>JARHVA010000006.1:8840000-9047500 GCA_037957365.1 Torreya grandis
TTCTTGGTTTATGCCTAGTATCATTAGGCCATATGTTTTGGTTTAGTTTGTTATCCATTTGAAGAACCAAGCCTTATAAATCAATTTATAAATTGGTCTTGATAAGTTTATATTCAAATATTGATTGGTTTATTGTTATACCTTACGTAATTTTGGATTAGACATTTATCTCTCACTTTTGGGTTATGCAACTGAGACTAATTCCTTGCTCAATTTTAAGACTATTTTTGTGCCTAGATTTGGGAAGTGGATTATCTTTTTTATCCCTAATGTCCAATATCTTTTGATAAAGTTCATGTTTATGTTTGAATCTGAATGCCTAGTTTGAGTCAAAGTGTTTCAAATCTGTTAGATTAATTATCTTGCCTCTTAGACCTAGTTTGTGTTTTAAAGTCTAGATTTTGTGTCATGTTTCTAAAATACCTAACAATTTCAATTTAGATTAGACCTAGTGTATTTTAAAGTCTATATTTTATGTCATGTTTCTAAAAGACGTAGCAATTCTCTTTTGTTTTATACCTAATGTTGTGTCAAGTCTAGCTTTTGTAGTCATGTTCCCAAAAGACCTAGCACTTTATATTTTTGTGTCTTAGGCCTAGTGTGTTCCAAATATATCTTTTGTGCCTTGTTTCCAAAATACCTAGAATTTTACCTTTTTGTCTTAGACCTAGTTGTTTTGAGCCTAGATTTATGCCTTGTTTCCAAATACCTGGCAACCTTTTTTATACCAAGATTAGAATTGTTTGAAACACTTTTTACCAAGTTTGGATTTTTGATTTTATCTATTCACTTGACCATTTGTGTAATAAATTTAAAATTAGACCATTTTGGATCGATTTTATCATCAACTATTTTAGAGAAATAGGTCCATTCCTAGACCAAGTCTTACCAAGTTTGGACCATTTGTCTTTTAGACCTTATTTTTAAGAGTTTTTATAAATCTATACCTTCTTCATAGAATGTTAGTCATTGGTTTAGATATGTCTCATTACGCTCATAGTGGAGCCATGTACAATCTAGGTTATAATAATGTGTTCATGAAAGATAACTTTGCTCAAGACCCCTACAGTGATGTTGTGGTTTATGAGAAGGATCCCTATCCTCCTTACAGTACTCAATCTAGGGAACAAAGTGAAGATTTGTTATCCCACTACTTGGTTAACACACCTCCCTATTTAGAGTAAGACGAAGAGCCAACTATGGAATATCTTTCTAGCACGACGTCGATTGTATAACAAGTCAACAACAACTGTATTACATTACTATGCTATAGAAATATGATCTTTATTTATTTGATTATCACTTACTTGAAAATAAAGATGAGGTTTTAGTCAAAGCCATAGAGATAGGGCCAAGTTTCTAGCAGACTTCCCCCATGAAAACTTGCCTAGTCTAGTTAGAGTGCCTCCAAACATTCCCTATACCCAAACCATTGAATAGGCCTCTAGTATATATCTTTAAGTGCTCATGACAATGTCATATCAAGACTCAAATATGATTTTAAAAGGAAAGGACCTCATGGAGGACCACTTTATATAAATGCAACATGCATATCAAACCTATTTGAATATAGCCTGGCAATTTTAATGCCATGGCCATGTCAAACGTTCTATTCATAGAACTAGCTCCTTCAACAAGAGTGATAATTGTGTTGATAGGTCAAGGTAATTTTGGTATAGACCCATTTTCATAAATCACTTTAGTCGATGACATGTATAATGTCCAATTTATTGAATATGTAACTATGGCTTCTACATAGAACAATGTGCTGAACATGGTGAATAACATGTAAGTATCTTCCAATATAGGCCAAAATGGTTTAAATACACCAAAAAAAGTCCAAAACAACAACTAATTTTATCTATAACTAAAATTGGTTCACAATAATAGGGGACAACAACTACTACTTCCCAAACACAACAGGTTACTTCTAATCCTCAACCAGTTGCTTCATCAAGCACATAACCATAAGGATTAAGTAATAAATTATTGGCTAGTGTTTTTCCTCAACAAGTGATGAATGTTATCCCAACTCAATAGGGGGTGACTAAAATTTGACAATAATAGGCATAATCTAATCTAATACTATAGTATAGGTAGTGTTAGAATGTGGAGCTAAAAGCTTCAACTGGTGCAAATAGGGTGGAGGTTGCTGAGTTCCAGGGAGACCAGCATCGACAGAGTGCAGTGCACAAGGCAACCGATGATGACAGGGTGGACAAGAAGGAAACCAACATCGGCAGGAATTCGGTCGACGTCGGTCACCTCCAGGTAGACAGGGACCGACGTCGGTCGCCTGTGGCAGTTCTAGAACTGCTTGTTCCATGGACAGTGAGTTTGTTGAACTGAGTGTTTGCATGCAAAGGCTATTTTTGGTCTTGAGTTGCATGTCTAATTATTGTAATTAGGTTAGTCTAATTATTGTAAGCATGAGATCTATATATGGACTCATGGGCTGTATTGTGAACTGTAGCTAGTGAGTAAGAGAGCAATAAGCTCCTTCTGAGAGAAGAGAGCAATGGTGCATTCCTCCTAGTGCCACAATACCAAGGTGGGTACTGGTTTGGAGAATCAGTAGGGTTATTTATATGTGTATGATCTTGGTCAACATGTGTGCATGACTTTCTATAGGAGATCTACAATGGTGAGTAAGGTCTAGTGATTTACAGGTAGCAGCAGAGAGTAGGGGATCTACTTAGAGTACGGTTGTGTACTTGGTGTACTAGAAGCATGTTACTAACTGGTTGGAGAGGTGAACATCAATTCTGTATTGGAGTTGATTGTTGTGACCAAGAGAGAGAGGGAAGAAGGTCTTGAGGTGTGGCGAACCTTTGAGGTGGAGGAAGAAGTGGCATCTTCCTTATTGTATATTCTTCTGAGTGATTATTAATACAATTGTGTATTGTCTCTCAATTCCTGTGTTGTTTCATATTTCTAGTTGCTTATTGATTCTGGTTAAATTTTGTGTTTAGTTGCTAATACAAGAAGTAATCATATGTGCTCTAATTGGTGGAGCAAGATCCTGACTAAGTAGGAATCAGAGCATGTTTATTGTTCTAGGTTCCTGACAAGTGGTATCAGAGCCTTGGTTATAGGTTCAAGAGTTGATACCAACAAGTGGTATCAGAGCTTTTGATTGGGTTGACTAACAGGTGGTTCAAATCTGGTAGTGTTTTTTATTATAGGTCACTCACAAGGGTTTCAGATTGAGTGGGAGTATAGCAATGGCAAAAGAAAGTAAGCTATGAATGGAGAAATTGAATAACATGAATGGTCTGATTGATGGAAAGAAGGAGCAGGTAAATGGAGATTGTTGGTCGGTAGAAGATCAACGTGTAGAAGCATATGTTGCAGGTGATGTTGCATAGGGTGCTCTGGATAAAGTAGAATCTTTGTTTACAGATTCTTTTGCCTCTTTCCATGCAGCCCGAAATAGAGCATCTTTTCATAGGTTTGTCTTTGGAGACTTTGGAGAGATTTATTTAGGGGTTGGAGAGCCTTGTCAGATTATTGACGAAGGGGAAGTGAAGCTGAAATTGCAGATGGATGACACACAGTGTTTGAAGGAAGTCATGCAGGTACCAGTCTTGGAGATTAATCTAATTTCTTCAGGAAATTTGGGTGATGAGAGATGCACTGTAACTCTCACAGTGGATACACTTGAATTAGATGGTGGTAAGAAAGTAGGTATCCTTTATCTATCTACTTATATTGTTGATTCACCTTCTATTGTAGAGATGTGGCTTTGTAGGCTTAGTCACATATGTAGAAGGAGAATGCAGGTTTTGAAGCGGAAGTCAGATGTCTTTGACAAGCTAAAGAACTGAAAAGCCTTGGTTTTCATGGAGGAGATGACAGACAGAGATCAGGTGAGGGAACTGAATTATTCTAAGCAAAGTAGGGTTGATTTGATCAGGATTTTGATCCATGGAGAGCTCGCAGGTAAAAATTTATCACTCATAGATGAACATAGGTACCAACGTCGGTCAGACAGTAACTGATGTCAGCAATAGGAAGACTAATGTCGGTCATGAAGGAACTAACATCGGCAGAAAGGATATCGGTGTCAGCCAGGGAATGACATCGACAGTCAGGGTTAGTACAGGGAGCCAACATCGGTTAGGAGCAGATTGGGAGATGGCTGAGATCGGTCACTGGTACAGATGGTGGGCAGACAGTAAGCTATCAACAAGTCTCAAATGCTCATATCGAGGTCAGAAAGGGTAAGTGAACCTCATATTCATTGTTCACCTTCTTTATATTGCTTATTGATGGTCAAGAACCAGGAAGATGGAAGAAGCAATGTAGGTAGAATCCAGATACAGTGGGAGCTTGGCATGGATGAGGAGTGTGAGTCCTTGGAGAAGAACCAAACAGGTATTTATTGGTAGAGTTGTCAGCTGGAAGTAAGCACTGAGAGATGGAATGGATTCCCAAGTTAAAGAAGAGAGTGGATGGATACGTGAGATAGAAGGCCAAGGATTATGGTCTTAAGGAAGCTACAGGATAGTGGTACAGGTTTGACAGGTGGATGACTAAGCATGGCTTCAGTCAATGTCATTGTAACTATTGTGGTTTTGTCTTACCAGGTGGATGATGAGTCGCGACATTATCCAATTACTGTATGTGGGTAATTTGCTAGCAGGTTTTATACATACAGGGATTTGTTGAGCTAAGGGTAAGGTTAGTTCAGAGGTGTGTCAGGAAGAATTTAGAGCAGTGAAATTCTTTGGCATAAGAGACATGGAGATTTTATCTCTAGTGGGAGCTGATGTGAAGACAGTGTTGGAGGGGTTCATGATGCAAGATGCAGAATCAAAAAGCACACCAAGGGCTGGACAGTTCAAGCAGAGCTTAGAACAAGTGTTCAAAATCACATGAGGTCTAGTGTAGACCTGAGTTTTCCCAAAGGAGTGGGAGTTGTCAGAAAGTATGGAGCCAATTCGAGGAAGAGGTACTGAAGGGCAGTTCAGTGGATTCTTACAGGGATCAGCGGTAAGTCGACATGCTATGCAGGGTCAAGTTATTTTCTACATAGGTTTGTAGATGAGGATGCGGCAGGTTACTTGGATGACAAAGGCACAAAGGTTAGAGCATCACAGGTTGTGGTGGTTAGTCTTCAGGATTGATCTTGAAGAGGGATACAAGCCAGGGTACAAATTAGACAGTGTACAAATACAGGTACAGTTACAGCTATTTATCTCCAAGTGAGAGATTGTTAAGATGTGGAGCTAAAAGCTTCAACTAGTGCAAACAGGGAGGAGGTTGCTGAGTTCTAGGGAGACTGGTGTCGGCAGAGTACAGTGCACAAGGCAACCAATGATGGCAGGGTGGACAGGAAGGAAACCAACATCGTCAGGATGTCAGCCGATGTCAGTCACCTCCAGGCAGATAGGGACCGACGTCGGTCACCTGTGGCAGTTCCAGAACTGCTTGTTCCATGGACAGTGAGTTCGTTGAACCGAGTGTTTGCATGCAAAGGCTATTTTTGGTCTTGAGTTGCGTGTCTAATTATTGTAATTAGGTTAGTCTAATTATTGTAAGCATGATATCTATATATGGACTCATCGGTTGTATTGTGAACTGTAGCTAGTGAGTAAGAGAGCAATAAGCTCCTTCTGAGAGAGAAGAGCAATGGTGCATTCCTCCTAGTGCCACAGTACCAAGGTGGGTACTAGTTTGGAGAATCAGTAGGGTTCTTCGTATGTGTATGATCTTGGTCAGCATGTGTGCATGACTTTCTATAGGAGATCTACAATGGTGAGTAAGGTCTAGTGATTTGCAGGTAGCAGCAGAGAGTAGGGGATCTACTTGGAGTACGGTTGTGTACTTGGTGTACTGGCAGTGTGTTACTGACTGGTTGGAGAGGTGAACATCAATTCTGTATTGGAGTTGATTGTTGTGACCAAGAGAGAGAGGGAAGAAGGTCTTGAGGTGTGGCGAACCTTTAAGGTGGAGGAAGAAGTGGCATCTTCCTTATTGTATATTCTTCTGAGTGATTATTAATACAATTGTGTATTGTCTCTCAATTCCTGTGTTGTTTCATATTTCTAGTTACTTATTGATTCTGGTTAAATTCCATGTTTAGTTGCTAATACAAGAAGTAATCATATGTGCTCTAATTGGTGGAGCAAGATCCTGACTAAGTAGGCACTGGAGCATGTTTATTGTTCTAGGTTCCTAACAGGCAGGACACTATGCTACCTCAATAGGGGGTAACAAATCTTCCACCTCTATAGGTAATGGAAAAAATACCTCAATAGTCATAGAAAAATATACTTGTATAATTGCAAACATTGTCTAATCAATAATGAGTGTCTATTATTCAAAAACAAATGTTGAACACCCAACCAGTGTCTAGTTCATAACTGATGTTTGTGCAACAAAGAGGTACCATTGCCCAACAAGTACCAATTAAGTAGCAATTGCCTTTTAGTCAATACATGCCATAGATCCAAAGATAAGGCCTTGGTCCATAACAAGATCCCTTTATTCATCTAGGTTTGACTAGTCATCAGTAATTCCCTACTCAACTTCAGTAGGCAAAATATTTTACCCAAAGACATATCCTTCCATCCCAAACACAATTCCCTCAAAATCAATGCTATATACCAAATCCAAACTAGAATATAACATAACAATGTGTGTAATTTCAATAACTGCATCATAATCCTTAGTTGCATATTATTGGTCAATTCACTTATCAAACCAACATTCTATAACAAACCATACCTCCATTATAACATGGTCAAGGTAATCCACCTTTGACCACCTAGCCACCACCTTAGCAAAATGTACCATCCAGTTTATTGGCTAAAAAATTGCAATGGATTAAAGATGTGATTGTTTACATTTAATTAGGGAAGTAGACTAAAAAATTCAAGTTAGATGATGTGTGCTCATACTCATTCAACATGGATTATCTTCAGATACCACTTCCTCTAGGTTGTGAGCCACCAAAATTTGATAAACACAAGGGTAAAAGAGACAATAAGACCCATTTAATAGAGTTATTTATTGCTTGCCAACCAGTGGATTATAGTGACACTTACCTACTCCTTTTATTTGCTTAAAGTCTAGTAGGATAGACTTTGGAGTAGTTCCTCAAATTTCCAAAGAATTCTATATATGATTTTGATGACCTCTAAGGCAAATTAGTGCAACATTTCCCTTATAATCTCAAGCATGAGATTTCATTAGTAGATTTGACTCAAGCCAATAAAAAAGCCAGTGAGATATTTGAAATCTATCTATAGATATGGAGAAGACTTGCTAGTCACTTCACCCATAGCTTACCAGATAATTAATTAGCCATTATGTTTACTAAAAATTTACATAGTGAGATATCCTATCATCTCAAGCTTCAATGTGCACATACCTTCAAAAATAACATAAACAAAGGTTTTCAAATTAAAAAGGCCCTTATTAACAAAGGGATTATCAAGTTAACCTCTTCAAAGTAGAATTAAAACCAAAACTAAGGTGCAAACCCAAGTCAAAACCCTAACCAAATTTATGCATAAGTGTCAGCACCAGCCCATGCTAGTAACTATGAGAAATTTAAGCAATACAACCATAATAAGAATGTTTTTATAAATAGAGTAACTGAGTTGCACCATGTCCAAATGGTTTAAAAACCATTTACTCAACCTATGTCATAAATGTAGCTTAATCCTCATCAACAATCTATTCAATAAGTGCAACCTTTCTAGAAACCTAAACCAACTCCACAAATGCGTGAACCACCACCTTTACAAACCCCTCATCTAAGAAGAAGACCCACTCCTCAAGTCTTTAGTGACCTTGGTGAACCTATCAAAGCAATGTTTCACAAGCTAGTTGTAGCTAATATGATTAATTAGCCAATTTTGAATCATTATCCTAAGTGTTTTATATATCTAGATTAGTATAGAGAACATGAGTTCTATGAATACCACCATGTTCATGAATATTACATATCTCATTGTGTGAAGTTAAAGCACCTCATAGAAAATATGTTGGAAAATGGGGAGATTACATTAGATAATAGAGAATCTACGTCTAATCAAAACTTGGGTATCTACTAAAACCCTTTTCCATAGCATAACAATAATAATCAATAACAAAATAATGAAGGCTAGAACAATAATAATAATAGTATCAACAACCATTGTGACAATAATAAAAATATCAGTAGTAACAACAACAATGTCAACTAAATGGGAAGAACCAAGGCCAAAATGATTCCAACAACCAACAGACTTACCATGTAGTCGAACATGACTATAATAAAGTTGTAGGTCATATTGTAGGAGGTCATGTTTCAACCATCACCATTAATCCTAGACCAAGTAATAATAGACTAGGATCATTTTTAAATAATTTTGATCAACCCACTTATGTCAGTAATCTTTCCTTGACTTGGGACCACAACCAAGTGCAATAGCAACCATGGATTACTATTTTAAGACCTTATATTGATAGCTCATCATTGCCCCATGACCACAACCAAGTGCACTGGTAATCAAGACTTATCCTTTTTGGCCCATGTCCATCATCATCATCATCATCATCATCATCATCATCATCATCATGTTACAATGGTCATGTATCCAACCTTGATTATGCAATCAAAACTAGGCAGTCTAAGATTACCATCCCATGCCCACAAACTCCACCCAACAAACCAATCCAACCCATCATGTTGGCTAGGAATAATCCATTTTCCACTATTAAGGAAAAACCATATGACATTTTGGAATTAATTTAGAAGATGCTCGCACAGATATCCATTTTGGATTTATTGTGTACATCTATTATCCAATGAAACATCCTAACAGAACTCCTAAGCTAATCCCAAGTTCCCAATGACATAACCCAAATAAATTCCAAACTTTGGTTGGACATCTAGCCCCAATATAATGGTTGACCTTTGACCAAAGTAATATGTCATCCCTTATCCCTTTCCATAATAATCCCTTGTACATTGAAGTTGTCATCACATGGCACAAATTCAAATGTGATCTCATAGATAATAGATCAGGCCTGAATATTGTGTCTTTAAATATTATCAAGCATCTTGGATATACAATAGTCAATCTATAGCTATAAATAATTACTATCAAAGCCTACAACAATCAAGAATGAGAATCACAAGATGCCATAAGCTTGTCAGTTATCATTAGCCTTTAACTCACAATACACTGTCATGTGTTAGACCTGGACCTATCTTAAAAGTTACTTTTGGGTCGACCTTGGATACATGAAATTTTTTCAATCCCTTTGACATTACACCAGTGTCTCAAGTTCTCACACTCAAGCATGGAGGTCATTGTTAATGGAGATTTACATCCATATGAACATTGTAAACATTTAGAGGTTGATTACAAAAGTTACAACTACCACTTTCACCTATATTTGGTTCCCAAAATGGATAAAGATAAAGATATACTTGTCAAATTACCAGAGGTCAATTGTATAGAACCATATAGCCTTGATTCATCCTCACATACTCCTCCTCTAGAAATGTCTAATCATTTTACCACCTCATCCAATGACCCAAGAGAGTATTTAACCCATGACATATTCCACATTTCTATACTTCTATAGAACCCCAATTCCTATGAAAGAGCAACAGCTAGGCCACCTTACATAGGATGGAAATGAAAAGGAAAAGGCAAATTTCATAGTCCAGCTCTATTTATTTTCACACTAGCCACTAGCCATAAAGTGAACCCACTTGCTAATGATGAATATTGATTTTATAATGATAAGTTGGATGATTTCTATAAAAAATTCAAATATATCATTCCCAATAGGATCATGGATAACCAAGCCTATGAAGGTGGAGGCCTAAGTCCAAATTAACAGGGTACTCTGGAGCTAATTTCTAGGACTAAGTACAAAAGAACTTATGGCCTTGAATTTACACCACCTGGGGGTGACCCCACATATCTTATTCATGTTACAAAACTAATGTCTAGTGATGATGATGTCAATAATGAACCAGAGTTGTATCATAACATTTATGAATACCTTACCAATACCAACTTATTTGGCCTACATATCATTTGTACTATTACCCCAGTAATTTGACATTCCACATTTCCCCTTTATCATCCTCAACTTATAGATTGGGACCAAAAAGAATCCACAGTGCCTTTAGAAGAATTTGAGAATGATGAGGCCTTTTGTGACCTTCTAGGTCTAAGAGACAATGTTTTGTTGGGAGACCACAAATAAGAGTTCTCTATCTAACTATATCCTATAGCCTATTTTGGAGAAAGGGTGAACACCCTTAGCCAAAAACAAAAAATATATAATGAGGTCCCAAAGTGAAAACCTCTTTGAGGTGATTTTGGACTAAGATAAAAGTAAAGATAAAGGCCAGTCTTTTGGTGAAAATATATTTTGGGTACCATTAAATGGGGATGTTCACCTTTCCTCAACTAAATCTCAAGAGACCACCAATGATGAACTTGCCTTTGGGTCTGAGTTCAGATCAATAGAAAAACATTCCTTTGATCAAATTTCCAAAGAATTTACTCTAATATTGATGATATGGCCATCATTTCTATTAGTAAATTTAGATTTATCACATTTAGGAGAGCTTGAAGTAATAGTCTAACCAGAGGACTTTGAAGTTACAAGCCAATTCACATCATTTCTAACCATTTTGTAAGATGGCTCAACTCTCCTAATAAAATATACTAAAAAATTCAACATCAGGACTACAGATGACCCAAAATGGATCAAATTAGATGCATCCCTCACTAAGGAGGAACATGAATATTTTGCATCCCTTTTGATGGAAATTGTTGACATTATTACATGGACCTATTCAGACATGCCTAATTTGGACCTACCTTAGTTGTATATTATCTTGTTGTACATCCTAATGCCAAACTTGTGAATCAAAAATTGTGCAAGATTCATCTTCGTATTGATATACTAGTGAATAAAGAGTTGGAAAAACTCTTAGAAATGAGATGCATCTGACCAATTAATTATTCATAGTGGATCTCAAATGTTGTGCCTATTAGTAAGAAGCTAAAGGAGTCATACTATACATTGATTTCAGAGACATCAATAAGGCCTATCCCAAGGATGACTTTCCTCTACCAAATATCAGCATGATAGTTGACTCCATGATCAGGTATGAAATGATTTCAATTATGAATGGATTTTTAGGGTATAACCAGATTAGGATCACACTAGAAGACTAACACAAGACAATATTCACCACTATTTGGGGAACATTTTTTTATTAGGTTATGTCATTCAGCCTCAAGAATTATGGGGCCACATACCAAAGAGCCATGTCCATCATATTTCATGATATTATGCATGACATTATTGAAGACTATGTTGATGACATATTGGTTAAATCGAAGACCCATGTCGATCATCTAGTGGTACTACAAAAAATATTTGAGAGGATTTATAAATGCAATGTCAAATTTAATCCCAAGAAGTGCATCTTTGGTGTCACTTAAAGGAAATTTTTAGGCTTTATCATCTATTTTGGGGGCATTGAATTTGATCCTACCAAAGTACAAGGCATTACCGAGATGCTACCACCTTTTAATTTGAAGCAGCTTCATAGTTTGTAGAGTAAAATCTAGTCTATTAGATGCTTCATTTCATAGTTGGCCAAAAAATTCCACCCCTTTACACACTTATTGAAGAAGGGTGTCACATTTTATTGGGATGAAGACTGTCAAAAATCCTTTCATCACCTAAAATAATATATTGCCAATCTACCTATTTTGTTACCAACAATGCTAGGAAAGTCATTTATATTGTACTTATCTACCATAGATAAATTCTTGGAGGCACTTCTAGCTTAACATGATGACAATGGAAAAGAACATGTCATGTACTATCTAAGATGTACATTGGTTGTGTATGAACACAGCTATATGCTAATAGAAAAAGCTTGTTTAGATATGTTTTTTATAGTCTAGAAGCTATAGCATTGCATGCTTAACAACAAGACAATATTTTTTTTCAATTTAGATTCACTCAAGTATCTATTGTCCAAGATAGATTTACAAGGTTGCATGGCTAAATGAATCATGCTTTTGAGTGAGTTCAAGATTGAGTATGTCAATTAGAAATATATAAAGGGATAAGTACTTACAAATCAACTTGTTGAAGCTCCTTTTGTAGATACCAAATCCCTCACTTTTTAATTCCTAGATGAGTCCATCATGACCATCATAAAAACACCTCTTGAGGAGTGGCATTGGAAGTTATATTTTGATGGATCATGCACATCACATGGATTAGAGGTAGGCCTATTGTTTATTACACCACAAAGGGATCTTATTCTCAAATCATTATGTATCAACTTTCTTTGTACTAATAACATAAAAAAATATTAATCACTTATTATAGGGCTTCATCAAGTAGTATAATAGAATATTTAGTATCTCATGGTTTATGGTGATTCTCAATTAATCATCAATCAAGTTATAGACCACTTTTAGACCAAAGATGACAAGATGGTGCCATATAAGGCCATGGTCGACATTCTCAAATAGAAGATCACTAACATACAATTTGAACACATACATATGGCTAGTAATAGTACAACAAATGCCATGACTACCATCAGTTCTTTGATCCACCACACAGACAAGGTAAAAGAATATCAATTCTTCATTGAAAATATTCTAGTGCCTTATCATGAACCTTTGACTATAAAAATTATCTATGATATTGTTGGTCCCAAATCTATTTGATACTCAAACCTTTATAATTACCTTCACGATCACTTCATGCCACCTGACCTATCATGTAAATAACTAAAATACTATGCATGTCAAGCCTCGTGTTATACCTTACTTGGCCCAACCCTTTACCACCATAGCTTTGATAGAACTTTTCTTCATTGTTTAAATTCATCTAAAGCCACATTAACATTGGGGGTAATTCATGGAGTATGTGGAGCCCACACTAGCGAGGTTATCCTTTCCAAAACAATCCTACGTACTAGTTACTATTGGCCAACTATGGAAGCAAATGTAGCTAGTTATATCAAAATGTGTGACAAGTGTCAAAGGCATGCCAATTTGATTCATGCCTCTACTAAAACTCTTAAACTGATTCTTAAACCATGCCCATTTACAAAATGGGTACTCGATCTAATTGGGAAGATTAACCCTACCTCATCTGATGGCCATAAACACATCCTTACCACTACTAAATATTTCACTAAGTGGGTTGAAGCTATACCTCTAACTTATGTGACTATAAAATATATTTCCAAATTCAACTTCAATCATCTCATATACCACTATGGTATTCCATCTAATATATATCTAATAATGACATATCATTTAAGAACAAGGCTATCATAGCACTTTGTATCAAATACAATATCACCCAACATTTTTCTACCACATATTACCCACAAGGTAATGGTCAAGCAGAGGTATCCAATAAAACCATTGTCAATATTATTAAAAAGATTATCAATGATTTTGGCCATGATTGGTACCTCAAAATCTTCCATGACCTTTGGGCATATCACACTAATTACCATACTCCAACTGAAGCCTCTCCATATTCCCTAGTTTATGGCATTGAGGCCATTATTTCTATCGAGGTCAAGTTACCTTATCTACATATCTTGTTGAAATACATCCTAGATGATGACAATTATAGAGTATCCCATCTATAAGAGCTAGAGTTACTTGATGAAAAATGCATGGTCATTGTCAAAAATCTTAAAGTATACCAAAACAGACTTTGTGGCCAATATAACTAGTGAGTCAAACATAGAGAGTTTGAGCTTAGAGATCTTGTTGTCAAAGAAAACCAAAAGAACACCATGGTTGATAATAAGAAAAATGGAAATTTAAAACCCAATTAGATAGGCCCATATGTCATTATCTATAATTATGACTCTGGAGAATACAAGATTGCTACACTAGATAGATATAAACTTGATGAGCCAATGAACATCTGTGATATGCCCTTCTAATAGGGATATATGAAAGACACAAAACTCTGATACCAAAGACAAAAGCTCTGATACCACTGTGATGTCCCTTACTTAGGGCCTCTTTTTGTCTCTACACAACTCTAATATATAGCAAATAAAGCTCTGATACCACTGTGATATCCCCAACCAATTGGGAATATATAAACTCTAAAGCTCTGATCAAAGATCCAATTTTTGCAAAATAAATTCAGATTACAGATAAATAATAACCATAGTAAATCTTACAATAGCAGATCAAAGATCTTATCACTAGTTTAGATGAGTACAAATACAGTCCTCTCTTGTGCAAATCAAAGAATATTACGGATATGGTCTTAAAACCCTGAATTCATGCAAACTGGGAATAAACTTGCAATTCTGGAAGTCTCGGCTTTTCTACGTCGACACACAGACGCTGTCATCGGTCGATATCTCACCGACGTCGGTCACTGTCGATCGGATTTCTGTCGTCGTTGGTCCAAAGTCGATCGATGTCGGTCACTGGAAGCTCTCTGCCTACCGAGGTCGGTACCTGTGTGGATCTGTACAGACCTGTACGGACTTCGTACGGCCGCCAATTTAGCACAACCTATCTGTTTGATCCCTGATCTGGAAATCTATGGTGTCTAATATAGCAGATCTCTCTCTATATGATTTATTAAAACAAAACATAAACTAAATCAAGAAATACCTGGAATACTGTGATAACTTTTGTGTGAAGCTATCTCTCAAATCTGTATACCTCTGTGATAACTTCTGGATGAAGCTATCTCTCAATTTGGCAATAAATCAACTGATATTTCACAGCCTCTAAATCGCACACAATGAAGAGTTGACGTTCTCCACTGCAATGGAATCCTGGAACCCTTGGCTCAGTCTTCACAGAAGAATTCTTCAAAATCAATAATCAATGGCTAATGAATAATGGCCTCCATGAGAAACCCTTATACCCTCAAAAAGATATGCTTGCCCTAATTAGGGTTTCTTAAATTAGAATTAGGGTTTCTAATTAAAAATAGGCTAAATAATTAATATTTGATTAAATCAATCAAATATTAATATCTCCCTCAATACATGTCGGATCATCAAACCGATCGAAGCATGTGAACCAGGGATTGATTCCGCACATAACCATACCACAATAAAGGCGCTCTGCTACATATCAAATATCCATAAAAAGTAGGAGCTCAGGCCCAATGTGTCTGAAATAACCTGAATGAAAACCAAATGTAGAAATTCTGTGAATCAAAGTCAAGCCAAGCTCCATTATGACCCTCTATCCATCCTAATTAGCCTACGAAGGTCGTATAATAGGCTAACCATCAAGTCTGTCAATGTCCACAAAAAAGGGGACATGACAAT
Source organism: Torreya grandis (assembly GCA_037957365.1). Taxonomy (NCBI): domain Eukaryota; kingdom Viridiplantae; phylum Streptophyta; class Pinopsida; order Cupressales; family Taxaceae; genus Torreya; species Torreya grandis. Next base: position 8,855,332 of record JARHVA010000006.1, read on the forward strand.
CCGCCCCTCTGAAAATTGCTTGTCCCCAAGCAATCTCGGAACAATGAACTACTCAATCCACCTAGATCCCAAATGTAGTTATGCTCTGCACTGCTATGAATCAATGTGAGTACCTGCAATATCATCAGAAGTAAAACAAAGAGGAACCCATAATCAAATTGGCAAACACAACTCAACCAATCTCTGAAATCACAACTGCCCTGGATGTGTCAATACTGTAGACTGTGTACTTGGCAACTGCAAATTCCATCTACAAAAGATGGTGTTAATCCATCCCAAAACTGATCCCTCTGTAACGGTGGCACAACCAACTGTACCATACTATCAAATGTGTGAGAAGAATCAATCTGGAGACTCGACTCCACTGGTATCCCAAACTCCTCAAAATCAGGTACTCCCAAGTCCTGAATATGTGTGTGAGCCTCAACCACATGCTCCTCATAAGCAGCTATAGAAACATACTCATCACCCACACTCAGTGTACTAACATCTGAGTACACCTCCACACTCTGAATGCAAGCATCAGACTCATGCTCACTGTCTAACTCCTGAGTTAAACTCACCTTAAGACAAAGCTCATCCACAACATCCTCAACTACTCCTACTTGTGAAGATAATGCAGATAAATCATTACCTATAGATGTGTTAATATCTCCCTGTACTAGATCAGCATGACTGTCTAACTCATCATGCAAGTGGCTGCATGTCATAGGGAAAGCACTACGATCCTTGGGCCTATTAATTAAATTCTTTAACCACATACAAGCTCTAGGTGAGACATTTTTCCCTTTTGTCCAGACATACCATAAATCTTCTGCCAAAAGTTTAGAAATTTTATCCTCCTCCTCAAACAAGATTGTGAACATAATAGAGTGCATTGATGCCAATATATTGCTAGAATGAAACTCATCTAAAATATTCCAAAATATTTTAAACATCATGCGAATGTCACCAATACAACCTACTAACATCATAATGTTTTCAAACCCATACCTTGCAAATGTATCAAGTAACCTTGCCCTCCTTGAGAAATGAGGGTCTCTAATGTTATCCAACTTTTCGAAGCTTTTTACCATGGCATAAAGTACCTCTCTCATAATTTGATCATCATTAAAATCAAAGCCAGCTATGATCCTCATGATTTCACTAATACAAGAGAGAGTTGCAAGTCTTATCACCTCATCATGATGTCTCAATAATCGGGGCTTCACCAACGAATCAAACGCTGGAGATAATGATGTTTGCATCTCATAAGAATTTAACTGCTCAACCTTGCTTAAATAAATTTCTAACTCCTCCAAAGTTTTCAGAATGTCATCTGCTTGCTGGAATGGATTATCTAGCTTCTTCTTCGCATTGTGCATTCTTTCTTCCAAATCTTTGACATCTGTTAAAGCCATACTGATACCCAAGCTACCCAATAGGATGGCAAGACATTAGTTCTGATGTGCCCAACAGGATGGCAAGAATTTGGCTCTGGTACCACTGTGATATCCCCTTCTAATAGGGATATATGAAAGACACAAAACTCTGATACCAAAGACAAAAGCTCTGATACCATTGTGATGTCCCTTACTTAGGGCCTCTTTTTGTCTCTACACAACTCTAATATATAGCAAATAAAGCTCTGATACCACTGTGATATCCCCAACCAATTGGGAATATATAAACTCTAAAGCTCTGATCAAAGATCCAATTTTTGCAAAATAAATTCAGATTACAGATAAACAATAACCATAGTAAATCTTACAATAGCAGATCAAAGATCTTATCACTAGTTCAGATGAGTACAAATACAGTCCTCTCTTGTGCAAATCAAAGAATATTACGGATATGGTCTTAAAACCCTGAATTCATGCAAACTGGGAATAAACTTGCAATTTTGGAAGTCTCAGCTTTTCTGCGTCGACACACAGACGCCGTCGTCGATCGATATCTCACCGACATCGGTCACTGTCGGTTGGATTTCTGCCGTCGTCGGTCCAAAGTTGACCGATGTCGGTCACTGGAAGCTCTCTGCCTATCAAGGTCGATACCTGCGTGGATCTGTACGGACCTGTACGGACTTCGTACGACTGCCAATTTAGCACAACCTATCTGTTTGATCCCTGATCTGGAAATCTATGGTGTCTAATACAACAGATCTCTCTTTGTATGATTTATTAAAACAAAACATAAACTAAATCAAGAAATACCTGGAATACTGTGATAACTTCTGTGTGAAGCTATCTCTCAAATCTATATACCTCTGTGATAACTTCTGGATGAAGCTATCTCTCAATTTGGCAATAAATCAACTGATATTTCACAGCCTCTAAATCGCACACAATGAAGAGTTGACGTTCTCCACTACAATGGAATCCTGGAACCCTTGGCTCAGTCTTCAAAGAAGAATTCTTCAAAATCAATAATCAATAATCAATGGCTAATGAATAATAGCCTCCATGAGAAACCCTTATACCCTCAAAAAGATATGCTTGCCCTAATTAGGGTTTCTTAAATTAGAATTAGGGTTTCTAATTAAAAATAGGCTAAATAATTAATATTTGATTAAATCAATCAAATATTAATATCTCCCTCAATACATGTCGGATCCTCGAACCGATCGAAGCATGTGAACCAGGGAGTGATTCCGCACATAACCATACCACAATAAATGCACTTTGCTGCATATCAAATATCCCTAAAAAGTAGGAGCTCAGGCCCAATGTGTCTGAAATAACCTGAATGAAAACCAAATGTATAAATTTTGTGAATCAAAGTCAAGCCAAGCTCCATTATGACCCTCTATCCATCCTAATTAGCCTACGAATGTCGTATAATAGGCTAACCATCAAGTCTGTCAATGTCCACAAAAAAGGGGACATGACAATCTGCCCCTCCGGAAACTGCTTGTCCCCAAGCAATCTCAGAACAATGAACTACTCGATCCACCTAGATCCCAAATGTAGTTATGCTCTGCACTGCTGTGAATCAATGTGAGTACCTGCAATATCATCAGAAGTAAAACAAAGAGGAACCCATAATCAAATTGGCAAACACAACTCAACCAATCTCTGAAATCACAACTGCCCTGGATGTGTCGATACTGTAGACTGTGTACTTGGCAACTACAAATTCCATCTACAAAAGATGGTGTTAATCCATCCCAAAACTGATCCCTCTGTAACGGTGGCACAACCAACTGTACCATACTATCAAATGTGTGAGAAGAATCAATCTGGAGACTCGACTCCACTGGTATCCCAAACTCCTCAGAATCAGGTACTCCCAAGTCCTAAATATGTGTGTGAGCCTCAACCACATGCTCCTCATAAGCAGCTATAGAAACATACTCATCACCCACACTCAGTGTACTAACATCTGAGTACACCTCCACACTCTGAATGCAAGCATCAGACTCATCCTCACTGTCTAACTCCTGAGTTAAACTCACCTTAAGACAAAGCTCATCCACAACATCCTCAACTACTCCTACCTGTGAAGATAATGCAGATAAATCATTACCTGTAGATGTGTTAATATCTCCCTGTACTAGATCAGCATGACTGTCTAACTCATCATGCAAGTGGTTGCATGTCATAGGGAAAGCACTACGAGCCTTGGGCCTATTAATTAAATTCTTTAACCACATACAAGCTCTAGGTGAGACATTTTTCCTTTTTGTCCAGACATACCATAAATCTTCTGCCAAAAGTTTAGAAATTTTATCCTCCTCCTCAAACAAGATTGTGAACATAATAGAGTGCATTGATGCCAATATATTGCTAGAATGAAACTCATCTAAAATATTCCAAAATATTTTAAACATCATGTGAATTTCACCAATACAACCTACTAACATCATAATGTTTTCAATCCCATACCTTGCAAATGTTTCAAGTAACCTTGCCCTCCTTGAGAAATGAGGGTCTCTAATGTTATCCAACTTTTCGAAGCTTTTTACCATGGCATAAAGTACCTCTCTCATAATCTGATCATCATTAAAATCAAAGCCAGATATGATCCTCATGATTTCACTAATACAAGAGAGAGTTGCAAGTCTTATCACCTCATCATGATGTCTCAATAATCGGGGCTTCACCAACGAATCAAACGCTGGAGATAACGATGTTTGCATCTCATAAGAATTTAACTGCTCAACCTTGCTTAAATAAATTTCTAACTCCTCCAAAGTTTTCAGAATGTCATCTGCTTGCTGGAATGGATTATCTAGCTTCTTCTTCGCATTGTGCATTCTTTCTTCCAAATCTTTGACATCTGTTAAAGCCATACTGATACCCAAGCTACCCAACAGGATGGCAAGACATTAGTTCTGATGTGCCCAACAGGATGGCAGGAATTTGGCTCTGGTACCACTGTGATATCCCCTTCTAATAGGGATATATGAAAGACACAAAACTCTGATACCAAAGACAAAAGCTCTGATACCACTGTGATGTCCCTTACTTAGGGCCTCTTTTTGTCTCTACACAACTCTAATATATAGCAAATAAAGCTCTGATACCACTGTGATATCCCCAACCAATTGGGAATATATAAACTCTAAAGCTCTGATCAAAGATCCAATTTTTGCAAAATAAATTCAGATTACAGATAAACAATAACCATAGTAAATCTTACAATAGCAGATCAAAGATCTTATCACTCGTTCAGATGAGTACAAATACAGTCCTCTCTTGTGCAAATCAAAGAATATTATGGATATGGTCTTAAAACCCTAAATTCATGCAAACTGGGAATAAACTTGCAATTCTGGAAGTCTCAACTTTTCTGCGTCGACACACAGACGCCGTCATCGGTTGATATCTCACCGACGTCGGTCACTGTCGGTCAGATTTCTGCCGTCGTCGGTCCAAAGTCGATCGATGTTGGTCACTGGAAGCTCTCTGCCTACCGAGGTCGGTACCTGCGTGGATCTGTACGGACCTGTACGGACTTCGTACGGCCGCCAATTTAGGACAACCTATCTGTTTGATCCCTAATCTGGAAATCTATGGTGTCTAATATAGCAGATCTCTCTCTGTATGATTTATTAAAACAAAACATAAACTAAATCAAGAAATACCTGGAATACTGTGATAACTTCTATGTGAAGCTATCTCTCAAATCTGTATACCTCTGTGATAACTTCTGGATGAAGCTATCTCTCAATTTGGCAATAAATCAACTGATATTTCACAGCCTCTAAATCGCACACAATGAAGAGTTGACGTTCTCCACTGCAATGGAATCCTGGAACCCTTGGCTCAGTCTTCACAGAAGAATTCTTCAAAATCAATAATCAATAATCAATGGCTAATGAATAATGGCCTCCATGAGAAACCCTTATACCCTCAAAAAGATATGCTTGCCCTAATTAGGGTTTCTAATTAAAAATAGGCTAAATAATTAATATTTGATTAAATCAATCAAATATTAATATCTCCCTCAATACATGTCGGATCCTCGAACCGATCGAAGCATGTGAACCAGGGAGTGATTCTGCACATAACCATACCACAATAAAGGCGCTCCGCTGCATATCAAATATCCATAAAAAGTAGGAGCTCAGGCCCAATGTGTCTGAAATAACATGAATGAAAACCAAATGTAGAAATTCTGTGAATCAAAGTCAAGCCGAGCTCCATTATGACCCTCTATCCATCCTAATTAGCCTACGAAGGTCGTATAATAGGCTAACCATCAAGTCTGTCAATGTCCACGAAAAAGGGGACATGACAACATCATACACCTCAAGCATTATTTCATTTCAGAGACTTGAAGTATTGTCTATAGGGCACATTTACATTGTATCATATCATCATATTCTTTGTATCATACCATATATAATTCTAACATACCTTCCCTATTGACCAAAGTTATTTTTAACCTCCCTTGGACCCCTTCTATGAGGGAATTTAGATCAATTTTCAGTAGTTGATTCAATATTCTAGATAGAGATGGTATCTTGGATTAGTATGACATTGGTTTGATAGTTTAATTCCTTAATTTTTTATTTAATTTTATTATGAGTGTTATTTATTATATCCACCTTTGGTCAAATCAATGTTCCACTCTGTACTACTAATTATAACTACCTTTAGGAAAATTAGTTTCATTGGCCTATGGCATTGTTTCCTAATTATAACTACCTATGGGAAAATTAGGAGCAAAACCTTTACCATGCCTTGTCATATCACCTTTCCATTCCTATGCTATACTATGCCATTTTCCTAATTCATGAACTTAATACTACTTAGTCAGATTCCTCCACTATGAAGGCAGAACTATAGTGACTTGAGGTCCTAATGGGACTATGTAGGCAATGCTTGATTTACATTGAGATCAGCTTAGTCACCTCCTTTCCCATGCTCTTATCATTTTGAGAGCATTTCAATTTGAATTCTCTCATAATTTTATGAGCAACTTATGCCACACTTTCCCCATTTTACAAATTGTATTATTTAGTATCTCATCATTCTCGATCAAGTTGAGATGCATAGAAAATTTCAAAAACATTTTCAAAAGATCACAAAAATCATGAAAATTAGCTTAGAATTTCCATGCGAGATATAAAGTAATCAAAATTTTTAGGATGGGCCATCTTTCTTGTTTAGTTTATTTCTAGACACCCTTGGTCTTTTTCTTCCCATTTATGGAAGAACTACATTAGTGTTAGGTTCATACAGACTATGTAAGTAGCACTTGGATATAAGGGGTATCTCAAGTTAGCTCGATCATACCTTCCTTTATTTTTTAACCACTTCTTTTCCTTAAAGATCTTGAGACCCCTAACTATCTTACAAGTAACCACTTATCATTTATTTTCCCCATCCTTCTAGGCCTTTAGCCTTACACTCTCACCATTTTGTGAGTTTCTATTGTGTACATTATTTACTTTGATTTGATACACTAATGATTGATAAGATTCATCTTATGCTCTCACCATTTTATGAGTGTTCTCTATTTCAACAACTCTCACCATTTTATGAAACCATTCCCATATTCCTCTATAACACAATCATGTTATTCTTTATCATCATTTTCTTCTATCCCATATCTTGGGAGAACCACATTTGGCCTAAATTTTATGTTGGATATTGTGTATGGAACTATGTAGGTAGTGTCCACTTGCCTTTTGCATCTTAATTTAGCTCAACTACCCCTTCCCTTTCTTTTATTTTCCCCCCATTTCATTTGTTTGTTTCATTGTCTCTTATAGCCTAGGGGCAATGTCTGTCATCTTACTTATGTCATTGCTTCCCTACAGCCTAGGGGTAACCTTGTGTCTTTATTCTTGTGTTTCTATACCTGTGTCATTACTGCCTAACTTAGAGGCCACCCCATCACCAAGAACAACACTTATATTACACATGCACAAATAATTTTTTTTTTATTTGCACTAACATTGTGGTTAACCATTGTTTGTGTTTATTTCATGTTGTTTTGATTAGTTTGTTCACTTTTTATTTCTTGGTGTTTTCTTGTGCATTTTTTTATTGGTGTTTTGTCTTTCTATTTGTTTATTTGTTTGCCTATTTATTTTCTTTCATTATTATGCCTTGACTTAGTATGTTTGTGTTCATTAGGTGATTCCTTGTGCATTATACTTAAGTCCCTTCATATTCATACATCAACATTATATTCATGGTTTTTATCATTGGTTCATTGTTTTCAAATGTTTATTAGATCATGTGTCAGTCCTTATAAATATTTTAGCTCGGTTATCATGGTGTTTTATATCATGATGCATATCATCACTTGATATAACAAAAAAATAACTCAAGGAATATTACAAGCAATGATGCCATGGTACTTCTCCTTGGTTCCCTAAAAAATTCCCAATATACATTCACATTTCCCAAATATAGAGTAATTAAATCATGAAATAATTTTAATCCTTGCTAGTTAGGATGTGCATATCCATACTAGTAGGTTGCCCAAATTCATTGCTCTCCTTTGTAGCGGCTTAATCTTACTCCATGATTAGAGATTTAGTTCATAAGCCCCTTTTTCTAATTTTCCCATAGTTCCAATGATTATAACCGCCTTTGGTCAAATCATTGTGTTTTTATCTACTTAGATGCTAATGAATATAACTACCTTTGGGTAAATCATTATCATTCGCCTACCCTATAGGGGCATATTTTCATTATGTTAATGATTATATCCACCTTTAATCAAATCATTATCATTCATTCTCCTACCCTACAGGGGTATGTTTTCATTGCACTAATGATTATAAATACCTTTGGGTAAATCATTATATCTATCTACCCAACTAGGGCATGTTTTCATTTTGTTAATGATTATAACCACCTTTGGGAAAAGCATTATCTTTTTACCTTGCTATGATGATGATTATAATTGCCTTTCAATAAATCATCCTTTTTTATCTATCCAACTGAGGAATCTTACTATGCCACTGATTATAACCACTTTTGGACAAATTAGTCTCCCCCAATTACCTTTTGGTCCCATTGTTTTCCTTTTTTTGAGGGACTGATCACCAACCTTATTTATCACCTGCTCCCTCGAGGGGGAGTCCAAGGCTCATTAATTACCTATTAGTGCATTAGGCATTAAATACCTTTTCATAATTTGAGAAGATGTTATTATTCCTATATCTTGAAATGCCTTCTTAAATAGGGGCAAACTATAAACATGCCATTTTGGCCACAACTAGCTTCTGACTAGACTTCAGACCGATTTCTACAAAACATTATAAATTAAGCCTAGGAATCACTGAACATACTAATTTTATCCATAAATCAATTATTAGTGATCATAATAATGTTGAGGCATACCTATTTGGGGTATCATTTTTTAAATAATAATAACCACTCATGGATCATCCCTAGTCACCTTGCAACATAACAACTGGCAGTTTGGCCTATAGACCCATTAAGAGGGGCACTTGAACAATTCTTAAAAGATCTAAAATACTAATCAAAATGAATCAACTAATTAATCAGATTAAATACTTAGCTAAATAATCCATTTGTAATTAGTGAATAGCTAATTATGGAAATTCAAAATATCAAGCTTCTTCATCATTGCTTTTGTGACTTGTCAAGATCTCATAAAATATCTAATTTGTGAGCCTGCCTATTAATTAAAAATCAAAATTAAATGTACCCTCCTTAACTCAACTGGAGTTAACTGTAACTCACCTAAGGTTAGTTTGAACTCATTCCATGCTTAAATCCTAACCTAACTCAACCTGGGTGAGAGTTAACTTTGGAGGCTATAAATATAAGGCCTTGCTTATTGATCTTTAATATTTTTTAGTACAATGTTATTATGCCAAAATACCTCCAAAAAGTGTAAGATTTTTCTAAGACCTCTCAACAATGTCAAATGCACACACAAACACTATGGAATAGATGAGAGAAAAAGTGCAAAATGTAATAATGCATAAACATTATTCATTATCTTTGGATTATGAATACAAAGGGAGAGAGGTAAATATATAGGTGGGAGAGAGAGTGAACCCCCACATTCCAATGAATGTGGGACTAATCTTCCCAAATTACCCAAATGGCCTCTAAGACCCTAAATAAGCATAATGAACCATGTAGACAAAACCTGTAGAATAAAATTATATATCAACACCCCCTTTAAGTGTAGCTTAGGTGGGCTAGAGATTTGGGTCCCAGCAACAAGGCCTAATGAGGTACCCAATTACATAGAAATAATCCAAATATCCTACAAAATATGAAAGATGTGTGCCTTCACAAAGAAGAGAGAGAAGGTATGCATATAATATCATATGACAAATGTTGTAGTAGGTCCCTCTGCAATAGAATATGTCTCTTCCTTTCAGAAAAAAGAAACCACTAGCTATAAAAATATTGAATTCTCACTCAAGTGGATGCATGTAGGAATCAAGATGTATATCTCTGGAAAATTCTCAAATGTCTCCCTACTAATGATCGAATGTGCCAAAGTCTAAACAGGTATCATAAGATTAATTTTAGAAGATGAAAATGAAGAAACATACAATGAAGGGGAGAGAAGATCTAGAGAAGAAGATAGACATGAAGCATTCATTGAAAGAATGTCCATGGTAAGAGGAGATCAAGGCTCAACAATCATTGAAACTAAAGACTAGTCTACAAATGAATCACTCAGATATTCAAGATGAATGTCTAAAGGAACATATGAGTCACTGATACTCTCAATGTGTATACTCTCACTATAAAAGTTCTCCAAAATAAAAGTCTATGAAATCTCTAAAAGAACAATAATATGCATAGGAAGGGATGTAGAATATGTAATGAGACAACTAAGATCAGGTAGAATCTCATTTTATAGTGGGGGCTCAATAGAAGGAAGAGAAATATCCATCATAGATGTATCATTAAAAAAATAATGATGAGAGAGCATAACAGTATAAAAAGAGACAATAAGAAGTGGAGGAGGAGGTGTGACATAAATATCAACAGGATCACTGAAAAGACTCTATAGTATGCTCTAAACAGTGCATGGACACTTTGTATATTCCACATGGCAATGAATATCTATAGAAAAATATAGTAACAAAGTGGATAAAATCTTTTCATAATCATTAACCCACTTATTGAACCAAATAGGATCAGTGGGTGTAGGAATCTATCTATATAGTAAAGGAATATGATTCATGTGTGAGTAAGTATTCCATGTAAGAATTCCATGAAGCATGATTGTCTTTACCAAGAAGGATTAGTCAAGATGAAATAATTTTCCTCATCTTGAGTCTCTAAAATATGGTCAACATGATTGAGAGAAGACGCCATGAAAGTGCACAACTACAAAAAATACTCTATAATGAACCCCTAAAGCATGTTTATAAAATGGATGTCAGGCACAACTGAGAATGTATCCAAGTGAGTAATCAATTCTAGAGTATGTGAAAATAATGGTGCATGCTCTAGATATTGACTTCATACTAGGTCAAAAATGAGTCCATATAGATGAGAGCAATCAATGCATGATATACGTTGTAGAAAGTAGTAGGGCCCATAACCCCCCTGAATATGTTACTTTATAACTTTAGTGATTTGGATAAAATAAATTATACAAATACATGGGAAGTTAAAAAACATTAACTTTTCAAAATATGGTGCTTAATTTAGATCTACTAATCAAAATCTATTACAATATTACTTTCTCTTAAATAAGGCCTATTTAATAAAACTTACACTAAAACTTTAAAAATCTTGACCAAATAGAAGATAAGGTAGCCTTCCATCTACTTGTTGGAATCGACACAGAATGATGGACCTCCTCAATACAACACTAAGTCTTTCATCAACTTTTCCACTCACCCATATGCATTTTATGCATAAATAATTTTTTTTTGAGGGTAATTAACAACAAAAGGCATTTTGACTAAAAGAAAAAATTTAGTCACAAGTTAGAGGTGAGCTATATTGAACTAGAGACCTCTTTAAGACAAATTCAAAGACTCAATTGCTCTGCCTATGCACCCCTATGTGAATCTTGATGAAGAAAATTAAACCTAAGGGTAAAATAAAAAAATCAAGTTATTTTAAAAATAATAAAACATGCATAATTTGGGTAGAATCTTAGGTTAAGTTCAGCTTTGCAAAGAGAAAGGAAAAAGTGCCACCATGAGAGAGGTTGTATGTCTAAAATAATATATATACATTACCATTATGGTCAAAGTATAGGAAGACACTAATTAAAGAAGCGTCAATGAGTTACCATATCTTATGTTTTTAGTTTTCAAGGAGCCACCATTAGAGATATAATCATGTCAAGCAAGAAATGCCATTTGAAGGAGGATGTAAGCACAAGTCTAGAAATATGTTTATGTTGCCATGTAGGAGAATAAACTCAGGGTTTGAAGCTCTAAGTGGTGTCATCCAAAGATAAAAAATTAGATCTATGACATCATTAAAGGTTCAAAGGTTTGCAAATCAGGATTTGAGCCAAGCCAAGATATAAAAGTAACTTCCATTACCTTCTCAATGAACCCTACAATAGATGCTTCAACATCCCCACATCTCCACTCTTCCTTCATAGAGTTGTTTCCTTATACCATAACTCTTTTAGTTTTGCTTGCCTACTTTGGATATTTTCTAACCATGATGTCACCTAGATTCCTCCACATGGTCTGCATTTAATCTGCTAGCCAAACAAAAACTCTGATAGGAGGCTCACTCCACCCATTCATGTAGTTCATCATACTACCAAAAAATTGTGAGGAGGTAGATCTATAAAAAGTAGGTTATATACTAGGCTGCCTACTATATAAGCCACATGAAGTAAGGGCAAGTTGTTGGAAGGTGATGGCCTCACAAAATTAGTGGAAATATGCAGATCTATAGTACACCAATGTTTGATTCATCCTCCTTGAATGGAAGGCTCCTGACTTATGAAATAATGAGTGGTTTCACTTTACCCAACTACAAACTAGTCTCAAAAATGTGTTACTTTGACCTTTTCTTGTTCTATGTATTAATGTCAAACAAAATTTAGTAGGTTGTATCATGTTTAGGCCATGGTCAATGAGGGATTCAAATAGATATGTAAAACCTTGACTTATCAATAAAAACAAGAACCACACTTTTTTGCATACAAAAAAAATACACCCACAAACAGACCTTTTGATAATAGATGAAAAGACAAGCTTTATTGCAGTAATAAACTCACAAATTTTAAGTAAAAAAGTCACTAAAAAAATTCCTAAGGTTTTTGAGATTTTTATTTCAAAAATAACCCCAAAATTTTGTAAACCCTCTAAAAAATTGAAGATAAACCTTTATACTTTACAAATAAAAACTATAATGCTACTAAAACACAAACCAAGAAAAACCCACTCATATCTCAAAGAAAAAAAGGAATCTCACCAAGAATTTGAGAAAAGGTGAATGACCATTGAGTGAGGATCTGATACTATGTCAAATTTCTCCAAGACCTCTTAACAAGATTGAATTCACACATGAATACTATGGAATAGATGAGAGAAAAAGTGCAAAATGCACCAATGCATAAACATTCCTCATTAGCTTTAGATTGTGAATACAAAGGGAGAGAGGTATGTATATAGGTAGGAGAGAGAGTGAAACCCCACATTCTAGTGAATATGGCACTAATCTTCCCAAATGACACAAATGGCCTCTAAGACCCTAAGCAAGCATAATGAACTGTGTAGACAAACCCATAGAATAAAAGTCTACATAAATAAGAAGCTCTGCTAGTAGAGTTACCATGCCAAATTCATAATCTATGCCAACCAATATTATCAAGGTGCTAAAGAAAGGTGGAGAAATAGAGATTTATTGACAAATATTCCTTGAGTACATAGTTGAGCAAGCTAATTTAACAAGCTATTTTGGAGCTACAAGGAAGGTAAAAGGATGATTTATTTTATTTTATAGTAGTGTTTTCATTATATGCTTGTTACATATGCTCTCCCTAGTGTCTAGGCTAGAGGTATTAATGTTTAGTGTGTTAGTTTTGATTTAGTTTTATTGACTAACACTATACTAATCTCCCTTTTATGTATTCCTTATTCACAGGTCCCATGTCTATAGGCAGATAGATTATGCATGTGGATGGCCTCTCATTATCATCATATGCTTTAATCATTATCAAAGTGGCCCCTAATAAAGACTCAGAATACCCAAACTTTTTAATAAAGTTAAGATTACATAGATTTAGAGATCTCAAACTTTTTAATAAACTTTTTAATAAAGTACCTATGGGATCTTGTGATTGGTGATGGAGATCTCAATGAGTAACAGGTAATTGTGATGAGGGCCTATGGGTGGCATATCCTAGGGACTTAAGGTAATTTTTTTTGAATGGGATGAAAGATCCACCAAGTCTTTAAATTGGCTTGTGTCAATATCCATAGGGACTTTTAGTTCATTCAAAACATGATTTAGTATCTCCTAATGCACAAATGACATCTTGAGAAAATCTATAAGAGAGATTTGGATTGGAGTATTTTCAAGTTGTTAAATGATATCATATGGTTTATTAGAACTTAAGACCTTTTTAGGGATAGTGACTTCTGAGATGAGTCGGTGGATGGGTCCTTTGGAGGTATTCCTCGAATTATGATTTTTCCATGTTGTGTAGTGACTACACAATCATTGTTGCCCTATTGATTTTGAGGATGGTGGATGGTGGAGCCAAATTTTGATGGTATGAATGTAATGTTGTGGGATGGAGTGATACTCAGTTTTATTGGAAGTGGAGGCTTGACCCTAATCCTTTGGTGGTTTCTTCTACCTTTGATCATGCTTAGGTAATGGGTCCTAATAAATATTTAGTTGTTCATTTTTAGATTGTCTTGTTAGACTCTCTCCTTCAACTTATATTTCTCCTTTTTATATTAAATATTAAATTAAAATCATTAATTGCATATATTTCTTAGTATCATACCCTTTGACTCTATGATATTTAAAAAATTCATCTTCTATGTACCAATCAAGGTGTGGTTTCTTATCATCTAATGGTCAAATTTCTAGGAGAGTGATCATATTAGCAGTAACTAATTATTGTAGGACCATTTCCATGGGTACACCATGACTATTTATATGCCTTTTTCCCAGTCTAGGCTTTGGTTTTCGCCTTGGTATAGTTATACTGGAAAAATTATGATTTTTGGTAGTAGAGGGATCTTTCTGCACTATTTGTACATATTTTGAATCTGTTACACCATCCCTACTACATTTTTATTCTTGTTGAAGACTTTAAGTTTACCTGAAAAAATTTTATCTTGTCTTTGATTTCATTTATTTCAAGTATATAACTTGATTGTCCCCTTTATAATGAGTGATTTTTCAATTTGAATACCCTTATCTATGATTTCATCAAAAGATTTGAAACACTACAGTTTCAATTGATATTTCAATTCAACACTGAGATTATCAATAAATATTTTGGCTAACTCCTTTTCAAAGACTGTACAATGGAATCGACTAGCGAGGCTTATCCACCGTTATAGAAATGATGTTAATCTCTCCCCATTTTTTTTTTAATGTTTTAAAGATCAATAATGGAAATATAATGTTCAATATTAAAGGAGAAATGTGTCATGAAATTTTATGTTAGCTCTCTAAAACTAGTGATGGACCCCTTTGGTAAATGCATGAACCATTCTAGTGCAGGTCCTATGAGACTTTTGGGGAAGAGTCTAAGTAGATAAGCATCATCATATGCAATCTCATGGCATGCAACATAGAATTCCTAAATGTGTTCATGTGGATCCCCTCTCCCCTTATATTTGTCAAATTTTGGAATCTCAAAGTGTGCTAAGAAGGGTTTTTTCAAGATGCTTGTATCCAATGGAGATGTGAATAAGTATTCATACTTATATCTCATCCCCTTAGTGTGAGGGTAAATATATCAAAGAGTCTCTTTCATCATCTTCCAATCTTGGGTGAATGAGGGATCCATTAAGGGGTTAGAGGTTTGTGCTTAGCTTGTTCTTGGTCTTAATGGATAAGGATGTGTATTTTTGGCAGTCCATTGACTTGGTGATATGAGCCTTTGGTTTTAAGTGCAAATTGAGGTGCAAGGGAATTAATTTGTAGGGTCAATTAATCTAGGTGATTCTCCAAGGTAGATCTCTTCCTTTCAACTTCAATTTGGTTGTTTTATGTGGGTTCTTCTTATTCTTCCAATTCTTGTTCATGGTTTATGAGATTGGGTTCTCCTTTTTCTTAATTAATGTTATTGGGATGAGGTGGAGTATTAGGCCTAGATGATAGATGGATGAGGTGTTGTAAGAGGTTGGATTAAATATAGGGGTAGTTTACCCCCCATTCTGATGACTTGGGTAAGAATTTGATCATAGTTCTCATATATATATTGATCAGACTATGCTCTAAACTCATCACTATTAAATAAGTCATTTTTGAACCATTCCTCTTCTCTAAGAGTGTGTATATCTATAAAAACCCCATTGGGTTATGTTGATTTGTGGAGCTAAAAGTTACACTAGATGAGTGAATGCAAGGTTGCTATATTTACACAGTCACCGACGTCGGTCATGGATTGACTGGAGGCTGCCAACGTTAGTTATGGATCAGCCGACGTCGATCATGTGCAGGCAGACAGGGACCGACGTTGGTCACCTGTGCATTCCAAAAGTCTATTTTCATGGGATAATAGATTGTTTGCATGATAAGTTTAACTGTTAGTCTTGAGTCCGCATATCTATCTTTGGCAGGACAGATTTGAACCTTTGATTAAGAGGTGTATCTAATGATAGAGAATGCATAGCTCATGATCCCTAATTCTATATAATAGGGATAGATCTTCATAGCTTGTAAGTGTGTATGAGAAAAAGGGTGAATCAATTCAAGTAGCTGAATTGTGTTTGTAATTATGAGAGAGAACTCTTGAGGGAAAGAGATCTGTACATCTGAGAGGTGTGGAAGAAAGAGATATTTCTTCAATTGCATTTCCTTCTAGAAGAGTTTAATACAAGTTTTCATTGTTTCTTGTATCTCTTATTCTTTGTTGATTCTAATTTCTAGCTACTTATTATTCTAGTTTAATTCCATGTTTAGTTGCTTACACAAGAGTAATCAATTGTATCTGTAAGGTCCTAACAAGTGGTATCAGAGCTTGGGTTCACTAACAAGTGGTTTCAGATCTATTTAGTGTCTATTGACTACAGGTCACTCACAGGGGTTTTTGTTTGAGTGTGAGTATAGCAATGGTAGAAGAAAGTAAGCTAAGAATGGATAAATTTAATATCAAGAATTATCAATTATGGAGAATGTAGATAGAATATTATCTGTATCAGAAAGATATGTACTTGCCGTTGGGTGGAGTTGCATGCAAGCCCACAGATATGCAAGATGAAGAATGGAATGTTCTTGATAGAAAGGCTCTGGGATCCATAAGGTTGAGCCTAGCATCTTTTATGATTTCCAACTTATCACAGGCAAAGACAATGGTAGAGTTGATGGATACTTTGGAAAATTTATATGAAAAGCCTTCAGCTTCAATAAGGTATATCTTATGAATCAATTATTTAATTTTCAAATGCAGGAAGGTGGATCTGTATCTAGTCATCTAAATGATTTTCATTCAATAGTAAATCAGTTAAATTCAGTCAAAATAGTTTTTGATCATGAAATTAAGGCTCTCTTAATTTTATGCTCTTTACCTAAAAGTTGGCATAGTTTGGTAATGGCAGTTAGTAATACTGCATCTGCTTCAAATATCTTGAAAGTTGATGATGTTTTTAGTGTAATCTTGAATGAGGAAACTCGCAAGAAAAGCACAGGGGAATCATCAGGTAATGCTTTAAGTGTTGAAAGCAGGGGAAGGCAAAGAGAGAAGGGAAAGCAAGGGAGATCAAGGTCTAAGTCAAAGATGAGAAGTAGATCCAAATCCAGAAATGGAAGAAGAATAACCTGTTGGAATTGTGGAAAGAAAGGACATGCAAAGAAAGATTGCTGGTTGAGAGTTAAAGAAGAAAATCAGCGTGAAGGTAATGAAGAAGCAAAAGTTGCAGGTATTGTTGCACAAGATGCTCTTACACTTTCTTTAGATAATAAAATAGAATCTTGGGTTTTAGAATCTGGTGCCTCTTTCCATGCAACCCCAAATAGAGAATTTTTCAATGATTATGTCCAAGGAGATTTTGGAAAAGTTTATTTAGGGGATGATGAGCCTTGTAAAATTGTTGGCAAAGGAAAAGTACAGCTGAAATTGCAGAATGGAAACACATGGGTGTTGAAGGATGTCATGCATGTACCCATCCTGAAGAGGAATCTGATTTCTGAAGGAAAGTTGGGGGATGAGGGTTGCACAGCAACTCTCATAGCTGAATCTTAGAAGGTTTCCAAGGGTGCACTTGTATTAGCCATAGGTAAGAGAGTAGGTACTCTCTATTTATATAATTGTATTATTGATAATTCTCCTTCTATTCTATCTACTTTAGATGTAGATGCAAAGTTGTGGCACTGTAGGCTCGACCACATGAGTGAGAAGGGAATGAAAGTTCTTAAGTCAAAAGGTAAGCTTTTAGATTTGAAAAGCATAGATCTAGATTTCTGTGAGCATTATATTTTTAGAAAATAGAAGAGAGTGAGGTTTCTTAAAACTGGGTCAACAAAGAAGAAGCACAAGTTGGAGCTTGTTCACACAGACGTGTGGGGACCAGCTCAGGTAGCTTCTATTGGAGGATCATAATATTATGTTACTTTCATTGACGATGCTACAAGAAAGGTATGGGTTTATTGCATAAAGAAGAAATCTGATGTTTTTGACACATTTAAAAAATGGAAAGCTTTGGTTGAGAATGAAACAAGTTTGAGATTGAAGTGCCTTAGATCTGATAATGGTGGTGAGTACTACAGCAACTATTTTATGAGTGGAATACGTAGGGAAAGGATGGTTCCAAAGACACATCAGCAAAATGGATTTGCTAAAAGGATGAATAGAATAATAATGGAGTGTGCACAGAGTATGAGGTTGCATGTTGGTTTGCCCTTACAGTTTTGGGTAGAAGCTGTAAACACTGTAGTTTACCTGATTAACAAAGGACCCTCTACTGCACTAGATGGTGGAATTATAGAAGAGGCATGGACATGTAAAAAGGTAGATCTTTCACATCTCAAAGTTTTTGGTTCTGAAGCTTTTTTGCACATTGATAAAGAAAATAGAAAGAAGTTGGATGCTAAATCTATGAGGTGCACTTTTATTGGTTATGGCTCTAGTGATTTCAGATTTTGGTTGTGGAATTTAAGAACTAACAAAATTATTAGAAGCCATGATGTTGTTTTCAATGAGAAAGTGATGTACAGTGATCATCTTAAGAAGCTGAATAATTCTAAGCAGGGCAATAGAGATTTGGATGAGGTTATGATCCAAAATGAGCTCGCAGGGAAAAATAATCACAAACAGGAAAACACAGACACCAACATCAATCAGGCAAGAATTGACATTGGTCATATAAGAATCGATGTCAGTTAGACAGAAATCAATGTCGATCATACAGCAATTGACATCAGTCAGGTAAAACTGATGTCGGTCAGGTACAGACCTGGAGATGATCAAGATCAGTCACTGATAGAGAATTTAGGCAGATAACAAGCAATGAATGAGTCTCAAATGCCCATAAGGAGGTCAGAAAGGGTAAGTAAACCTCAAATTTGATATTTCCCTTCATTATTCTACTTATTGCTCACTGATAGTGGAGAACTAGAGAGTTTTGATGAGGTAATGCAGGTAGAATCCCAGAAATAGTGGGAGCTTGGCATGAAAAAGGAAATTGATTCCTTGGAAAAGAACCAAACATGGGATTTGGTTGAGTTGCCATCTGGAAAGAAAGCACTATCAAACAAATGGGTTTACAGGTTAAAGGAAGGAGAGAATGGACAAATGAGACATAAGGCCAGGTTGGTAGTAAAGGGATTTGCACAGAAACTAGGTATTGATTTTGGTGAAATTTTTTCTCCTGTAGTAAAGATGACTTCTATTCAGATTGTATTGTCTTTAGTTGCTATTGAGGATTTGCATCTTGAGCGGCTTGATGTTAAGACAACGTTTCTTCATGGAGATTTGGATGAAGAAATATATATGGATTAGCCGGAAGGTTTTGAGGTAAAAGGTAAGGAGAAACTTGTGTGCAGGTTGAAGAAAAGCTTATATGGTCTTAAGCAGGCTCCAAGATAATGGTATTTGAGGTTTGACAGGTTTATGACAAAGCATGGCTTTAGTAGATGTCAATCTGACCATTGTGTTTAGTTTAAAAGATTGGATAATGGTAGATATATTATCATGTTATCGTATGTAGATGATATGCTTGTTGTAGGTTCACACATGCAAGATATTACTGAGCTTAAGGTAAAATTAGCTCACACATTTGCCATGAAGGATTTGGGAGTAGCAAATAAAATCCTTGGCATGAGTATCAAGAGAGACAAGAAAAATCATAGTTTGATTTTGTCTCAAGAGGATTATGTGAACAAGGTGTTGGAGAGGTTCAATATGCAGCATGCAAAATTGGTAAGCACACCTATGGCTAGACACTTCAAGTTGAGCAAAGAACAGTGTCCTAAAACACATGAAGAGGTTGAGTACATGAGTAGAGTTCCATATGCTTCTGCCTTCTGCAGTTGGGAGCTTAATGTATGTAATGGTATGTACCAGACCTGATATTGCCCAACTAGTGGGAGTTGTCAGTAAGTTTATGGCCAATCCAGGGAAGGAACACTGGAAAGTAGTTTAGTGGATTCTCAGATATCTGAGAGGGACCAGCAGTAGGCATTTATGCTATGGAGGGTCAAACAATTCTCTACATGGATATGTAGATGTGGATATGGCAGGTGACTTGGATAGCAGGAGAAGCACAACAAGATATGTGTTCACTGTTGGTGGAACGGCGGTTAGCTGGAT
Source organism: Torreya grandis (assembly GCA_037957365.1). Lineage (NCBI taxonomy): Eukaryota > Viridiplantae > Streptophyta > Pinopsida > Cupressales > Taxaceae > Torreya > Torreya grandis. The sequence continues at coordinate 8,875,693 of JARHVA010000006.1, forward strand.
TTTAAAGTTGCAAAAGATTGTTGCCTTGTCTACTACAGAGGCAGAATACATTGCAGTCATAGAGGCTAGCAAGGAGATGATATGGATGACTCGGTTCATGGAAGAGTTGGGAAAGGAGCAAAAGAATTGCAGATTATACAGTGATAGTCAAAGTGCAATTTATTTGGCAAAGAATTTAGCCTTTCATTCAAGAACCAAACATATACAGCTTAGGTACCACTTCATTAGACAAGTATTGGAGGATGGTGAGTTGAAGCTGGAAAAGATCCATACAGATGAGAACCCTGTTGATATGTTAACAAAGCCAGTAACAAAGGAGAAGTTGAATCTTCATTCAACTTTTGTTGGTCTTCAAGATTGAGCTTGAAGATGGAGAAGCTAGAAGATGTTGTTGTACAAGTACAGGTGCAGCTATTTATCTCCAAGTGGGATATTGTTGAGTTGTGGAGCTAAAAGCTACACTAGATGAGCGAATGCAAGGTTACTGTATTTACATAGTTGTCGATGTCGGTCATGGATCGACTGGAGGCTACCGACGTTGATTATGGATTAGCTGACGTCGATCATGTGCAAGCAAACAGGGACCGATGTCGATCACCTATGCATTCTAGAAGTCTATTTTCATGGGATAACAGATTGTTTGCATGATAAGTTTAACCATTAGTCTTGAGTCCGTGTATCTATCTTTGGTAGGACTGATTTGAACCTTTGATTAAGAGGTGTATCTAATGGTGGAGAATGCATAGCTCATGATCCCTAATTCTATATAATAGGGATAGATATTCATAGCCTGTAAGTGTGTATGAGAAAAAGTAGCTGAATTGTGTTTGTAATTGTGAGAGAGAACTCTTGAGGGAAAGAGATCTGTACATCTGAGAGGTGTGGAAGAAAGAGAGATTTCTTCAATTGTATTTCCTTTTGGAAGAGTTTAATACAAGTTTTCATTGTTTCTTGTATCTCTTATTCTTTGTTGATTCTGATTTCTAGTTACTTAATATTTTGGTTTAATGATGTGTTTAGTTGCTTACACAAGAGTAATCAATTGTATCTGTAAGGTCCTAACAGGTTGGACATAGAAAATGTGATAATTTTTTTAATTTAATCAATGCATTCCTTCATTAAAATTCACCAAGAGATTATAATTAGTGATCCATATATCACACTAAGTATATTAACTATAAATAAGCATGATGCATCTAATAGTCATGAATCACTATCAACAGTGGAAACACATCATAACCAAATATGGAAAGTAATTACAAATACCTAGCCATAACTGGTACAATGATATAGCCACTACTACCAAAATATATATAAGTAAATAACTAATTATTGTTAGATTAATGTCTCAATAATAATAAATACAATGTACAAGATACAAGACACAAATCTCCACAGATCATGAGTTCCCAAACTCTAGTATCTCTAACAATCTCAAGTGTCATCTCCAAATAATTACTATTATGGGGAGGGAGAGAATCATCTGAGCACTTTTCCACACCAATCGTAGACCATCAATCCCCTACACAATACCCCATCAAGGTATGGCCCTCCCTTCATGGATCAGTAGATAGTGACGGTGTAGGAATCCAGAGAGACAAGCTAGTACCCATGTGTTGTATGATTTCTAAAACTAAACATGCAGTGTATCATAAAGAAACCCATTCTAACAAGAAATCACACAAATATGTAAACCATATCATGAAATGATAATGTCTCACTAACATTACTTGGCTTAAGTTTTTCAAATAATTATTGTTCTCTAAAATCAGTTAATTTTATACACACCACTTGATTGCATTACCTTCATCTGACATTGTGATGCTAGTAAGCTAATTAAGTCCATCTCACTACTTACTCAGTACCAATAAACTAAGATTTGGTTAACATATATATAATCAATAGTTTCATATAGATTAATTCATATTAATAATCACAAAACATGCTAAGTACAAGAATAATCAAATGTATACATTTAATCCATCAAACGTATGAATGAATCTCGACAATATCATTTATTAATTACCAACTGAGTAAAATATATATATTATGTTGAATATTCTATTTTTTACAAGAAAACACAATACATTACTTCCTACTAATTATCATAAAACATATTATTCTTAAAAATCACCAATATGCATACATTTAATCCATCAAATGTATGAATGTATCTAGACATAACAATTATAGTTTGTACCACTTGAGTATAACATACATTTAAACTGTAGTTTTCAAATAAAATACACTCTATGACATCCCATAATATCATATTTAATTATTAATGAGTACAACTACTCAATTACTAACAATCAATCTACAATTTCAAGAATCAAATGTCTCATAATTCTAAGCAACAAGTATAATTTATACCAACTAGGTATAACCTATGATTAAACTACATACTATTATATCATATAGGCACACATCATAATACACTACTATATGTTATATATATCTAAATAGATACACATATTAATACATTCATAATATATACCGCACACCAATTTTTAATACTATATGAATATGTATTAACAGTCACTTATAACTCTAACCAAGGTCTTTATAAATTTTTCCACAATGATTACATCCATGAATCATTAAAACATAAACTGAGTACTACAGTCAATATACCTTTCTATATCAATATCACTCTCATCATTTAAATTTAGTTCTCAAGATAGAAGAAAATAACCTCTAATTTGAATCCACAATATAAAGCATTCACAAGATTCCTTTATGTATTTATACTTTACAGTAGTCTATGTATTTCATCTATATATGTTTCTATAAGTTCAAATCCGTCAACTTGTTTATATAAAACTAATGTGCTTTAGACACCCTCCTTAGTCTCTACAATGAGTTCAAAATAAATACTTCATCCTAAACATAGCCAAAATGTGGACTTTATATATATATATATATATATATATATATATATATATATATATATATATATATATATATATATATATATATATATCACCTGATCGACTTGAAATCCACAAAAATCCTAGCAATATATATGGATAATGAATATAACACATAATCCCTTATACGATATCACCATTGTCATAACAACTTAATCTATATTCTTCTTTCCTTTTATATGACAATGTAACATTACAATAGTAATGTTTATTATTGCTTAATGTTTATAGAGATATCAGTGATATTAAGGTTACATAAAACTATTATCGATGTAATTCACTAATTCCAAAATAATCTAATTATAATGTATGTATGTATTATTAAATGAATGAAAAACTTAAGCAGATTACGAACAAATTACTAAAGCAAAAGTTAATGTTCATTACTCTAATCTCCATCCTCATAGGTATAACTATAATATATAATACATCAATTGTTTAACCACAATAATAAATATATCCAAATCCCATAATTATGGATAAATCATAATTATAGTAACCATATTATGTTATGGATATTCTTAAATGTTTAATTGGTCATATTTTCCATTGTCATTTATACAAATTGCCAATTAACATCCTCTACATGTTTCCAAACCAAATACATTAACCCAATAGCCTGCGATGGTTATAGTGAGGCACTATATAAATCTAATCTCTCTCATTTACATTTATGCCCTTGTCTAGTATAAACTAAAACTAGAAAGTACATACTTATGTATTCACTTATAACTAGAAATTATAGGGGTAACATTATGTTCCTTATGTTATGATAACATAAGCCAGAGCTATATTAGTTATTTGCCACGTATGACATATATAGCTCAAGAGCTTATCGATAATATTGGATTATTGAAGTATCATGATATTAAAGTAATAATGTATTGCTCCATGGCTCATAATATTGGATATTCTATTCTGACATTGGATATAATCTCTATATTTATATTAACCTATATTATGTCATTAATTAGTTAACACTATCAGAGTGATTTATGTGCTGCATAAATATGCTTGACCCATAGTTATAAGTTATTAGTTATAAATGATAGTTATATTATGCCCTGATCACTATTACATTAGGAAATATTTAGATCACTTCATTCTTATAAATCACTGTATAAAAAGTTATATGCATGTAATAAATGACTTGTATACATTATTTTCACAAGCTTCTAAATCATTGTATAAATATATTTCTCTAAATCATTGTATACTACTTCAAATATCAAATTATACTAGTTATATATGGTTTGACTAAGAATATATCAATTTATCTGGAATTATTTAGTCATTGTAGATAGCGTATCAAATACCACACATAACTAGTATACGCTAATACATGTTGACTATAATTTAAGTATCAAATACCACATATAACTAGTATTAAGTAAGTTTTCTTCAATATAGGTTCAAATCATTACATAGAATACCTATGGTTTTATCATGTTAATTCACCACACAATCTAAACACTATATCGTTGATTTATATATAAGTAAAAGTACATAATTTATATAACAACTTATATACAAAAATATCATTGCTGCCATATTTTAAATGGGTTTAAGATGTGTGTGTGTGTGTGTGTGTGTGTGTGTGTGTGTGTGTGTGTGTGTGTGTGTGTGTGTGTGTGTGTGTGTGTGTGTGTGTGTGTGTGTGTGTGTGTGTCTATGTCTGTGTGTCTGTGTGTTTGTGTGTGCATGTGTGTCTGTGTGTCTATGTATACACACACACACACACACACACACACATATGTATATGTATATATGTATTTGTATATGTATATATAGTATATATAAATACACACACACACACACACACACACACACACATACGGTGCTATATTTCTATATCCAATATCAATGCTATTTAGATTCTAGGCTCAACTCACTACCATCACCCAAATTTTCACTTTAGAAACTCTAGTCTAGTTAGTATGAGAAATGATGACAATAATTAGGTTATACGATAGACATTAGCTTCAATAGTAATATAGTTTCTTAGTTCCTTAAGTAACCTAATGAAATATGTTCAATAAAATAATACTTGTATCCAATATAACTTATGTTTATAGATTTACTGAATCTCTTGATTTGAACCTCATATATACATGCTTAATTCTTTAGAATTCACAAAACCAAAATCATATTACCTACCTCTCAAAAGCTTTGACTCAGAATTGCTTGGCTCAGTAGAGTCTCCTTCATCCACTTGATTCTTTCCTTTTGCGCCACACTCTATTGTCCTCCCTCTCTTCCTCTCTAATTTATTTTTATTCCCTGATTTCCCCACTTTAATGACTCACTCCCTTATTTTAAATCCATTCCTTTTTAAATATCTCTAATATTCTTTTTTTTACAGATGTCGTGCTTCACTTTCCTTTATTTTCTTTCTTTTTGTTTTCTTTCTTTATTATTTTTTTAATCTATTTTTATTCCTTTTTATGAATTTATTTATATTATTTCCAATTCACTTTTGGGTGTATTTAAAATACACTTGCTTAATTTATTCTAAATCCAATTGTTTTTGTATTTTAATTCTCTTACAAGAGTTTATTTCCTTTTTCCGCATTATATATTTTTAGAATATATTTAATAATTAATAATAATAATAATATGATTTAATACATGTGTGTGTGTGTGTTTGTGTGTGTGTGTGTGTGTGTGTGTGTGTGTATTCATTTTAGTATATAAGCTAATTATGATGACTATATATACATATATATTTATATATGTGTGTGTGTGTGTGTATATATATGTATGTGTGTGTGTGTGTGTGTGTGTGTGTGTGTGTGTGTGTGTGTGTGTGTGTGTGTGTGTGTGTGTGTGTGTGTGTGTGTGTGTGTGTGTGTGTGTGTATAGTCATTTTATTACATAAGCTAATTATGATGACTTAATAATAGTACTTCTAATATAAAGTCATTTACCCTCTATTATCAAATTATATTAAGGTGTTAAAGTCAAATAATGATATTCATAAATATCATAAAGGTAACCGATTAATATTTTAAAGACATGAGGTTAGCCTACACATGGTAGTAAAGCACAAATTTATGTCTAAAAAAAACATTAACCATTATGACTCTAATAGCATATCATAATCATATCAGATTAATTTCACATAATCATTAACTATGATAACACACAACTAATCACATGAGGTTATATCATCTAAACATAAATTTAAACTAACACACTCACATATAAAATTATCCATATGTAAATAACATAATAAATATACTAATGTTAACCATTCAATCAATGCATCTAATATGTTGATCTAAGTAGCAATTCAGGCAACAATACGGGTGACAATTCCACCCCAATTGATGATGGAACTTCTGGGAGCCATAACTTTTTCACCGTAGCTCCAATTGACTCACCATTTGAACCATTGGAAAGATAAGAATGAGGAGAATGTCTTGAAATGGCATGGAGATCCACTCGATGAATTTTTACCCCTAAAAACTCAATAAAAGTGCCCTAAATTTGAATTTTAGTAGTGCAGTCTAAAAATAGTAAGTTTCTAAAAATAGTAATTCCTCAAATTTTGTATTTTTTTAAAGCATGGAAGTCAAACCACTTAATCTCCCTTGAGATTGGTGACCTTCCACATCCTCCCCCTGCTTTCAAAATAGGTATAAATGAATATGTAACCTAAAATGGAAAATCAAGCATCTCTTCCCAGAGATAAGCATATAGTTGTATTGCGATCTTGAGTAATAATACATCCCTTCTCAGAGAATTCATTGTTACTATGTTATTTATATGTTCTTTAAATATTTATCAACCAAAACTTCTAAGTTTTGGATTAGTGGTATCAGAGTGATTTGTCTTAAGAGTGTATGATCTCAAGGACGAGGTCAGGCTACAAGAAGCTTGGGTGGAAAATAATAGAGCTTCCAAACTATCCACCTATTCACTCCAAATGACTTCAAATGGTGGATGACATCGATAAATCTGATCCTTTCAAGTAAATGGTGAATAAATCCCTCTAACAGCAACAAGCACAGATGCTACAACAATTTGCCCAAATTCTTTAACAACTCTTGATGGGAAATTATGATTCCTCAGTTGCACTTCCTAGCTCCTCATCCATGGAACAACCTTTCAATACCCCAACACCCTTCAAGGTTCAGGTGAATTTTGATATTCCTACATTTGAAGGCAAAATCAATGTTGATGCAATATAAAATTGGTTAGAACAATTATCTTCTTACTTCTCTATAAATAAATTAATTGATGGAGAAAAGATCACTTTTGCTCTTTTGAAAGCATCATTGCCCATGAAAAACTAGTGGGATGTGTATAGATGACATTGGCCTTGAGGTGGAACCTACCTAGGATGATTTCATGGAAGCGGTGAAAGAAGAATAATATCCCATTGGAGCATATGATGATATATACATACAGTGGCAACAACTTTGCCAAGGTAAGGACCAATATATTCAAGATTACACAGACATTTTTCATTCTTTATCTGCAAGATTGGGCATCTAAGATAGTGAGAAACATAAGACTCTCAAATATCATGGTGGACTATAATGGTACATACAGGGGGAAATTGAACTCTTCAATTTGGAAACCATTAGTGAGGATATAAATTCATAGTGAAGATTGAGCAGAAGCATGGCAGAAAGAATATGAAGAGTCAACCCTCAAAATGGAAAAGTGACAAGGAAGGTCAAAAATGAGGCCAAAATTAGAAGCAAAAGGAGTTTTAAGATAAGAAACCCCAAAAAGGGAAGGCTTAAAAATGGTGTGATTACCACAAAACTAGAACTCACTCCAAAGAAGAATATCAAGCCATCAAGTCACTGCTTTCTTAGTCACAATAATCGACATCTACTACTCTATCTCATACACAACCCATAGTCGAAGAAGATGAAGAATAAATTATAGATGTTGAGCCTGACACCATCGTCACTTCATCATAGACCTATGAGGAAAGGCCAGATAACAAGGAAATATTGTTTCACTCCAAATTATGGGTAAAAGGTAAGCCTCTGCATTTCATTCTTGATAGTGAGAGTCAAAATAATTTAATCTCTGTTAAAGTTGTGAAAATTCTAAATCTATCCATGAAGCCTCATCTAAAGCCATATATTATTGGATAGTTGAGCCCAGGGAGAGACCTCCATGTCACCCATCAGTGTCTTCTTTCATATGTAATAAAACCTTTCCAAGATGAAGTCTTGTGTGATGTGGTCAATCTAGATGTTTGTGATGTACTCCTTGGTCAGTCATTCATGTATGAGTGACATGGCATCTATGAATCATGAACCTAAAGAATCACCCTCACTCTTGGAACACGATGTTATAGGGTACCAGAGGTACCACCTCCCACATCTGTCTCCCTAATCAGTGCTAAGCAATGTAAGAGATTGGTGGAGAAGACAAAGCAATTTGTTCTCATGGTGGTCAAACCACAAAAATCCAAGAAGGCTAATGTTGCAGTCCTGACTACACAATCAACACAACAACAAAAATATATAGGATGAATCACAAGAGAATATGATGACTTATTCAAGTCACCCATAAGAGTTATACTACATTACCAGGTAAAACGTTCTATCAATTTGATCCCAAGATCACCTTTGCCTAACAGTCATGTGTATCATAGATCAGTTTTGGAGAATGATGAGATAAAAAGATAGATTCAAGAATTGATCCAAAAGGGTCACATCAGGCCAAGCTCTTCACCCTATGGCATCCCAATTGTCTTGGCACCAAAAAAAGATGGAACATGGAGGCTTTGCATTGACTATCGAGCCCTAAATAAAATCACTATGAAGAGTCACTACCCTCTCCCCAGGATTGATGACCTATTAGACCAACTCTGTGGTGTTAATTTCTTCACCAAAATTGATCTCAAATCTGGCTATCACCAAATTCCCATTGATCCCACCGATGTCTGGAAGATTTCATTCAAATCTAAGGAGGGGCTCTTTGAATGGTTGGTTATGCCTTTTGGCTTAACTAACACACCTGCAACCTTCATGAGGATGATGGATGACATCCTATGACCCTTCACAAACTCATTTGTGGTTGTCTACCTGGATGACATACTCATCTATAGTAGAACATGAGAGGAACATTTGCAACATGTTTGTAAGGTACTTCAAACTCTTTGAGAGCATAAGTTATATGCAAATCTTGACAAATGCACATTTAGGATGACAATAATTTAGTACCTTAGGTACATTGTGAATGAGGAAGGGGTCCATGTTGATCTAAAAAAGATTTAGGTTATTTGAGAATGGCCCACACCAAGGACCCTCATAAAACTTTGCAGCTTCTTGGGTCTTGCAAATTTCTATCTCAGGTTTGTTCTTGGATTTTCACATGTTGCTTGGTCACTAACCCAAGTGACTAAAGGAGGAGATAAAGCTACATTTCAGTGGGGTGAAATACAACAAAGGGCATTTGAGAATTTGAAGAACAGACTTTGATCATCCCCTATTCTTGCCTTGCCAGATTTGCGTCAACCTTTTGATTTGATGACAGATGCATCTAAATATGCCATGGGAGCTGTCATCATGAAACATGGCCATCCTATTGCATATCATAGTGAAAATTTCACTAATATAGTCAGGAAATATCTGACATATGATAAGGAACTCTATGCCATTGTGAAAGCTTGCAAACAATGGAAATACTACATCTTTGGAAAAGAGACGATCATCCACACTGACCACATACCATTGGAATTCATCCAAACACAAAGTAAACTATGAAATGAGAGGCACCAAAAGTGGGCCACATATCTTCAGCAATTCCATCTAATAATCAAATGCAAAAAGGGGAGCTCAAATATAGCTATAGATTATCTGAGCCGCCTGCCAATTACTACACTCACAATAGTTTTTGACCTATGCAGACATGAGACTACCACTTGGGGTGCTCCATATGAAGAAGATCCTACCTTTGCTAATACATATTAGGTGCTTCAAAAAGGTAAACATTTTTCTAATTTCTATTTTCAAGATGATGTCCTCTGTCATATGGGACACATTTGTGTTCTAGCTACAGAGCAACAAAAGATGATATGGGAAGCACATTTCAGTAGGATAGTTGGACACTTTGGTATAGAAAAGACATTGCCAATTCTTAAAAAACACTTCTACTGGCCCCATATGTGAAAGGATGTCAAAATATATCTCAAATCTTGCACCCCATGTGTGATAGCCAAGCCAACAAATAAGAAGCAAGGATTGTACACACCATTGTCAGAACCAACCAGACCTTGGAAATCTATCTCAATGGATTTTCTCTCAGGTTTGCCCACTTCAAAAAATGATAAGGACTATATTTTTATGGTAGTTGATCATTTTTCAAAAATGGCTATCATGATTGCTTGTAATAAAAATATATCTATTGAAGAAACTACTCAACTATATTTTAGTCATGTATGGCTCCATTTATGGTCTCCCCAAGTCCATTGTCTCAAATCAAGATAGCAGGTCCCTGAGCATCTTCTAGCCCACTATATGGAAGATGATGGATACCAAGCTCATGAAGTCCACAACCCTCCATCCACAGACTAATGGTCAGACAAAGGTGGTGAACCACTTGATTATTCACATGATTTAGATGTATCACTCCAAACATCCATACACATGGGATGAGGGGCTTCTTTTCATACAACATGGATACAATCAGGCCTAGCAAAACTTGACCAAGCACAGTCCATTCCAAGTATGCTTCGGGTTCCAACCCATGACACCAATTGATATATCCATTTCATTCTCCACCATGGAATACACACCTCATGGAAGATCTGAGGCGGCAAAAGCAACAAAATTCATTAAACAAATGAAACACATCTAGTAGCAAGTTCATGACATCCTAGAGAAGATGAATTAGAAGTATAAGCAATGCCATGAAAAATATAGGATTGCACAACATTTTATATGGGTGGCAAGGTTTGGTTGCAACTTCAGAAGGAATGACTTGCAGGCCCACACATAAAAATTTGGCCTCTATGATATGGTCCCTACACCATCACCATAAAAGTTGGAGAAAATGATTTTGAGTTGAACCTACCAGCCTACCTTAGTCTGCATCCAATATTCAATGTGGAGCTCCTCAAACCATATCATCCACCTTTATTAGACACTTCAGTCATAGTAGAATAACTAGACATTGATGAGCTTGATCCATAGAGTTTTTCTCTAGTGGAGGAGGATTATATTGTGGACACATGGATGAAGACAATAAGAGGATGCTCTATTTCACTTTATCGAGTGGTCAAAAGGGGCAAGCTTAGCCACCAAGGTGAGTGGCTCACAGAGAATCAAATCAAGACACAACTGACACACCTAATGAGTAACTTTGATGCAATGGGTACCATTACTTTTCAAGGAGGGAGGAATTATTTGAGCAGCAATTTAGGTGACAATTCAGGTGATAGCTCCACCCCAATTGATGATGAAACTTCTAGGAGCCATAACTTTTGGACCCTAGCTCCAATTGACTCGTCATTTGAACCATTGGAAAGCTAATAATGAGGATAATACCATGAGATGGCATGGAGCTTTTCTTGATGAATTTTTACCCCTAAAAACCCAATGGAAGTTCCCCAAATTTTAATTTTTGTAGTGCAATCTAAAAATAGTAAGTTTCTAAAAATAGTAATTCCTCAAATTTTGTATTGTTTTAAAGCATGAAAGTCAAACCAATTAATATCCCTCAAGATTGGTGACCTTCCATATCCTCCCCTTACTTTAAAAATGGTTATAAATGAAGATGTAACTTGAAATGGAAAATTAGACATCTCTTCCAAGAGATAAGCATATAGTTATATTACGATCTTGAGTAATAATACATCTCTTCTCAGAGAATTCATTGTTAATGTGTTATTTCTATGTTCTTGAAATATTTATCAACCATAACTTCTGAGTTTTGGATCATATGTAATATTTAATATGATGTATATAGGGTTCTAGTCGTTCCTCTATCATTTCCTAACATCTCCATCTACATCACCCTCTTCGATGATGCTCTCCCTCCATCATGCTTTGAGGGATGAATCTCTCCTACATCTAATTCATGACAAGTACGTAGTTAGTCCATAACATCATGACATGTATATCATAAAATAATGTTGAAATAACAAATTAACATGATCATAATATAAATAATATACACTAGAATTATCTCATAGTAATGAAATCATGAATTTTGAGCAGCATACCACTACCTCATAATAGTATATGACTTATGGCTTAGCTAGTGATGATCAAATCAAGTTATCAACTATAGAAAATCCATAGATAATCAAGTAAGTTGGCTTAGCGAGGAATTACAATGTCATAATATCACTTTGTGTTTCTTCATTATCCTTACTTTACTCACCTAGAGTCCTTAAGACATCATTTTTTTGGTTTGATCCTTGTCCCATTCTTAGGATTTGGGCATGAGTTCTGACAGGCATGGTGGAAAGTGAGGGTGATGTGAGATTGATTAGGTGTTGTCTTTAAACACTATATGTGTCTTAAATCCTAGAGTAGAGTGGTCAAGAGATGTGATAGGGATGTGTTAGGATTTAGATTTGAATATTGAAGACTAAAGTGATCAAATATTACCAAGGGAACAACCATACAAGGGTTCAATCTAGAGAGAAGACCAAGGTATAAGATGAATAATTGCCTCTTCACACTATCAAGATGATAATTAAATGGGTGTTAGGTATGAATAAGAAAGATGGTAAGAGTATTGGGTGCTATAAAATACCTAACAAGTTGTAGTCTTCGATAATGTTTAATTAAGGATAGGTTGAATGAAGTGATTGTTAGGATTAAGAATGATGGGTGACCACTATAGTTTTGGTTCCAAGACAAAATATAATATTCAAAGGTATGGATGATGATATGAAGATGAAATAGTTTAGTTTTATCCTAAGATGGAGTGTGTCCTAAAAGTTCTCTAGGTGTTTTGGTGATAAAGAGATAAGCTAACTCGACTCACAAACAGTACGGGTCTCAGCACAAATATTACCATGGTCATGTTTTGGTCATGGTGGATAGTGAGGGTGATGTGAGATTGATTACACATGACCATAATGTTTTAAGTCTAGGTTCTAATATTATTGAGTGTGGATCCCTTGGGGATATCATATGACCATGGTGGAACATTTTGGGGGCTTAGAGAGCTCTACAAATGTAGGGAGCATATTTTTCCCCACTCCTTTTATAGAACCTTGATTCCAAATGAGTGGAATATTCTTAGATATTTTTATAATTTCTATGTCTTGTTTTAGGGAGTTAGTTGTTAGATATCTATTTTCATGTTGACTTGCATGTTTTGTGGAAGTGGGATTGACTTCCATGTTTTGTGGAGTTAGTTGTTATCTCATTGAAAGTTTTGAGAGCCTTTTGTGGAGGAGAGATGAGGATGGTGTGTTCCTCCTTAGGTGGGATTTTGGATAAGCATGATTAGGTGGAGGATGGGTGTTTCCTTTTGGATAATGCTTATCTTGGATAAGCATGGAATAGATCTCCTTCTTTGGTGGATTTCTTCCTCATTTGTTTATATATAGGTGTGGTGTGACTTTGCAGGGTGATGTGTTTATTTACAAGGTGTGGTATAGCATCTTGTGGTATATTTTTATATAAGTACAAGTATGGCATAGCATGTGTGGATTTTTGTTGATAGATTTCAGATTTGGATCAGCAATTTAGAGAATTCTTGTGTGAATTCTTGAGGATATTTTCAATCTTTGTAAGAGGTTATTTGTTAATTTTATTGAGTACTTTATTGGTGGATGTATCTCACATTGGGTGAACCATGGTATATCTATCGTATGTGATATTGATGGTTTTATTTTATCCATTATTACATTCATTTACTATGATTTAAAGAATTGATTTCATGATGCAAGTAGTGCATAGTAAAATTTGATTTTACACATTTAAAATATGATTTATGTATTTTAATTTAAGATTTTATGGTGGATAAATCTGATTTGAATTCATTTAATTTAGCTTTGGTGGTGGTTTTTTTGCTAAAGTGATAAATCATAGGAAGGGTTATTAGCTTGAGTGGGAGCTATGGGAGAAGAGATCAGATTCAGAGTTGAGAAATTTGATGGAAAAAAATTTGGTTTATGGAAAATGCAAATGGAAGATTACTTATATTAAAAGGAACTTCAACACCCCTTTGAGGGGAAGGGAGGACAACCTGTAGTCACCAATGGTGTAGATTGGACATTACTTGATAGGAAGGCATTAGGAGCCATACGGTTATTCCTTGCATCTTATGTTGCATTTAACATTTTAGATGAGAAATATATAAAGGATATCATGGATAAACTTGGAAAGTTGTATGAAAAACCCTCTACCTAAAATAAAATATTTATTATGAAAATATTGTTTAATATGAAAATGTCAAAGAATGGTTCTATTTCTAGTCATCTAAATGATTTTAATACGGTTGTAAGTATGCTCACTTCTATTGGAATTAAATTTGATGATGAAGTTAAAGCTTTGTTGATTTTGTGTTTTTTTCATGATAGTTGGGATAGCTTGGTTATGTTTGTGAGTAATGCAGTCCCTACCAAGGGAAGCTTAAATTTTGAGGATGGTGTATGTATGATTCTTAATCAGGAAATGTGAAGGAAGAGCATTAGTGAATCATCTTTAGGTAATGCTTTATCTATTGAAACTAAAGGTAGGCAAAAGGATAAGAGCAAAGTAAATCATGGAAAGGCAAAGGGTAGATCTAAATCTAGATCTAGATCCAAGATGATATGTTGGCATTTTTGGAAGAGTGGACACTCAAAGAAGGATTGTTGGTCACTTCAGGATATGAATGCCAACAAATAGGAAACGAATGAGTTAAATGTGACATTAGGTATATCATGTCAGGATGCCTTAATTCTTTCTTTGGATAATTTTTTTGAGTCTTGGGTATCAGATTCAAAGGCTTATTTTCAAGCCACCCCACATAGGCATTATTTTAATAATTATGTTTTAAAAAAATTGGGACATGTTTATCTTGGTAATGATGAATCATGTGAGATAGTAGGTAAAGGTTGTGTTTAGGTAAAAATGTAGAATGGGAACACATGGCTACTTAAGGATGTCAGACATGTGCCTATGTTGAGATGGAATTTGGTTTTAGTGAGGCAATTAGGTAGTGAGGGTTGTTTGATAATCTTTACTACAAATTTTTGGAAAGTTACCAAAGGAGATCTTATGGTTACAAGAGGTAAGAAAGTTGGTACTTTATATTTGACTAGTAGTGTTGATTCTTGTGATTTAGTTGTTGTAGATGGAAATACAACTATGTGGCACTATAGGCTCAATCATATGAGCCTTAAGGGCATGGAGATCTTAAAATACAAGTTACTTGCATTAAAAGAAATTGATTTAGACTTTTATGAGGATTATGTGTACAAGAAATGGAAGTGAGTTAAGTTCTTGAAAGTTGGACCCACAAAGAAAGAGAATAAGTTAGAGTTGGCACATTTAGATGTATATGGACTAACTCAGGTATCTTCTATTGGTGGTTCTAATTATTATGATTACATTAAAATTAAATCTAATGTATTTGACACTTTTAAGAAGTGGATAACCTTGGTTGAGATGAAACAAGTCTCAAGTTGAAATGTCTCAGATCAGATAATGGAGGTGAGCATTGTAGTAATGATTTCTTTAATTATTATTCTAACAATGGAATATATAGGTAAAGGATAGTTCCAAGAAATCCATAGCAAAATGGGTTATCTGAAAGGATGAATAGAATAATAATGGAATGTGCTAAGTGTATGAGGTTACATGCAAGGTTGCCTTTACAGTTTTGGGTAGAAGCAATTAGTACGGTAGTTTATCTAATTAATAGAGGACCTTCAATGCCTTTGGACGGATGCATTTCTAAACAAGATTGGTCTAGTAAGAATGTTGATTATTCTTTTCTTAGAGTCTTTGGATGTGAGGTTTTTGCTCTTGTTAAGAAAGAGGATAGGATCAAGTTAGAGGCAAAATCAGAAAAAATACACATTTGTTGGTTATGGTGAGGATGACTTTAGTTTACGTATATAGAGAATTAAAGATAAGAAAATATTTTGATCTAGAGATGTAATCTTTAATGAAAAATTCATGTATAAGAATCAATTGTAGAAACACGAACAGGGATAAAAAGAGTACATAATATTGAATGGCATTGTGGATGGAAAAGTATTCAATGAATCAGTTCAAGAACCTTCAACACAAGGATCTAAAACTCTTATGGTAAGAAGGTCTTCTAGGGTAATAAAAGCACCTAAATTTTTTTCTCCTTCTTTGAATTATTTATTACTCACTAACAATGGAAAACCAATGTGTTATGAGGAAGTAATGTAGGTAGATGCCAGGAAGAAGTGGGAGAAAGCAATAGATGAGGAGGATAGATCTCTCATGGAGAACCAAATGTGGGATTTGGTAAGGCTACCCAAGGGCAAGAGTGCATTACTAAACAAGTGGATTTATAGAATAAAAGAAGAAGATGAAGGGAGAAAAAGGTATAAGGCCAGAATGGTGGTCAAAGGGTTTGCATGAAAATTAGGTATTGATTTTAGTGAGATTTTTTCTCCTATTATAGAAATGACTTCTATTAGGACTGTTATTAGTTTAGTTACAGTTCAGGATTTCAATTAGAATAGTTAGATGTGAAAATTGATTTTATTCATGGTGATTTGGATGAAGATTTATATATGGAGTAGCCACATGGATATGAGGTCAAAGGGAAGAAGAACTATGTGTGGAGACTAGAGAAGAACTTGAATGGCCTGAAATAAGCTCCATGGCAATGGTATAATAAATTTGATTTTTTTTTGTTAGAATAATGTTATCAATGATGTAATTCTGACCATTGCATGTACATCAAACATTTTGATGATGGTTCTTTTATTATATTATGCTTATATGTGGATGACATGTTAGTTGTATGAAAAACATAAATCATATTCATATACTCAATAAATAACTTAGTAACTCTTTTTCTATGAAGGATTTGGGTGCAATGAATTAAATCCTTGGTACAAGGATTACTCATTGTATAAAGAAGAGGAAGCTGATTTTTGTCCAAATCACAGTATGTGAAAAAAGTCTTAGAAAGGTTTAGCATGTTGGATGCTAAATATGTTGGTACTCATTTGGCAGGCCACTTTAGATTATCAAAGAAGCAGTGTCCCAAGATGGAGGTTGAAAAGCTTAAGATGTCCAAGGTACCTTACTCATCAGTAGTTATTAGGTTGATGTATGCCATGGTTTGTACTAGGTCAGATATTGCCCATGTAGTGGGAGTTGTGAGTAGGTATATGAGTGATCCTAGTTATGATCATTGGAAAAAAATGAAATGGATTCTTTGATATTTGAGAGGAACCATGGATGTTGCATTATGTTATGGTAGATCAAATACCACTTTGCATGGTTATGTGGACTCAAATATGGTAGGGGATATTGATCGTAGGAAAAGTATGATAGGTTATATATTTACTATTAGAGATACAATAGTTAGTTGGATTTATAGGATACAAAAGGTTATGTATTTGTCAACCATAGATGTAGGGTATGTTTCTACCATTGAGGCTAGCAAGGAGATGGTTTATTTATAGTAGTTGTTTTGAGATTTGGGGCATGAGCAAGAAGTTAAGAGACTACACAGTGATAGTTAGAGTGTTATTCATTTCACAAAGAACTCTGCTTTCCACTCAAAGGTGAAACACATTTAGTTACATATCACTTCATCAGGATAGCTTTGGAGGAGAACTTAGTGGATTTGGAGAAGATTCATACTAGCCATAATCCTATAGATATGATGACCAAGGTGGTCACATTGAATAAGTTGAGACTATGTTCAGATTTGGTTAGCCTTAGTGGTCATGGAGTAGTGATAGATTCTATTCAAGAGAAATGGTCTCCAAGTGGGAGATTGTTGAGTTTGGATCCCTTTGGGGTTATCACATGACCATGGTGGAACATTTTGGGGGCTTAGAGAGATCCAAAAATGTGGGGAGTGCATTTTTCCCCACTCCAACTTTTATGGAACCTTGATTCCATGTGAGTGGAATATTCTTAGATATTTTTCTAACTTCTATGTCTTCCTTGTTTTAGGGAGTTAGTTGTTAGATATCTATTTTCATGTTGACTTCCATGTTTTGTGGAAGTGGGTTTGACTTCCATGTTTTGTGGAGTTAGTTGTTATCTCCTTGAAATTTTTGAGAGCATTTTGTGTAGGTGAGATGAGGATGGCATGTTCCTCCTTAGGTGGGATTTTGGATAAGCATGACTAAGTAGAGGATGGGTATTTCCTTGTGTATAATGCTTATCTTGGATAAGTATGGTGTATTTCTCCTTCTTTGATGGATTTCTTCCTCATTTGTTTATATACAGGTGTGGTGTGACTTTGCAGGGTGATGTGTTTATTTATAGGGTGTGGTATAGCAGCTTATGGTATATTTTTATATAGGATCAAGTATGGCATAGCATGTGTGGATTTTTGTTGATAGATTTCAAATTTGGATCAGTAATTCAGAGAATTCTTGTGTAAATTCTTGAGGAGATTTTCAATCTCTGTATGAGGTTCTTTGTTGTTAATTTTATTGAGGAATTTCTTGGTGGATGTAGCTTACATTGTGTAAACCATGGTATATAAGTATTATGTGATATTGATGGTTTTACTTTCTTCATTATTGTATTCATTTACTGTGATTTGAGGAATTGATTTCATGATGCAAGTAGTGCATAGTTAAATCTGATTTTACACATTTAAAATCAAGTTTATGTGTTTTAAATTAAGATTTTATGGTGGATTAAATTTGGTTTGAATTCATTTAATTCCTAACAATAATGAGGGTGATGTGAGATTGATTAGGTGTTGTCTTTAAATGCTAGACTTGTCTTAAATCTTAGACTAGAGTGGTCAAGAGATGTGATATGGATGTGTTAGGATTTAGATTTGAATATTGAAGACTAAAGTGATCAAATATTACCAAGGGAACCACCTTATAAGGGTTAAATCTAGCAAGAATACTAAGGTATGAGATGAATAAATGCCTCTTCACACTATCAATATGATAATTAGATGGGTGATAGGTATGAATAAGCAAGATGGTAAGAAGATGGGGTGCTAGAAATGACCTAAAAGGGTTGTAGTCTTTGATAATGTTTAATCAAGGATAGGTTGAATGAAGTGAGGGCTAGGATTAAGAGTGATGGGAGACCACTATAGTTTTTGTTCCAAGACAAAATCCAATATTAAAAGGTGTGGATGATGATATGAAGATGAAATAGTTTAGTTTTATCCTGAGATGGAGTGTGTCCTAAAAGTTCTTTAGGTGTTTTGGTGATAAAGAGATAGGCTGACTTAACTCATAAATAGTACAGATCTTAGCACAACATGCACACAAGCATGCAAAATCATAATCCCTAGTATTAGTCAAAAAAAAGGGTGTGTAACCTGATGACTACACCATCTAATGACTTCATAGGTGAGGCTATAGGCCAATGACCCATTACATAATCTTCCAACCCTCTCAGCCCCATTTGAACTTGATGTTCACTTGGGAGTTGATCCTAACTCTGATAGCAAGTCACATGTTGTGACTGATAGGTCCTAAGCTAGGTTTACACAAAGGTGTCTAGGGGCATCTCTAAGATATGCAAGGTATGTGGATCCCAAATCTATATAGGGTGTTTTCTAATGTCTATTTTATAAAATTAACTCTTCTCCTTCATAAATGACCTGTATGGGGTAAATTGCTTAGTCAAACGACAATTATCCTTGATATTTATACTCTATTGGAACATGGAGTTTAGTTAAATGTGTGATGATGAAGTCTGCATCACCAACCCCCAGTGACTAGGCAAGTGCATGGAGATAAATTTCACATCACGTTGCACTCCTAGAAAGTAAAAATGAGTTGACAAATAAACAAACAAAATTTTATTTAACCAACTATTAACTATGTGAGATAATTAGGCAATCAAACAAGCAAATATATATACAAATTCAAGATTTAAATTCTAGACTAAGCATTGATCTTGAAATAAAATTCTTTAATAAACTAATCTAGGATTCTTGCTAAGGTATCCTACATGAAAAATGATTAGTAGTGTTAATGATTAGCATTTACATTGGTATTTACTGTAAGGTAAACTACTATTTAATGGATAGTATGTACTGTATGGTAAGTTTAGTTATTATTAGTTAGATTACTATATTGTTATTTATATGAATATATTGTTGTAATAATATGTTTCATATATAGTTTGGAGGTTAGTTAGTGAGAGTTTATAGGGATATCAGGATCCCCATATTTAGATTTTGCACTTCCTATATAAGTGATTTGTAATATCTCATATGAATTAAGTTGAAGGAATAGAATATTATTATTCATATAAACAAATTATTTTCTATCTCAAACATTTATGTACATACACTCTGATTAGAATCAATATCTAGTATTAGAACAAGTCAATGGCCTATTAAATTCAAGAAGAGACAGATCCACTACTAGCTCGCCATTGCACATGTGAATGAGAAGCTAATGTTGCATAAGGTGAGAATTTACTTTAGTTGTGAAAAGTTATTAACTAATTGCATTAGATAGTTTGAGAGGTTATTTATAGATTTAGTGGTAACATGGTAGCGATAGTCTACTTGGATATCTTTATCTACGTATGATTAATAGCATCCAATCTGATATAGTCTTCCTATAATTTTAGATTCACATAGCCATACATGAACCAAAAATATTAGAGGGGTGAGCATTGAGGAGTGGTTATATGTATTGATCTTCTAAAAGAAGACTGGTGCTAGTTTATAAATATATCAAAGCATGTGCACCTAATGATAAATGATTGTTATGTCGTCAATAAATTTTGCCTTTGTTTTAGTTGTTGACTATATTCATGCTCAGATGAAATACAATTGTTCTTTTGTATCCTTGTTTACATCGACATGGAAAATTGGGGATTCACTACCAACAACATTGAGCCCCATATTTATAATTATTTGCATCCTTTGGCGTTAGGCATTTCCTTTTAATTATCCTCAGAAATAGCATCGATATTCAAAGCAACTCGCCAAATTTACACTTATGTATGCACAATCTACCATGATGTCAAATTTTTGTTAAAGGTTTCATGCATCAAACTTTGCATTGTGAACATGTTAACTTCAGTCTAATCTAGCTCAATGATGAGACTATAGATAGTGCTAGATAGAAGTTGTGCCATACATTCTTTATCTAGATTCAAATACAACTAGATCAATTTGTTGTTCATGCTATAGTTGTCAAGCCATCTATCGGTTCATGCAATTCATGCCATTTAAATTGGTTTTTCATTATAAGATTTGTTATTTATAAAAATTCAAGTCATATCAATTTTAATCTATTGTGTCCATTCAAAATGCCTTAATAGCTATGAGGAATAAGGCAATTTTGATGTTTTAAATTAGTTGAGTCATTTAGTTTAGATGTCATAATATTTAGGGTGAAGTTTATTAATTGATATGGTTTATAGCTTTCATAAAAAAGTAAGCACATTAGTTTTTCAATAAATATCAGTCTTCTTTGTTGTTTTTTAAATATCAAATTTGATCATATTTAATAAGTCTAGGCATTAATATTTTCATTTAAATTATATATTATGTCCAAATAGTCATAAATTAATTATAAATTTTGTTGTGCCCCTTTCTGCCTAAGTCTAGATCTGTGCCAACTCAGCAGACACTTTGACATAAAGCAATCATTCAAGATGATTGACATTTTGATATCTTTTGTACCAGTTGGATGAATCGATGCACACCTTACACCAACTGGCAGATGAATAACAAATTATATGATGTTTTGGGCATCTTCAAAGAGTGGAAACATGTGGAGATCACAATGCAAAGGGTTTAAAGTAATGAAGTTAATGAAATGATTGAGATAAGCTCCAGCTCTGTGGCTGATGTGTGTAGTTCCACCCTGGTAGAAGGTGCTCTTGTAGGTTATAAAATCAAACTCAAACTAGTATACATAGGATACAACTTTGACACAGTGAAGCCCTCCAAAATTGGTTATAGACATAGTGAAGCAACTAACATTGAAATGAGGATTAGTATGGATGCCTTTGAAATTTTGCATTGTAGTGCCCAAGCTCACTTGTGAGCCTCTAGGCCTTTAGTATCTTTAGGAGAGCATTTCCTCTATCTCATTTGTTATGTACTCTATTTATGGAAAATCTATATTACATCCACTGAAGTTTGATCTGGTTATGTCTATGTTTAATGTCTTTGGCTTTGATAGTTAAATGCATGATGAATGTGATGATTGCAGTGTTATAAACTCAATCTAAATGATAGGAATGTTGGGTGCAAGATTTTGGTTCATGATGTTCATAGAATCCCTATAATTATGATGATGTCATCATATTATGTGGAAATAATCTAAGTATAGGAAATATCTTGTGCCAAGCCATAATACATGTGCTAAAACACTAACCCAACATGAACTCTTGATCTAAGATATTACATTGAACCCCCCAAGTGATTAAAGGATGCTAAGCATGATAAAATATAGGTTTACTCCCATAAGACCATAGAACAACCTGATATAGACTTTTGCTCATATGTCCAGAAGTAGCTACCTAAATAGGCTTTATACTAATAGACCTTTAGACTATCCTAGAAATGGCTTGCACCATTGAATTCGTAAATACCATTGTTACAAAATATTAAGCCCCTTGAAGAATGATTTATACAATGGCATGACTAGCCTAATGTGGGCCTTGATTATTTATATGTTGTGCTTTAGGTGAGTACATAAGGATTGTGCCTTATGTGAATTGATGTCAGTGCAGTCGAGTGATTATTGTTGAGTGCCATAAGTTTATTCTATGATTGTGCCTAGTTATAACCAGTCTAGAACCAACTTGGATAGCCATGTAAGTGCTTGAAGTGAATAGCTTAATTTTATATAATATTTTAGTTCGATTATCAGGAGTCATGTTCAATTTTGTTATTGCAATGGTGAAAAATAATAATGCTTCAACTCTCCCTTGATAACATTGAGCACTAGTTGAAATAGGTGGAAGATAGATTTGCACTGAAGCATCCATCCTATAAAGAATAAAAGCCAAGGAAGTGGGTCTATAATAACCTTTATGATGTTTTGTATGAGGTATTCTTTTACAAACTACCTGAGCATGTGTACTGATGGTTGGTTGCTTATGCGATCTATAGAAGATAAATCTATGGATAGTGCCTTGAGTGGATGGAGTGATTATAAAATCTTAAGAACCTGGATGCCACTTGGACCAAATCTATAGACAAGTGGTGGTAAGAAGCATTGAATACCTACATTCTTGAGTTCATAGTATCGATGTACTACTACCTTAAATAAGTAGAGTATCAATTCTTGTGTTATCCTAGAGGCAAGTTTGTGAAATAACTCAACACTAAGCTTAAGAAATTGATGGTGGAGTATGGCTTTCAAACCATAATAATGGAAGGCTAAAATTCTTTAGTGTATGAGTATCATAATAGGGAAGAAGGGGATGTGTAGGTGAAGTGTAATAGAAGGGGATGAGTAAATTGACACCCAAGAGCTCAGGCAATATACTTATAATAAGAGAAGGTATAGGCTGATAGAAGATCTAGAACTTGGAAGTGCTGAGAGAAATCGTAGCGAGTAGGAAGGGCATGGTTAAAGACCTAATGAATTGTAATAGTGCTAAGAAGAGAGAAACACTGAAGCCATAAATCGAGCTCATCAATTAATAGGTGTATAATACTTTGGGTTCATATCAAATTTAACCATTGAAGATGCATCAGAATTACCTACCCCCTTTGAACCTAAGGTGTAAGCTCATGCACTGGATCCCCTTTAGGAAGAAACAAGAGTGATAACTAACCCTGTTATCAATATTGACTTTGATCAGTTTGTAGAATTAGATTACAATTTTTTGATTAAACAAGTTATCCCTTATGAGGAGATAAGTGAAGGTACCTTTAGGCCTTTGGGTGCTAACTCAAAAACATAGAATGTAAGTTCAAGCATTCTAGTTCAACAAATATCAGCTATGTAGATTGGGAAACATCCCATAGGGAGTGGCCCAGTGCCATAACTGAGTAGCACCACATCATCAACTTCGATGGTGAAAATAACAACCACAGGGTTGATGCCTAACCCATTGACTAGAGGTGTTAGAGGACCATCATTAAGATAATTTCCAAGGGGCAAGTGCCTCATATGTCAGTGCCCCCCCCATAAAAAATATAATATGAGATGGCAATGCACTTTCTAGAATATCATGGTATGGAAAATACTATTAAACATGTGTTAAAATGTGAGATTTAATGGCATGCTTAAGGTATAACCTAGTCTGAGCACAAGGCAACTCAATTTATGAATACTCTACTTGATCACGCTCATACCTAGTATAGGAAATTTGATCCTAATTAGGCCATGATTGATAATGACATTCTAAAGGAGGCATTCTTGAAGGAATTTGATATTCTTAAGTTTCAATAGTATAGCATCATCATGTTCAAATAAATTAGCCAAGGGATCCCAAAAAGCATGTGCCTATATGATGTTAGGTTTAAAACTCATCTTTCTAAGATTCCTTATGATATTCACCCCTCTTAGCACATGTAATGTTTTATTGGAGGATTACTGGTACCCTTCAGAAGATCACTATCTATGAAGACATTCACAGACCCCCTTGAAGTGCTAGACGTTGTGCTCTATGCCAAGGTAGTCAGGAGTGCTAACACAGGAATTAGCCCTTTCATGGAGGTGTAAATTACATCTATGGCCTCCTAACTATAGATGTTGAATATTAGTTCATCACAAGATGCTCAAAGTAGATTGTGGTACACTAACTGTGAGACATAAGGCCATAATAGAAATAATTGCCCTCAAAGGAATGTCCACACATTGCTTCTAAATTGTCAAGTTTTCCATGAGGGACATGATGTTCACAATTGCTTGTTGTTATAGCATGTTAGTCAAGGTAACATGACCCTCTATTGTAAATTTTTCAAAACTTACAATCATGCCATAGATGACTACCAAATAATTGATGAAATGTGCAAAAACATGGAAAGAGGTTTACGGTATGCAACTACAATAGTCAAAGGCTAGGAAAACCAAAGAAAGGAGGGATATGACCAATAGAATGATAGCTATGGGATTTAAAGAGGTACTAGAGGGTGAGGTGATGGATGTAGTGGAGGAAGATTCCCATCGTGATCATGTTACAAGTATGACTCGATTGAGCACTATCAATGCAACTGCCTAATGCATCTAATGTGCATGTATTATCAAGGACCACATCTGATTGAGAAATGTCCCAAGTTATATAAAAGGTTGACCCAAGGCTGACCTGGTATAGACATAAGTGAAAGAATGATCTGGTATGATTTAAAAGTAGAGAAATGAACTCCAAAGGTACAACTAACCCATATGGATCCAATCAAAGTATAGGAAAATACTCATAGTGGATTCACCACTCAACTACCAATTGTGTTAGTACTAGAATTATACCTCGAATATGGGGAATAGAGTCACACTAGTGTATCACATATTTGAAACCCAAATCTATGCCTTACCCTAACCCTATGTGCTAAAAGGATATCTTCAAATAGTCCATGAGCATTATTCAAAACTTGTAAGAACTCCAACTAGCATGAGACATAAATGTGCAATTTGATACCTCCTAAAAGAAGCAAGATAACCAAGAGGTTGAGGTGCAAGAGCTAACAGAGATCTTGTACCTCCTATAGACATAAGGGATGTTTCCCATGTTAAATAATTTACTTTTAGAACATGCCAAGCAAAAGCTAGTTGAAATATTTATGCCCCACACAATTTAAATTGTTGTTCCATGCATGGAAATGGTGTGGGAGGTCAGGCATACATAGAACATAGAGTAAAATCAAGAGCTCTTAGTGAATGCCACCATTGATGGATAGTCTATATGTGAGGTCCTCATGGACATAGGTATCTAGGTTAATATCTTGATAAGGAACACATGGGAGAAGATGGGAAGGAAAGCCTTGAGGCCTTACCCTCATGGCCAAATAATCCAAGATATAACCAATTGAAATTATAAAAAGAGTCATTATAGATATTATGGGTATAGAGTTCCATGTTGACTTTGAAATGATTGAGTTGGCTAAGCAAGATAATTATCTAGCACTTCTGGGCAGGCCATGGTGTTATGCAAATAATGTCGACATGCACTTTAAGAAATGATATATGACCTTTAAAAATGGAAAGTAAAGGGTCTTTATCCCCCTCTCAAGTGACCAAGGACCCCCTTATGTATAAAGTGTTGATCTTGAAGATGATATCGACAACATCATAGCATAAGGCACCAAAACTATTAATCCCAATGACCAAGGAGTGGTTTTTTTGGATGATGGATAGTCAACCTCAAAAACTAACGATGTAGCTTATGATGGATGGGTCAAATAAGCTTACAAAACCATTGGTTTAAGGTTTCATATAGTGAACACTAAGGTGCCAAAACTTATGAGGACTAGCTAGATCCAAATCAGTCATACTTCACAAAGAGGGGTCCCTTGCAATAGAAAGAAGGAAAATAGAGTGTTTTGCCTAAGCAAAGATAAACTTGCAAATATATCATAATATGAATGGAGTAATCCTATAGAATAATATGTCTACAACTTAGAGTCCTACGTCCTGAATGAAGTAGGCAGGATGGGCGTACTAGTGTATATTTTGAGAATCACTGCCACTCTTTGGTGGGTAATGTAGAGGACTAGCTTGCCAACTTGCCAAGATGCAAAAGCATCCATCTACACTAGATTTGGAAAAATAAATGAGAAATTAGACATTTTGGCATACTTTGGTGATTTAGATCCAATAGCACACATAAGCTTGTGTAAAAAACATGTGTTGATTATAATGCAAATGCCATGAGGAACCTATGGGTGCATGCCTTCTACAGAACCTTGAAGACATGGGTGTGAGCTTGGTATGTGGTCAATGAAACACGATGCAAGAAAACTAATTGGGATGTCTTGAAGGAGAATGTTTTACACACCTTCGCCTTTTCCTCACATAACTTGGAATTGATCAAGCCATTGCAAGTCATTTGAAAGGTAGTGTTTAAGGAAACTACAATCGTAGAGGATCACCTACAAGATATGTTCAGGGAGAAAGGATTAGCACTCTTAAATTTATTTAAGGAGTAGGAACTCAATAGTGACTCGAGTGATGAAGATTTGGATGTCTGAAAAGTGCAAAATTGGATGTCCTTGACAAGAAAAAGGAAGATCATGCACCAAGTGGATGATAGTGCCCCTAACAAGGAAGACCTTACTTATCTCCACATCAAAAGAACTAAGGGGAGTAGGTAATTGAGGACACACATCAAAATAGAAACAAACCCTACTATTTGCCACTATAGACCACCTAAGTTGATATCATCATGGAAGGAAAACCAAAGGTGGCTACTCTGGGTGCATATTGGTCTGACATAGAACTGATATGAATTATGAATCTCTTAAAGGAGTTTCAAGACTTGTTTCTACATAACTATCATGACATGAAGGGCACCCACCCATTATTTTGGAAAATGATCATAAATATGGTGGATGTCACATGACCTATCAAGAAGTACCCCTACATAATGAACCATAATCTCTGTGTAAAGGTCAAAATGGATATTGATGGTATGTTATTTGCAGTAGTATTCTACCTAGTGCAAGAGTCAGAATGTGTGAACCCAATGGTGATTAGAATTAAAAAGGATGGGTGTATCCACATTTGTGTGGATTATCGATTGTTAAAATGCTACCTATATCTCTAACCCCTTCCCAAATCCATTCATTGATGAAGTCTTGGATGGAGTTACAAGCTACAAAATCTATACTTTCACTAATGGTTTCTCTGGATACCATCAAGTCCAAATTAAAGAGGAGGATAGGCCTAAGATAACCTTTTTGACATAACGGGGTTATTTCATCTATAATTTGATGCCCTTTTGGCTCAATAATGCACCATATGTATTATTTAGAGTGGTCATCATCACATTCAATAATTTTATTCATAAGTTCCTCTAGGTGTACCTTGATGATTGGACTGTGTATAAGCTCATTAGAGACCATTATGATAACTTGTACCTCATGTTTAAGAGGTGCCAATAGTGACAAATGTCCATGAATATTAATAAGTGTATCTTCATGACATTTTTGGCACACTGCTTAGGCATATCATTTGTAAAGTTGATCTACTCATCAACCCCACAAAGATTTATATTATCATTTAGTTCTAGACTCCTTCCACACACAGAGACATTTACACCTTTTTTAGCCAGTATGGCTATTATATAATGTTTATCAAGAGTTATATAAGGACCACATCATTACTAAAGGATCTATTTCACAAAGATGGCCCATTCTACAAGGGTACAACACAAGAGGATGCCATTGAAAATTTTAAGCTCAAGCTAGCTAGCACACCTATTCTTTAGTTTCTTGATTGGATGATTCCATTCTATGTCCATGTCGATGCAACTATATTTTTAATTAGTACCATTATATCATAGCCTAGTTAAGGCAAAATAGATCATCCTATCTCTTTCATAAGTCACAATTGACCCTGATAGAGAAAAATTACATAACTACCGAGCGTGAGGTGTTGGCAATGGTCTATGCCCTCAAAAAATTTAGGCAATACATGTTGGTGACCCCATTCATATTTTTCATTAATCATAAGACACTTAAGTACCTTGTGAATAATCCCATTCTCCATGGGTTCATTTGTAGATGGATAGTTTTATTTTAAGAATTCCAATTCTTAATTATGGTGAAACTTGGGAAGTAGAACTCAAGACTAGTCCATTTATCCTGCATCGACTCTGGCGATATGATTGTGCCCATTGAAGATGACATGTCAGATGTGCAACTCTATAGATTCTAGCATGTGCCTAAATATTTGACAAAGATATTCACTTTTCTAATGTCTTGATTTACACCCTAGACCATGAAAACTAAAGAAAAAAAGTAGCTCCCCATTCATGTCACCCCCTTTTAGATCATTAGTAGGGAGCTGTATAAATTAAGTTGAGATAAATTCCTGCACTGATGTGTTTTGGAACATGAAAGATAATATATTATACATGAGGTGCATGAGGGGATCATAGGTTGCCATTGTGCTAGAGATGCAATGGCTCATAAAGTGATATAATCAAGCTTGTGGTGGCCAAGCTTATTTCAATATGCAAAGGATTATGCTAAGGTATGTGACATATGTTAGTACATAGAAAAGCCCAACCACCTGTATGAGATGCCTCTCATCCCCATTCTTACCTAGGTTCCATTCAAAAAATGGTCCATTGATTTCATTGGGCCAATTACTCATATATCAAGGCACACATGCACAAGGTATATTATGGTAGTGACCAACTATTTCACCAAGTGGGTCAAGGTAGCACCTACTAAAAACTACATTTCCACCACTACCACATGATTCATATGGGAGAACATCATAAGTCACTATAGGTGCCCACTCAATTTAAATAGTGATAGAGGAACACACTTCCTCAATGAAATTGTGAAACTCTTGCTAGCCAAGTACATGGTGGTACACCACAAGACCACCCCATATCATCCCCAAGAAAATGGCACAGCTGAGGCATTTAAAAAAATATTGAGAACATGCCTCATGAAAATATGTGATGTTGGTCATAATTATTGGGTTGATCAAGTGTCATTGGTATTATGGGCATACCGCACAACCTACAAGTACCTAAAGAAAGCTACAGTATTCTAACTAGTGTTTGACATTGAGGCAATTTTATTGATGAAGTTCTTGGGACCATCATTATGAAATGCATGAATTAGTTTCCCAAATGACCAAGCTTCATTAAGTGCAAGGCCAAAGGACTTAGAGTGGTTGTATGAGGTACACACCTAAGTAAAATAGAACCAAAAATAGAGAAGGCACACTAGAAGCTCTGGCATGACAAACATATTAAGTGCAAGATACTGATTGAAGGAGTATTAGTCTTGCTCTATGACTCCAAGTCCTAAGTCACCTAGGCAAATTATGGATAAGGTAAATGGGCCCATATGTCAGCCATAGTATATTATAAACTAGCACATGAAAGATGTGCATTTTGTTCATTGAAATACTCCCTAGGCATTTCAACAACAATAGATTAAAGTCATATAGGCAATAAGATAGCATTTGCACCATTAGACACTAAATTTTTGATCAAAATTTGATTATGATGTCTAACCTGACTAATGTTTATCATACACCAAACATTTATATTTAATAATTATTATTCTTATAAAGTGAATAAGTAACATTTTTAGGCTTACAAGAGAAATATTCTAGTGTTTCTACACATAACTCCAATCAGGTGAATCAAGCATAGATGCTTTCTAAAGCTCTTGAGGCCAAACACCTAAGTTTTTGGGTACATGTAATTCATCAGAATATGAACATATGAGCACCAAAGAAGAAAGAGAGACACAAAGGATAATCATACATAGATTATGAAATAAATGTGCACAAGATAAAAGTGTTCAAGAATTAGAGTGAAGATGCACAACATGATCATGCACAAGAGATCAAGGGAGAGTGAAGCACTAGAGGGCCATTGTAAAGGATTTGTATGGGGTAGGATAGGACTTGGAAAAGAGATGAAAGTGTATAAAAATCAACCAAGATAAGAATGCACACTTAAAATTAAAGTGCAATAGGAAAAGAAGATGGAACCATAGAGGTTGAATCATGTGCATGTGAGGCATTGTGCCTAGGTTGCCATAAGAAAGGTGAAGGTTATGCCAAATAAAAAAATCATAGGAGAAAGATCATTAGGACTCGCTGGCATCCACCCAAAGTGAGGTGGGAAGTGAATTTAAACTACACATCACTTCACCAAAAATATCATTAGGAGGAGTTATTAAGGTGATAGTAGAGGCACAAAAGAAACGCATTGAATGCATAGGTGGTAATGGATTTCATGAGATTCTGCACATTCTAAAAACTCTAGACATCACCACACCATTAATCACCTACAATAAAGAAGGTATATGAAGTAAAGGTATAAAACAATAAATGGTTGATTGGTTAGGTTATAAACCTTGAGATAATTTCCACCCAAAACACAAACCAGTGAACTAGAGTTAAAGCAATTAACTACTACCAGATTGAACCCTTGAGCACCCACGGATGTCAAAAGTGAATGATTGAATGGAGATGGATTGCATTCACTTTGAGATTGTCATAGATAAGTGTGGGGAATGAATTATGTAAGAACTAGGTAGAATAAAATTGGAGTGATGTTGAGGCTACCATTAATGATAATTGAAGTTTGAGCGCTGAAGACATAGTCGTAGACCTTGCGACTATGAGAAGTGATAACAAAAATTAAAGGCTTTGATAAGCTAAATAGACTATGTTTTAACACTACCTAGTTCAAAATGGGGAAAAAATCCATGAGTTCTAACCCATTACAAGCATATAAAGATGTTAAGAGGGCATGGATGATAGAAGAAGTGATTGCTATAAATAAGAAAGCCTAGTTGGTAAAGGGAGTTAGTATCACCTAGTTTGATCTTAAGATGCTTGAAAAAATGTCCTACTGGGAGATGTAGTTCCCTAAATAGGTCTTGATATGGGAGAGTTTGGAATCCTTCATGCACACCTATTGGCTCAAATAATATAACCATCATACCTCAAGTAATGTACAAGACCTAGTGCAAGACTAGATGGAGGACACAAGGGCCAAAATAAAATCAGGTATGGCATTATTTGATGTCTCCATTTGATACAAATTTATATCCAACATCACAACTCAACTCTATGAGTTTCCATGTTTTGGGAAGCCAGAGGAACTCGTACATTTCCTCATCTCATGTATCCATAGAGATTGCATTTATTTTATAGGAAGGTGCATATGTATATCAACGTGCCTTAGAGGCAAAATTACTGATCTTCTAGACTCTGATGTAGACATCTACTAGATGATGATGGATGATGTTGAAGTTGAAAGCATTAAACAATTCCTAGGGTACTAAAAGGGAGGTTTCACATTCCAAATCAAAGACATCAAGGACCCTAGAATGAGGATAGTTATGTGACTCATGATTTCAAACTTTACCCTAGCAGTCAATGGGTAGATGTCACCAAGGACTACCTATGCATCACTTATCACATGGCACTGGGGGTTAAATTTAATATATAAAAGTTTATAGTAGAGGAAATGCTAAAGAACATGTTTGAGTATCATATATTGTGAGAGACCTTTTGGTGGCGGTATATATTAATTCTAATTATTATGGTAGAGATCATCATGCCCAATGGTGATGAAGACAATCTTTGGGTCTTCCTAGTGTACCTAGACTCCCTAGTGTAAAAATATCAAAGCTTCACCTACCCCCCCACTTCCTCCTATAAGTACAAGACCAGAGTAATGGAGTGATGCACCCAGTATATTGAAGAATTTGGGGAGGAATAGTTCATCCCAAAGGATCTCCCCAAGAATATGTTTGGAACAACAACCTTTGCCAATATGAAGCACTTCTATGTTGTGTGCTTAGCACTCATAGATGGCAATTGATTTGGCTGGATGAAGCTCCCCTATACATTTTTAGCCAAATATTTTAGGTATGTGCTTAGAAGAATCCCTAACTTGCAGTAGTTGTACATCCCAATGAAAACTATGGATTTAGAATGAAGTTGGTTAAGGCACCAATACATGCACCCAAGAGGGAAAGCAACCAAGGATGAGGAGGATGAATCAAATCAACTAACATCCATCCCCTCCAAAAATAAGTGATTCTTGGGCACATCCATATGTTTATTATGAGATGAATCCAAGGAATAATGGTGAGATCACTTAGAAGGATGATGATCACCCCTCTAGATAGATAATGAAGGGAAGTTGGCATGGGTATCATAGAAGAAGTCTCCCAAAAATAAAAAGGGGGAGACACTTGAGGAGATGTAAGAGTGCATCAAATTGAATATTTCCTCTGGTGATGAGTCCACTCCCTCTGCACCAAATAAGAAGAAGCATGTGACCTTCATGCTAATTATTGTTTCACCTAAGCCAAGGGAGAATAAAAATAAGTCAAAGGGGCTAATTACAATGCCCAAAATAAATTTGGTAAAAATGGAGGTGTAAGAGACACGTGAGGAATTATAGGTGTAAGAGACATGTGAGGAATTAGAGGTGTAAGAGACATGTGAAGAGATGGAGGAGGAAGGAGACACAAAATTTTACATCATCTAAGATCAAGAAGAAGAGCCCATTGTTAAAGAAGTATAGGAAGCCCTCCAAGGCGGCACTACCATTTCACTTAGAAAAATAGAAAACTTTCCTAATGCCCCATCAAAATATCCCTCTGCATAGCCTCCAAAAATTGAGGAAAATAGAAGCTAGTGGAAGAAAATGTTCTTCAATGATGAACGTATAGAGATGGCACTGGAGCTAAAAAAAGAGCATCCATGAAGGCATCCAGTATGACCCAAGAATAAATTGATAAGGTCTAGGTCAAGAAAATAAGGGCTGAGGAAGAGAAAATCATAGAAATAATAAAGAGGGAAAAGAAAAATAAGGCCTAGGATGAATGGGCCAAGAAATAAAATGAAGAGAAGAAGGTTGTCATAAGTATGAAACTAAGGAAGAAGAAAGTAGTAAAGGTGCCTAGTGCCCCCACCAACATAACAAAAGAATTTTCACCATAGGCATGCCCAAGTACTAAAGGGGTACCTAGAGATAAGGAAGGTGATGTTGATGCCTTAAAGGAAAAAATAGAGAGTGTAGTAGAGACCTAGCAAAGGCAAGAAGAAGGCAAAGTAGGTGCCAAGGTAGAAGAAGAGATAGACCAAGGGGACAAATCCAAGGAAGAACACCTACAAGGGAAAGAAAAGAAAGCAACATCTGAGGAAAGAACTAAAGAAGAGGGCACAAGAATAGATGGAGTTGGCCATCATTGAAGAAGAGGGCACCAAGCCAAGCCTAAGAGAAAAGGTAAAAAAGGGGTAGGCTAATGAAGACTATTATATGTTTGAATACATGCCCCCAAAGCTGCCACAATAAGGATAAGCCAATAATTATCATTTGCCTTTCATAATTATATGGATGAGCCTCATTTTAAAGTGCCATATAAGGCTTTACTAGGTGTAAAGAACCAAAATATGGGTAGGATTTCCTTCCCATAAATCCCTACATAATGAATCCAGTTAGCTCAGCCAATGCACTCATCTAAATGGCCTTCAAAGTAGCATAAAAGAACATCATCAATGATGTTAGGGCTTCAAAGTGGAAGAATATCACACTATAATTGGAAGAGGAAATAAAGGCCATGAAGTTTAAAATGCAATAACTATTTGAGCACATAGAGGAAGCTAAGTCATCCCTCTTTGTCAGTGTTAACACTTTAAAACTTTCAGAGGTTGACAAGGTTTGTATGCTAGTGGAGCAAATGCTCCCAAGTTTGAAAGTAGAACTAGTGTAGGAAAAAGAGGAAGACCCTTGCACCACCCTATAGAAGGAGCTAGCAGACAAGATCAAAGAGGTAAAAGACCTCATCACATAACTAGAAGAAGGCATAGACGTAGTTGATGCCATCTTCATGAACTTCTCCAACTAAGCATCAGTCATTGACACATGCCTTAATTAGGCAAAAGGGGAGAGGGAAGAGATAATGACAAAGGTGTACACTATTATCAGGGTTGAGCATGCATAGATCATGAAAAAGGTCAATACCTTGAGTGCCCAAATTAAAAACTAGGAGCAAAACCTGAAATAACTCTTCCACGCCTTGTAAATAAAGATTGGCAATCAAGGGGAATTATTAGATGGAGGAGTGATGAGGTAAAAGGAAAGCCTAGAGGCCTTTAGAAAAGAGTTAGAGAAAACTAATGTGCTCGCACTTAGTACCACCTTAATAGAGATTGATAGAATCATTGAATAAATCAAGCTCACCATCAAGGGCTTTAAGGACTTCATCTCTGAATTAAAGGAGAATGCATCAGAGTTTTACTTACCTAAGGTGTTGAAAGACTAGTCTACAGATGGACTAGAAATTTTGTATGGGGTAAGGTTGGGCCCCTTTCAACCTAAGTCTAGATCCGTTCCAACTCAATAAACACTTTGACATGAGGCAATCATTCAAGATGATTTATATTTTGATACCTTTTGTGCCAGCTAGAAGAATTGATGCACACCTTCTGCCAGCTGGCAGGTAGATAAAAAATTCTATGATGTTTTTGGCATCTTCAAAGAGTGGAAGAATGTGGTGATCATAATGTGAAGGCTACAGAGTAATGGAGCTAATAGAATGATTGAGAGAAGCTCCAGCTCAGAAATAAGCATGCATAGCTCCACCCTGGTAGAAGGTGCTTTTATAGGTTATAAAATCAAGCTCAAACCAATATGCATAGGATGTAACTTTGACATAGCAAATCCCTACATAATTAGTTCTAGACATCATGAAGTGACTTCCATTAAAACCAGGATTCGTATGGATGTTTTTTAGGCTTTTCCTTTTAGTGCCCAAGCTCACCTGTGAGCCTCTGAACCTTTAGTAGCTTTAGGTGATCATTTCATCTATCTCGTTTATTATGTACTATGTTTATTTGAACTTTGTTAATGGAAAATTGACATTACATCCACTAGATTTGATTTGGTTATATTTGTGTTTAATGTCTTTGGATTTGATAGTTAAATACGTGATGAATGCAATGAATGTAGTGTTATAAACTCAATCTAAATAATAGGAATGTTGATTTCAATATTGCTTATGACATTCATGACATCCCTATAATTATCATGACATCAACATATTATGTAAAAGTAATCTAAGTATAGGAAATATCCTACAGCAAGCCATGATACCTATGCTAAAGTGCTAACCCAACATGAACCCTTGATCTAAGATATTTCATTGAACCCCCCAAGCACCTAAAAGATTCTAAGAATGATAAAACATAAGCTTGCACCCATAATACCATAGAGTAACCCGATATAGACTTGTGCTCATATGACTGTAAGTACCTACCTAAATAGGTTTTGTACCTATAGACCTTCAGCTTAGCCTAGAAATGGCTTACATAGATGAACTTGTCAATGTCATTGTTACAAAAGACTAAGAACCTTGAAGAATGAGTTGTACCATGGCATGACTAGCCCAATGCAGGACCTAGTTATTTATATACTATGCTTTGAGTAAGCACATAAGGCTTGCAACTTATGTGAATTGATGTTGGTGCAGTTGAGTGACAAATTTTAAGCACCACAGGTTTATTCTATGATTGTACCTAGTTATAACTAGTCTAGAACCAACTTGGATAGTAGGTAAGTGCCTGATGGAATAAATAATTGACTTTTATACAACAAATTTGTTACAAGAGTACTATTTTTATTTCAAAATTATTTTTGAGTCCATTGTCAAAAATTGTAAAACATAAAAATATTTATTCTATGGATGTATTTTCGCTTATACAGGATGTACGGATTGTGGGGGGGTTTCTCCATAAAATATTCATACAATTGAGCTCCATCAACACATGTGTTTAGTAAGCAGCTTCACTCACTAGAGGATGGAGGAAATAGAGGTTGGAGGTTTTAAAGCTTCTTATCAGTCACCAATAATAGGGTCCTAAATGATTTGGTGACATTTTTTGTGTGGTGTGATTTTTCATTTTTTAGTGTGGTGTGTTTTGTGACAAATCAGGTAATGCCAAGGATAATTCTTTAGTGGTAGTGAAAATTATCTATGTTAATTTTTGTTTGGGTGGAAACAAACATAAACAAAGGCTACATAAGATGACAATGAGGATTCATTCCTCAGAGTATTTCATTTTTTAGTATTGTGTGTGCTTTCATTCCCCTACTAGATTGGAGAAAAGGAGAGTGTATATATCATGGAATGTGGCAACAGTTATATAGGAGGGCAGCTAATTTCAAAAATCCTCTAACTATCATACTTATTTATGAATATGATTAGCTAGTGAAACACTCATTGCATTCACATGGAGTAAATATGAGATGAATTATTCACATAGTAGTGGTCATGTGCAACAAGATTTAAAAAGTAGTATGCAGACCTAAAAATATGCATTGGCATACGATTCTATTTGGGCCAATTATTGAAGATGTACATTCTCCCCATGTAAACACTAAAGAGGTGAATGTTAAGTATTATCATTTACATTGGTAATTATTATAGGGTAAATTACTATTTATTAGATAGTATGTACTGTATGGTAAGTTTGGTATTATTAGTTAGATTGTTATATTATTAATTATACAAATATATTATTATAATAATATATTTCATATAAGTTTGGAGGTTAGTCGGTGAGAGTATATAGGGATCTCAGGATCCCCATATTTAGCTTTTGCACTTCTTATATAAGTGCTTTGTAATATCTCATATGAATTAAGTTGAAGGAATAGAATATTATTATTCGTGTGAACAAATTATTTTCTTTGTGTCTAAATTTTCTATATATACACTCTCATCAAAATCAATAGTAGTTTAAAAATATTCAAAATTTCCTCTAAACCTTTAAAACCACACTTGCACAGTCAATTAATTCAAAATCAATTCAAGAAT
The DNA here is from genome assembly GCA_037957365.1 of Torreya grandis. Taxonomy (NCBI): domain Eukaryota; kingdom Viridiplantae; phylum Streptophyta; class Pinopsida; order Cupressales; family Taxaceae; genus Torreya; species Torreya grandis. Next base: position 8,913,207 of record JARHVA010000006.1, read on the forward strand.
ACATAATACTATAACCTCTAGGTAATACTACAACTTCACAATATGCAGTTTTGCTTACTATAAATTAGCCTTAACTGTGTGATTAAGAAAAACTATTTATGATTAATGTAATACCATAGGTTTATTGTCAATATTATAATATACAAGATGTGGTTTTACGGCTTAGTGAAAATACAATAGAATGAAAATATGTACAAAGTGATTATAAAATGCACAAAATGACTAAAACAAAACTATATTTGATACTTGACTAGACAAATATATTATTTGACTTGCTTTACTCAAAACCAACTGTATGTATGCAAAACCTATTCTAAGTATCAATATTTCTCTTTTCGACCTATAATTTTAGTTTCTATTGAAAAAATAATAAATTCTAAGGTAGAATAAGATGTCCATAGAGTGTCTAGAATTTTTACATATTATTAAAAATGTTAAAAGACTTATAAAGTACTAAAAGTTATAGAATATCTATTGGAAAGAGGATAAAATGCAATGTTTATAGGAAAATGTATTTGCTTAACTACCTTAAGTCAAAATCACTTGTTAATATGTAAAAATGATTTTGAAAATCAAAATTATCTTTTGTGAGATGCGGTATTAAGTTGAAATTTTGTTGATATATATAGAATAGAGAAACCCTAAGACTATTGAATAAAAAAGGCTTATTTTGTCTATAAAAAGGCTAAGTATTTATAACTAAGATCAGGAAAGTAAATATTGTCTATCTCTCTACAAAATTAACTCTAAAACCTGCAAAACCATAGTTAGTAATCATTATCATCTCTATAGATATTCAATATTGCACCAAATAGTTCAAAGGGGGTATTTAGATATTTGATGTTAATCTGGACAACACCTCCCCTTCTCTGTAATCAAATGACAATCAGACAGACACATAAAATTTGTTAGAAAGCAAAATTTGGTAGTGTAAGTTAATGATTTTATATCTGGCTAAAAATTACCTCTTTTAAAGGCAAAACTGCAATTTAGAATCAATATTGTGACTTCAAATTTATGGTTTTGATTAGTATAAAATAGCTACTACTATTAAGATTGACAAATTTTGATTTTAGCTCTGCGAGATAACCGAGTTAATACTAAGCCACAAAAAAAAGAAATATGTTTAAAGGGCTAATATTTGATTTTAACACTATATCATGTCAAAACCACATCTATATAGTCAAAACCATAGATTTGAGTAAACTTTGCCTTTCATGAGAGGCAGTATTTCAAAAAGTTTAAAAAACTACCAAAAAATCCAACCGCTAGCAGTTAGTTCATATAGTTTATGCAATATCATAGCTAGAGTCGTCAATACCACCTATGTAATACCATATTTTACTAAGCATAATCACACTTTGCTTGGGACTTAAGAATTTGACAAAATATGGAGCTCACTCTTCATCTAACCAGTCTTGCAAGCTAGTTTAATACATCTAACATGTATAATGGTAAATTTAAAGGATACTTCACTGTGGTCTCCAATATATGATTGTATTTTTGAGCTATGAATCAAAACTACTAGAAATAGCAAGTTTAACACAAAAGCACAATAACATTAAAAACAAAAAAATACAGGAACAATCAACAATTTAGGAATAAATCCTTACCATCACCTTGCTCCTAATAGCTTCCCTCCAAGATTTTTTAACCGATTATCTAATGTTATTTGACTTGTATATGGGTTTCTTGATAACAGCTTCAAGATGACTTTAATGACTTCTTTGGATGCTTGAGTGAATCGCAAGAGAGTGTCAGTGCTTTAGATGGTTTGTATGTGGATGAAAAAAGGCTTGTGAGCTTTCTATTTAGTCTAGACATGCTTCAAGCATGGCTATTTATAGGTTGATGGAGGAGGTTTTAGATGAATTTTTAATTAATTTAGAATTCATTAGTTTAGAGAAATCTAGAATTTTAGGGAGAGTTCTCTAAATCTAGAGAATTCTATATTAGATTAAGAGATAATAGGTATTAGATAGATATTTAATGGGGTTTAAGGCTTATAGGGGTGTAAAAAAGGCTAGGGGTAGATCGGTTAGGGTGGTAGTTGGAATAACTATGAATTTTTAATTAGCAAGTGGGCTAGTGGCTAGTTAATGAGGTAGAATTAGTAGTTAAGTGGGTTGTCAGTAGTATAATGAGGAGATTAATATTTCTTGTGGGTGTATAAAGGTTAGTATGATGTAAGAAATATTTGATAAGAAATAGAATTTAATTAATTATCTATGATTATGGTTATAAGATAAATTAGTGGGATTAGTAGAATAATTAAGGTGAGCAAATTTAAGTACATACAGAAAGAACATAAGCTAAATAGATAAAAGTGAAGATCGATGGCCATATAGGCATGCCCAATAAATAAAAGATTTTGATTATAAAATTTGATGGCCTATTTGGCCTTCAAGGTAATCAAATTAGTGAATGGGTTATGTGCTTAATTTGATGACAAAAGATCAAGTTGTAGCTCAACTAAGAGACAAAGAGGATCTAAAAGACAAAATGTAGACTAAAACAGAGTTGTGGATTCTAACTATAAATCATGATTAATCTTGTAAATCTATAATAATCTTAATTAAATTCTAAATCATCATTTATTTTTGTAACTACCCCATTAGTGGGTTGAGCTAGAAGATGGGATCAAGAGCTCTTTAAATCACCTATTTAAAATGAGTTGCATTGCCATTGTGAAGGGTCGAGACTTTTGGGGTCAGAATGTTGTTGGAATTGTGCTAGGATTTCACCTGTCTTTCCTTGATGTTTTCAACTTGACTGTGTAACCATTGGGTTGACATTTTTAGGCTTCAAATTGTTGTTGGAATTGGCCTGGATTGCACCAGTCTTTCCTATATGCTTTATTGCCTTAATTTCTTACCAAGAGATATTGATTGGAATATAATACTTTTAGAATGTTGAATACATATTTTATTATGTTTTTTTCATTTAATGTCTCTATTTTTTATTTTGTTAGAGTGTTTATTTGTAGATGATTGTCTTAGTTATGTTATGTAACATCTATCATAACTAGTCTCTTGAATTTATTCATACTTTATTTTAGACTTCTTGCATTCATTATGTGCAATAGCTTCAGAATGCAAGATAAGCTATATTTAGAATCAATTCAATAGATCAGTGGTTTTCACTATTATCCTTAGAAGCTTTCCTACTAAGTGGTTAAAGTTTGTGCAATTGTTAGACTAGGCACACAATGGTATAACTGTAGTTAGGCTTGATTTTTAGTTCTACAATACCAAGAAGATCACTTATATCAAAGACACCCTCTCTTTTATGCCCTGCACTCTCTCTCCTTTTCTAATCTTTTTTAGATGATGTCCTACCCTAGTTTAGGTTATGATAGAAATTAAAATGAAGCAAATCTTATAGTTTCACAAGTAGAATCAAAAAGGCAATATAATTTAGGCAATTAATTAGTAATCAAGTAATTAAATGAACAAGAATGCGCATATCAATTGAACTCATGGTGATAATATTTGTTGCTCTTAGAGCATAAATTTATATTGGGAACTGCTCGACCCTCGGATCTCCAGCAAGGTCATAAAATTTATGGAGAAATTATCCATGTGTTTTTATCTCCTATTATCCCATCAAAATAGCTAATCTAATAAATTTTTATATTGGGGGTCACAAATTAAAAACAATAGGGTCCTTGGAGAAGCTCAACATTCTATACCCACTAACCCATTTTTATCACAATCACTCCAAAGATGAGGAAGCTAGGATTTGATTGTTTGAAAAAGAGATATATCATGTGTGCACAATCTAAACACATCAAAAGAAAAGTGATAGAAAACACATAAGGCTCCAGGTATTCACATCTAAATCTAGTCACTATTTTTTATTGGACACCTACATCCAACTCAGACACTAGCATCAATGCAATTATCTAGATCTGACTCAAGCATCTAAGGAAACAAAATACAAAATTTTAAAATTTAATGATTGTTCTATAATTTTGATCCAGTCCACTTCCAATCTATTTCAACCCAAATATGTATATGCATAATGAACTAAGTACTCTTGTTTCCAATCTATTGAAATATCAAGCAATAGTTTTACTTTCTATTTTTAACATATCTTAGTATTATAAATTTAGATTATTTTTTATATAATTTTTTAAATTAATTGGCCTACTATATATCTATTTATCACACTTGTGCTTATTCATTTATATATTCTTAACCCTATATGATCTCACACATCTAAATTTATGGTTAAATAATATTGATGTAGTATAACTTTGAATGTTTAACACTAATTGTATCATAGTATTGAATATAGTATTGAATTTTCTTATGAAACATGTGTTAGATAGATATATGATGGAAGCATATAAGCAATGTATGCATTATATGCATCATGGCACTAGAGTAAGAATAGAGTATATAAGTGATGCATGTCATGAATCATGGAATCATACTAAAATAGATAGATGCTTGATATGAATGATGGCATTAGAGTAATAATTAATGAATAAGTAAATAAATAATCTCATTAACTGTCATGTTATTTTCATATTATGTCACTCATAAGGCCCAAAAGGCCATATATAAGGTACATGTGCATATAGCATAACACACAAATTCAAGGACCACACACAAATGGTATAATGATACCATATAAGAACTAATTTGAACATACAAAGCTAAGGGATACACACAAAATAAGCAAATAAGTCTAACCTATCATGTAGTAAAATAATAATGTAAAGTGAAGCATGTAACAAATAAGACTAGTATAGATCCATCATATGTATGAATGTGAATGTTATCAAGTAGCATATTTCATGTAATACATCTATAAAGCGTGAGTGAGTAACAAAACATTTGTATGATATGTATCTCAACATAGGAAAGAGATTGTGGAAGATAAAACCTATTAAAGTGTTCAGAGAGAATGAATAGATGCCCCCAACTGAGCAAGGTTATTGGGTAATAAGGGAATCCTAACGTCAAAAAATCAAGTGAATGTATATTCTATATCATGCTTAAGTATCTTGTGAGAAGAATTGTGTATTGAAATATGGAATATTATATTTACTTAATATATAATAAACAACATATGAAAATAAGTAAGCTATTCACCTCTGAAAATGCTTTAGGTCTTGATTTTGAATTTTTGAAAATATTTTTTTATTTTTTTGACAATATTTGAATGTTAAAATATATTTTAAAATGGGTGTTAAGATTCAAGGTTTTGAAAATAGATTAAATATGATGGATTTGAACAATCCTCAATGAGGTGCAAAAAGATAGTATGATAAGAGGGAAGGCAAGCAATGTCCCCCTAATGTTTGTGTAATTTTGAGTCATAGTAATGTAACATGAATGATCAAGATATATAGGAATGTACATGATACTCAATTGAGAAGAGGATAGATGTGCTCATGTAAAAAGTAGAGATATGAGATCATTGAAGTGTCATAGGGTGTAAAATATGCAATAGTAAGTGAGTGGAGTGCCATAGAGATAAGTGTTTTGCATTGTTCAAATAAATTTGACAATTAAGAGGGTAAGTACCCAAAGTGAAAAGTAAATCCAAGGGCTAAAAGAATACTTATATAAGGGATAAAATTAATAGTAAGTAAAAAATAAAGAATCTACGTACAAAGAAAATATGCAACTATAATCCAAGGATCTCATTAAGAGGATGCCTATGTGTAGATCTTGTATAATGTGTATTATAACTTTCAGTTATATTTCCATATGCATATTGTGTATGATAAATATCATAAATATCATACCATTATTTTGTGTTATTAGGATCATAATCATCAATGTAATCATTATCATAGGAAAGAGTTATCTTTTTAGGTTGCATCTGAGGTTGTGAGATGCCATTTTTATTATATTTTGTATATTTGTATGATAATTGTTTTTCACCATAAATTAAAGTTATATGTTTAATGTGTTCATCATTGTTGGGAGCTTGCATCTTATCTTAAATTAAATAATGATCATGTATGATTGGTTGAACATGAGGAAGAGAAGTAATTGATGTTTTGATTTTATCTTTTTGCTCTATGCATGATGTAGACACAAAAATTTCACCATTTAGTGTCAAAATTCACTTTAACACACTAACCCATCACCATCCCCCATTCAAACTTAAATTAACAGTGTTTCTCTCCAAAATTTAAATAATTGATTAATTATTAATTAATTAATTATAATCATACATATCATTTTCCTCTAAAAACTAATTAAAAATCTAGATTTTTTACCTCGCCCAGATGTCTTTTACATTTATCTCAACAATATGTTGACTCCTCCAACTAATATATTAACCTCTTTAACCACCTTAAGAGTCATCTTAGAACATTTCAACCTCTTAGATGACTCAACTAACTAACTTGACCTGTGCTTGTTGACTCACTCAACCAACGCCCCTTTTTTATCAATTCATGAAATTGGTCATCATCTTCAAGGATGAGGACTAATCCCTCATATTTGATTATTTGAATAATTTCAAATATTCCTCAACTATCTAATTAACCTTTTGTAATCCTATAAATTGATGTGTAATCCATCACTTTCAATCATCCACCTTTAAGCTAAATAAATGCTATCAAATTGTCATTATAAATCAAAGTGAATCAAAGCCACCCACATTATTTTTCAACCCAAAACATTGTCCAATTATATTTTCCTTGGAAAGGATATGATCACCCACATTTAGCATTCAATAAAAAATCCCTATTTGATCACAATGGAGAAGGTGATGAATACTTCACACTCGTAAGTATTATTTATTTTTGTTTTCTTTCATTTGTTGCTCTATGTTTGAAGTTAAGTTTAGTTTATATTAGATTTCATTATTGAATTTCCTAGCTATCTTGCATTCTAAAACTTTTATTATACATTCTAGCATGTCTAGTGGGACCTTTTCCCTCATTTTTCACATCATAGGTGCATTTAGGGAGTTATTTCAATTTTTTTATTATTAGTCTTGTGCATATATGTTTAACACTTATCTTAGAGTTTTTTGTTTATTGTTATAGGTTAATTTTTTTATTTTTTGAATTTAATGTCTATAAACCTGTAAAATAGTGAATTTATTCTACATAACAATAAATTCATTACAGCAAACAATGAATTCATTATATGTTGTTTTTACTCACTTTTTTTATAGTTTTTATGTGTGTTTGGTCTACTTAACCCCTTTCTATTGTAGTTCTAATTTCTATTTTGGTTTTTATTTTTTGTTTAAATCCTTCTTTCATAATAATGAAATTATCTTGAACATTAATGAATTCATCAAAAACATCAATAAAATCATCCCAAACTTTAGTGAATTCATCATAAATATAAGTGAAATTATCATAAACTTTAACAAAAATTTTAGAAACATAAGTGAAATCATCCCTAACTTTAATGAATTCATTAGAAACATTAATGAAATCATTACATATATCAACAAAATCATTCTAAATAGTGAAATCATTTTGTAAGTGTTTTTCCATTTTTTGTTTTTTATTTTATGTAGTTTTAACCTGCTAATGAACTCTTTGTTTTCTCTAAAAGTGTAATAGTGAAATCATTCCAGAGGCTAATGTTTCTTATTTTTCATATTTTCAGTTAAATTTTACATGTTTCCTTGATCTTTTATCCATACAAAAAATTTAACAATTTTCTTGTAGGTCGTTAGTCCAAGACAAACCAAGTAAGTTACAAATCAAATTTTATTTTGGTTTTAAGTTTTCTTGTTTCATATTTTATTTTTATGATAACCTTGTCTTTTTTAATTTCAATCTTTCTACCATTTTCCATTTCAAAATTCTAATTTTTAGTAGTAACTTAGATCACATTTTAATTTTTAGAGTTAATTAATTTTACTTTCCAAGCATTTAATTGTGTGGCACTTGTTGTGTATGCTCTTTTTCATGGCATTATATTGGTGATAATACTCATAAAATCATAAATAATATTTACAAACTTTGTTACTCAATACCCACTTATGCATATGTTCTTATCTTAGTCTCACATTGGTGACGATATGTGAAAATCAGAGGCAAATGTAAGTCTTCTTTATTTTTTATTTTATTGGGTGCTCTATCGATAGTGGATTTCACTACCATATGATAGGCCAACCTCATGTAATAATTTTGTATAAAATTGAATTATATTTGTCATTATTGTCTAAGTGATGTTGTGTTTTAATCATGTCATGAAGTGAGGGGGTAGCATGGCTCAAAATTGAATTTTTTTGATGTCAACACACTAAAATTCTATGGTTGTGCTGATCACATTAGGACTAAACCCATTTGTGTGCATTTGTTAAATCAACTTATTCCATATTTTTGGGCCTTAATATACCGAAAGTTATATATAGGACTCTCTTAGATAATCTTGTTCAAACCTTAAGCCTAAGAAATCCATTCTTACCATCTAATTCATAGTGTATAAATTAATGATTAATGCTGAGAAGTTATTTTTTACGTACCCTTAAAACCAGGCTTAGTGGGCCATGGGAATGATAGGATCCTCCATGGTTAGTGCCTTGAAATATTAAGTTACAATTGATGTAATGAATAATCAAGTGACATAGAAAGCCTACGAGTTATTCAAGTCTTGTACCCTAGTTTTTATCCCTTTTTATTCAATGCATGTGTGTTGTGAGAAGGACTTATTTGTTTTCTCCCTTGTGAAATCCTTTGATTGAAACAAAAAATATTTTGAGCATTGAAACAATTAAATCAAATTATAATCCCAAAGCCTCAAAAATCACAAATTTAGTCCTTAAGTCAAAAATCAAATTACCTTGTTATCAATCAACTTTTAATCATTTTGGTCTTTCACTTTCTTAGAGTCAAGTATCTATCTTTTTACTTTTTTTAATTCAAAATCCTTTCTCTTAGTAATGTCACCTATCACAAAGTATATGGCTATGTTGAACAATCCTAAGTTGAGGGAAGAGCCCTTTAGAAATGACCCCTTTCAATTTGGTTGTCAATAACATCAAGAAGATCACATTGAAATCCATGAAATCAAGGATAATATTGAAAATGAGGAACGTATCCCTAGAGCCATATTAGCCCCTTCTCAAATCATGGAGTATATTTTAGCCAACAAGAAAGAGGTCTTATTACAAGCCTTAATTCTAAGAGATAAACTTCCTCCAAATTTTGAAACCCAAACCATTCCATCTCAACTTACCACTAGTAAATTTATTATCCAAACTCAACTAAGTCTCCCATCCACTAGTTATAGCCTTGATCTAAACATCTCTCATTACACTAGTAAAGGGAATCCAATTATAATACCCCTACCATCTAGTATCACTCAAACCCTAAATCCATAACTAATATAAAGCACCCAACTTACAAATAACACTACCATGCCTAGTGGTCAGCCTAGTCAAGAGAATCAAAAATGCAAATTCACTCCTTTAGGAGAACCATATGATGTCTTTTGAAAGTTGGTCACTACAATCATGATCATGTTCCCTAACACCAAATACTTTGATGAAAATTTTCCAAAACCTAAGTGGTTTAGAGATATAAAATATTATAAACACCAAATAATTTAAGGTCATTCCAGAAACTATTATATGAGACTAAAGCATTATATCCAAGATTTGATTGACAAATGGTAGATGAAAGTGTATCCACATCTAAAAATCATAGCTTTGGGGTATGCCAACATGTCTTTCTTGATCATAATCAAGCTAGTCCACTTCCAATTCAAGGTCAAAACCTTCCACTAGTTTTCAACCAATCCATAGTATATCAACCCACCTTTGGTCACCATGGCCTACCTTTCATTTTTGATGAGCCTATCTTTGTCCACCATGGCCTACTTTCCATTTTAGATGAGCCTATCTTTGTCCACCATGACCTACATTCCATTTTTAATGAGCCTATCTTTGGCCACCATGGCCTACCTTCCATTTTTTATGAGCCTATCCTCAACCATTTATCCATCTTTGATAAGCCTCTTATCCAAGATCCCCTCATTGAAAACTCTATCTTTTACCAAAATCCTATACTCGATTAAGAGCCCATTTTTTACCAAGATCCCATCTTGGACCAATCCTCCTCTAACCAACACAACCTATCACTCATTGACTAAACACCCAACCTTTTATTTCATGTTAAATTTCCCATCACCCCACAACATATATCCCAAGTGACTGAGGTACTTGTAGATAACAAAATCCATGATCAAGGAATTATCAAGCCCATCCATTTTAAAGTGAATAATGAACCTCATGGCATTATCTACAAATAATTTTAAAATTAATGTAATGATTTTAGTGTTACTTTTTTAGTTTCTAAGGAAACTTCATCCATACTCAAAACAGGATTTGTTTATAGTCCCTACAAGGACCATGTTGCCATCACTCCTTTTTTCAACACCACCAATCCTTCCTCCTGTCTTATAATTAAATATACCATACCTAGTGATTTATACCAATAATTTTATCTATTGATAGCTTTTTTCCATGAAAATCAAATAATCACAAAATTCCTAGCTGGCCTCTATCCAAAAGCACATAAATAAATATCTACATATTCTAAGGAATAAGTATTCCTCAATCAAGATAATTCTTACAATCCAAATCTAAAATCATTGTCCCATAGTGAAAACCTCTTTAAATCACTATCAGACAATCAAAATCTATAAAATCAAAATTACGCATCCCTTAGTGAATACCTCTTTGAGGCGCTATTAGACAATCCAAATGTGCATCCTAATCAAAAAAATAAATAAGAATCCCTTTGTGAAAACCCTTATAAATAACCAATGGATGATAAAATTAATATATCCCCTACATCATCACAGTTTTAGGATGGATCCCCATCACATATTGAAGACACCATTGATCCAAAAGTGAATCCCTAAATCATACAAATTGTGGTTACTCCCAGTCTTATTAAATGTAATATTGTTGGTCTCAATCACCCTTCACATCATGACACTTACACTTATCCATATAATCATTCCATCCCTCTAAACCTTTCACGTACTCAACACACATCATTCATCCAACATACTTTCTTCTTTACCTTATTTGGCATCACACTTTATTTTAAGGGATATGACGGTATCCTAGTAAATTTGGAAGAAGCCAACTTAGACATCAATGAATTTATTCAAGACATCTCTAGAGCACATACTTGGAATATCAATAGGAGTTAGCATCATGCATCTCAAACCCTTTTATAATTCAGATGACAAAACTCACAAAACATTAAATAATAATAATAATCCAAAGGTGAAAACCATCTCTATGGCACTTTGGATAAGTACCATGATGAAAACTAGTTTCTGACATCATGTGTAAAATAATCAGTTGTCTACAAATACTTTACACTTGGGGGTAACCCCATTCCATTTTAATTCCATGCATTTTAAATCATCCCTCCATACTTACCCATCCTTAACCATCCTACACCTTTTTAAACTCATCCTTACCCATCTTATAACTATTATAAACCCATCCTTCACTATTATACTCTTATCCTAAGCCATCCTTAATTATCCTTAACTATACAAACCCATCCTTAACCATTTAATCCCAAATCTATCCTTAACTATCCTTATCCATTTAATCCCAAATCCATTGAAACCCATCCTTCTCAATCCAATCTTTGCCATCATAGAACCATCATTCTTCCCATTTTGACCTTAATAAGGAAGTGGAAATGTCTTGAGACATGTTCTTACAAACATCTTGGTGTATCTTTACAATGTTACTTTGGTGACTAAACATCTGGTTCTTACATCACATGTTGTTTGGAGTTATCATCTTAGTTCCCATCCATTCTTATTCATTCATACTTCATCCATATTGTATCCCTTTCATCCACTACTTTTCCCTTCCTTGGTGCTAGAATAGGTTTTATCTTTGCTATTATTCCTTGTATATTCATCTAGAAATCCAAAAAATCCAAAAACATTACAAAATATCCAAAAATGAAAAAAAAAATGAAAATACAATAAAAAAACCCTTATCCTTTGTTACATACCATAGTAATCCCTTGTGCATATTATTCATCAAATGGTTCAACATTTTCAAACATCTCAAATTCCAAAGGGTTCTACTCTAAGCCAAGGAAATTTAAAAAGTCATTTGTTTGCTTGTTTGTATAGTCATTTGCTTACTTATATGTTGTTCACTTTTTTATTTGTACATCTTGTGTGTTTACTTATTTACTTACATAATGTTTGTTTACTTCCTTATTTATTTTACTTACATGGATTTCATTATTGCACATGCTTTTTATCTTGTCTTCATTATTTTTTTAAGTGTTTAGATCACTATGTGCATCATAAACGGTGCTATTATGATCTTCCATATCATGATGAACTAAGTCTTATGCTTGTGATTCTATTAGTCTTTATGCATATAACACAATAGTCATCATGGTTTTTAAATAGCATTGGTGCATATTATCATGTGAAATATCAAAAATTAGGTTGTTCAACTCTTCTCAGTTATTAATGTTGGAATTATTATTGGAACTCAAAAAAAAACATATACAATGCAACTATCTAAACCATCTCATTTTTTATTATACATCTATATAAACATATCTTTGGTGGAGCATATGTGGGTCATATTAGACAAGGCCATTATGGTGTAATCCTTGGAAGACTCATAGCATAATGAGAATGTCAACCCATAAAGTGTTTTGAGGATATATTCCATGTTGTCTCTCCTACCACATTTAAAATAGACACTATGTTAATCATTCCATGCTCATTATCCATCTCAAATACACTCATTAGCATCCATAATACCATAAAAAATAACATCAATGTATTCAATTTCATTATTTTTATCTAGCTAAACCTTTCACCATGGTTGCATTATTCTTTCTGATACCTATTGGAGGTTCTAGGTTGCACCCTAGCTAAAAGTAGAAGTGTTCAAGTCCTACTCTCAAACCTAGTCCAACATGGGAATGACCCTAGGTTGTGGATTACCTAAACTTGGGTCAAACCTCTAAGGTTTTTAATGAGGCTAACTCCTCAGATTGTTTGTTATAGTGCTCACTTAAGATATAAAAGGGTTGGGATGAAAAGAGTGAAGGAATTGCATGAATTAAACCTACACTAACATGTGGTGATGCACCATGAATTTAGCTATCCACTCATAAGCTTGAACTTTCACATACTAATGGACTAAACGCTACTAAACAGTCATCCTCATGAATCTTATGCATGAGTATCTCATATGGAGGTTGTGTTAGATGAATGTAACACCAAGGTTATGACAATTAGGTATGTTAGAAGACACACACTAGCCATGACACACTTCAAGACTCCATTAGCTATTTTTCTACACTCCACATGACCTACACAAGACACTTTCTCGACATCTAGGCTAATAAGAACCTACAATGGAAATAAAACTATCATGTTTGTATGTCAAAATGAATGAATACACTAGAATGTCACCATGAAAGAGCTACAAGATTTGTTATTCAATTTGAAGAGATGTAAAAGTACAATTTTTAGTAGAGTATACTCATACCAGCCTTGAGGGATCCCTTTTCAAGGCTTAGAATCATGTATGTATGTATATATATATATATATATATTAAAATTGGATGAGAGAGATGGGGAAAGATCATTGGAATAATGGATAAGGGGTCATCATGATTAAGGCCAAGATTACCATTGCACATAGTCATGATAGCCATTGTATTAAATCCTTCTTGAGCTACTCAAAACATTATGGAGGTTGAAATTTCTACTGCGAGAAATCATGAATAGCTACCTAATCCTCATTGAGCTCCTCATTATGTTAACACTTGGATAAAAGAATCTTAACTGACTCTACACTCCATGCCAAATATCAACCATACTATTGGTTTTTGACACATGTCATCATCCCATTTGATCAAATTTATCCCTTCGATTTATTTAGAGCCTACTAGTTTTGAATTTCATTATGAACCATTGATTTGTAGTTGGCTTTCCAAATTATGATAATTATCATCTCCGTATTTTTTGTTAGGATCATGTTGTCATCCTCATTTTCCCTCATGTTTGCACCATGTGGTTGCCTTGCATTCGATCTGAGCTCCTTGACATTTGACTCAATACACACCGTTGATATTATTTGCATGACTTAGTGCATGTAATTAGTCTTTAAAATTAAGATAGAATGTGCACCATTGATCCTTTATCTTTCTATGATCATGAAACTTGTTATCATTACACTTAATCTTGAGATCATTTTACTTGTTAACCTAGCTCACACCATTTGATCTTAGATTCATGATTAAATGTGCACCATTGGATCTTCGAGACCCACTGACCGTATTAATAATTACTCACCATTAGATCTCTACTCAAGATCTTGATATCTTTACATATGTTAGTTGCTCATTCATTCAAAAGATTATTTGAATCTAAATAGTTATTTCTCATAGCTTAATTTTGACATCCTTGGACATGTCTTATTCTGCAGGTTCAACCTTAAACACTTGTAACTTCATATAGAAGGCTTATCCCAAATTTATAAGGGATAATCTTGGGATAAAGTAAATCATGTTAATTTAATATAATGGCTTTATTTTATTCTATAGGTGTATTTATTAAATGCACAATTGAGATAATCTATTCATCCCTGTCTGACATTCATATGACATTTTGGCTTCTTAATGCCTATGTTAGTCATTTTTTCCTTAAACAAGGACACTATGGGGCATATAAAATCAATCTAAGGCAATGGTAATCAAATATTTGAATGGTATGGGTTGACATTTTGGCTTGTTAGGCCAAAAATGTTAACATTTTTGGTAACTCTAATGGCTTGACCAGCCTGTTGGTCATGAAACCTAGACACTATATGATAAGGTGACTCAATAAAAAAGCACAAGATGGTGAATCTCTAGACTAAATTTAACTCTTGACACCTCAAATACTTACAATATAAATAAGACACATATAGATAAGGAAAGGAAACAAACCTAACACTAAACATCACACCTAAAAACTAAGGACAAATAAAGGAAAGAACTAAACAACAAGACACAACCTACAAAATTATGCAAAGCACTTATTTGGATAAATAAACTAACTACAAAAATAAACTAAACTTTGATTTCATTCCCCTAGGATCAAATTTAAATGTGTTATGATCACTAGGGCACTCTAATGTGGAGCTATCACATGATGATTTGTGTGCAATTAGACTTTGGCCACTGTGTGACAACCTTCGTCTATAGTTAGCACTCTCTTGGTCACTTGGGAAAGTAGATGGACCATATGGATTCATTTATAAGTGCATGATGGAGTATAAGGGTTAATAAGCTAATCATACTCCCAAATATTTCTATCTTGCATCACTAACCTCATCTCCTCTTCAGTCGGGAGCTGCTCTTTGGATTTCAAGTGATCAACTATTAAAGTATCCTTGACAAGTTATTACTCTTCAAGATTTGATTGGTGTATAGGTGGGGTATCTAACTTTAGGTATAAGTATTTTAAATCCTCCTAAAAATACATCTCCTCTTGGTTAATGAAATAATCACAAGGTTCATTTAAACTTCTACCATCTATCTGCAAGTCATCAAGTTGATTACTCACCCCTTTCACTTTGGTAGGGTCATCATAAGGTTTTTGATCAGCTGAAGTTTTCTCTTCTTCGTCCCTGATGGAAATTGACAACTCATCAGTCTACTCAAGTATAATCTCTTCTTAAATTGGCACCTCTTGTGTTGCATTACTTTCCTCATTTGAAACATTTTCCTGTTATTCAACTTCATTACTCAAATCTACCTTGCTGTGTTGCTCAATCTCACCCAAGAATTCTAAACACAAGTATTTCCACTAGTATTCCAATGGATTCTTGACTTAAATATCAATAGCATCATCATGGATCCTACCATATAATTGATCTCTTAGGGAAAGATCAGCGTGTTTTTCATTTTCCTCAACTCCATCAGTAAGACATTACAGTTGCCCTTTATCACCCAAGCTTTGCTCATGCTTACCTTCTTATCTAATGGAGTGCATAGGGGTCCCAATTTGAATCTCTTCTTCATAGACACTATAAGTGTCCTCTTTAAGGTGCCCTTAACACTCAGTTGTAACTATATCACTATCTATCTCTTGAAAGACTTCCCCCTCCCTTACCAACCTTGATAGCTTGTCCACCATGATTGAATGATCCAATTCTAATTTTGGTGTACTTGACTTCTTTTCAAGAGGGGAGAGGGTGGCTGGGTAGTAAATATAATTAGGTTACTTGATGCTTACAAGGGTATCCTTCCAACTAGGGATCTTAAATGGTTTCTTAAGAAGCTCTTGGGATTGAGGAGGGATGTGAAGAGCATCAATAGGTACTTAAGTAGTAGCAGATGAAGGACTAATAACAGATTTCATAGCTATTTCTCCTTTACTATCCTCTTTTTCAAGGGTAGGAATGATGAAATTAGGATCCATGGTCCATGAAGGCTTCCATGTGGGTATTTTTTTAGGCTCTTTGGTAGGTATAGGATTTTGAACACAAGTGGATTGCCTTAGGGAAGGAAGGTGAAGGCAGTCTGCCCTTGGGGTGATTGGAGGAGGTGGAATAATGTGAAACTTAGAGAGTGACTCAGACTTGATTTTCACGTCCATACCATGTTCAAGTTTGCACACTATATGAGAAAAGTCTTTGAAAAAGTATCCTTCAACCTTAGTCATGAAGCCATTACCCAAAAACAAGTAAAAATGAGACAACAAATCTACTACAATAAGGTCTTTCACAACTAAAAGTTTGGGGTAGGCATGGAAAGTGAGTTAAAGATTTCTAACAATGCCAAATACTTTCATGGGATACCAATTCCATTAAAACTCAAAGTTAGAAATATGTTCATACCTTAGATTTAAGGTGTCTACCATCAGTAGGAACAATTGAAATACTTGCCTTATCATTAAGTAAATAATTATGGACCAAGAAATCTCCTATGACCAGAGAGGAAAGAAAGGAGATGGGGTGACCAATTTAACTTAATGTGGTTGGTTTTCAAAAGTATTTTGATGAGGAATACATTCTTGGCATTCAACCCTTTTCTATTTTATAAGACTCTCCTATAACTTATCCCTTTCTTTTCTTAATCTCTCAATCTCTAAGTGTAGATAATCAATGTTTGGTGTAGGTGGATTGCAAGGGGTAGTAGGTTTATGATAGGAATGATTATGAGGATGAGGAGGTTTCCATGGAGGTAGAGGAGGCTCAAAGTATGGTGGATGGTCTTGGTATTGTACAGGATATGGGTTATATGGCTAGTAAGGATTAGTGTATGGGCCACATGGGTTATGGTAAGGTGGATATAGGGGTGGAGAGCATAAACCTACCTCATAAGATACCATGGATCCTTATGCAATATGTGTATCAAATCAAAACCATGACTAAAACATTATTACCTCTATAACCATGAAACCACTGGTATATCTAACGCTGAGGTTGATTGTAGACCTTCTCAAGATGCTTAACTTTGCCCAAGATGACTGTAAATGATGATGTTGATGTCTTCAACTTCTAAATGTCCTCTAATATCTTCAGAGCATGCTCTAAGGTACTTGAAATCAGTCCCATCAAGTGTGCCATAACTATTAGAGGTTTTAGGTTATACCCTAGTTAAAAGTAGAAGTGTTCAAGTCCCACTCTCAAACCTAGTCCAACATGGTAATGACCCTATGTTGTGGGTTACCTAAACTTGGGTTAGACCTCTAGGGTTTTTAATGAGGTTATATCCTTAGATTATTCATTATAGTGCTCACCTAAGACCTAAAAAGGTTGGGATGAAAAGAGTGAAATAATTACATGAATTAAACCTACACTAACATGTGGTGATGCACCATGAATTCATCTATCCACTCATAAGCTTGAATTTTCACATACTAATAGACTAAACATTACCAAACAATCATCCTCATGAATCTTATGCATGAGTATTTCATATGGAGGTTGTGTTATATGAATAAAACACCAAGGCTATGAAAATTAGGTCTATTAGAAGACACTCAATAGCTGTGACACACTTCAAGACTCCATTAGCTATTTTTCTATGCTCTACATGACCTGCATAAGACACTTTCTTGACATCTAGGCTAACAAGGACCTAAAATGGAAAGAAAAACTATCATTTTTGCATGTCAAAAAGCATGAATACACTAGAATGTCACCATGAAAGAGTTGTAAGATTTTTTATTCAATCCAAAGAGATGCAAAAGTACAATTTCTAGCAAAGTATATTCATACCAGCCTTGAGGGATCCATTTTCAAGTTTTAGAACCCTATATATATAACAGAATGGGATGAGAGAGATGGGGAGGAATCACTAGAAGAATAGAAAAGGGGTCATCATGATTAATTTTGAGATTACCATTGCACATAATCATGATAATCATTGCATTAAATCCTTCTTGAGCTACTCAAAAGGTTATGGAGGCCAAAATTTCTATTGCGAGTAATCATGAATGGCTACCCAATCCTCTTCAAGCTCTTCATTGTGTTAATGCTTGGCTAATAGAATCTTAGCTGACTTGGCACTCCATTTGAAAGCTCAACCATACTATTGGTTTTAGACATGTGTTGCCATCCCATTTGATCAAATCTGTCCCATCAATTTCCTTGGAGCCTATTGGTTTTGACTTTCATTATTGATCATTGATCTATGGTCAGCTTTCTAGATTATGACAATTATTAGCTCCACATTTTTTGTTTAGATCTTGATGTTAGCCTCATCTACCCCCATGACTGTGCCATGTGGTAGACTCATGTTTGAGCTGAGTTCCTTGATCTTTGACTCAATGCACACCATTGATATTGTTTGCACAACTCAATGCATGTCATTGATATTTATCAATAAGATCAAATGTGCACCATTGATCCTTTAGCTTGTTATGATCATGAAACTTATTGGCATTTTGCTTAATCTTGATATCCTCTTACTTGTTGACCCACCTTGCACTATTGGATCTTAGATGCATGATTAAGCATGCACCATTGGATCTTCAGGACCCACTAACCCTATTAATCACCACTCACTAATGGATATCTACTCAAAATCCCAATATCTTAACATCTATCAGTTGCTCATTCATTCTTTGGATTATTTGAATCTAAATGGTTAGTTCTCATGGCTTAAGTTTGACATCCCTTTGCATGTTTTATTCTACATGTTCAACCTTAAATGCTTGTAACTTGAGATAAAAGGCTCATCAAGGCACCAAATTTTTAAGGGATGATCTTGGGACAAATTACATCATGCTCATGCAATATTTTTGCTTTGATTGATTCTATAGGTGTATGTATTAAATGCACAATTGAATTGATCTATTCATCCATTCCTGATGTTCATATGATGGTTTAGCTTCTCAAGACCTGTGTTAGTCATTTTTTCCTTAAACAAGAACACTATGGGGAACATAAAAGAAAACCAAGGTAATGGTAATCAAATCATCAAATGATAGGGGTTGACATTTTGTATTGTGAGGCCAAAAATGTTAATAATACCTTCATTTTGGCAAAAATGAGAGTTCAAATGAAATCTCAAGTCAAAATTTATGCCCTTTAGAAGATGGACACAACAAGTACAAAATGATTTTCCACTATGTTGAATGAATTCACCACTACTTTGAATGAATTCACCATTTTCAAATAAATCCACCATTATATGTTAGGTTGTGGAGCTAAAAGCTTCAACCCTTTGCAAACAGTGGAACAGAAGGTTGCTGAGATCCAGGAGCACCGGCGTCGGCAGCAGGACCGACGTCGGTCGAGACCAGTGCAGAAGGCCACCGGCGACGGCAGGAAGTCGGCCGACATCGGCAGAACCAGACAAGCAGGGACCGACATCGGTCACCTGTGTGTTCCAGAACTGCTCGTTTCATGGATAGTTAGTTAAGTGAACGAAGTGTTTGCATGTTAAGACCAGCCAGAGTCTTGGGCTGCGAGGATAATTGTTTAAATTAAGAGTCTAAGTTATTGTTTAAGTTAGGGATCTATTTATAGACCCATTGGCATGTATTGTTTATGCATGAGATAGAAAGGAAGAGTTCCTTCTAGTTGTAAGATCTTTGAGTTGCAGGTTGTTGCAAGCTCATTGGGGATCTACATGTAAGTTTGGTCTTTGAATTGCAGGTTGCAGGTTCATGAGAGATCAGCTTGAAGTGCTATAGAGTGCTTGGTGTACCGGCAGGGTTATTACTGACTGGTTGGTGAGGTGAACACCAATTCTGTGTGTGAGTTGGTTGTTGGGACCATTTTTTTGTGTAGGAGAGTGTGTGTGAGAAGAATTACTATACACTTGAGGTGTGGCGAACCTCTATAAGGTGAAAGAGTGTGGCGGCTCTGTGATTGTATTCTTTTCTGTATAGTGTTAATACAAGATAGTGTATTGTCTCTCATATTCTGTGTTATTGGTGAATTCTAGTTACTTGTGTTTCTGGTTATTTCTGCATATTCAATTGCTTATATTTGGAAATCATACTGTGCTCTTTCTGAGGAGCAAGATCCTAACAGGTGGAATTAGAACAAGTGTGTTTGTTCTTGGATTACCTCCACCCCCCAACAAGTGGTATCAGAGCTTTTGGTTGGGATACTAACAGATTGGTGTAGATCTGGGTAGTGTGTTTTGATTACAGGTTACAGGGTTTTTGTTTGAGTGGGAGTTGAGCAATGGCAAAAAACAGTCAACTACGAATGGAAAAGTTTAATGGCAAGAACTACCAATTATGGAGGATGCAGCTTGAGAACTATCTGTATCAGAAAGATTTGTACTTACCATTGGGTGGGGTTGGTAGCAAACCCTCGGATATGAAAGATGAAGAATGGGAGGTTCTTGATCGGAAGGCTCTGGGATCTATTAGATTGAGTCTTGAATCATCTGTGATTTCCAGCTTATCACAGTGTAAGACAACGGTGGAGTTGATGAAATCTTTGGCAAATTTATGTGAAAAACCCTCGGCTTCTAATAAGGTATTCCTTATGAAGTGTTTATTTAATTTGAAAATGTTGGAAGGTGGATCTGTTCATAGCCATCTTAGTGATTTCCATGGTTTGGTAAACCAGTTAAGTTCAGTCAATATTGTATTTGATGATGAAATTAGAGCTCTCTTAATCTTGTGTTCATTACCTGAAAGTTGGAAAGGTTTGGTAATGGCAGTTTCTAATACTGTGTCTCCTTCAAACATCTTAAAAGTGGATGATGTTGTGAGTGTGATCTTGAATGAAGAGATACGCAGGAAAAGCACAGGTGAATCATCTGGAGATGCTTTGAGTGTTGAAGGAAGAGGAAGGCCAAGAGAGAAGATAGAGCGTGGGAGATCAAGGTCGAAGACAGGCAGAAGATCCAAGTCCAGGTATGGCAGAATAACTTGCTGGAAATGTGGAAAGCAAGGGCACTTAAAGAGAGATTGTAGATCGGGTGAAGATCAGCATGAAGGACATGGAGAAGAAGCAGATGTTGCGGATTACGTTGCACAGGATGCTCTGGTATGTTCTTTGGATAAAGTAGAATCTTGGGTTTTAGATTCTGGTGCCTCTTTTCATGCATCCCCACATAGGGAATTTTTTCATGAGTATGTCCAGGGAGACTTTGGAGAAATTTGTGTAGGGGATGGTAAGCCTTGTCAGATTGTTGGCAAAGGCAAAGTGAAGCTAAAATTGTAGACAGGTGACACATGGGTGTTAAATGAGGTCATGCATGTCCCAATTCTGAAGCAGAATTTGATTTCTGTTAGAAGTTTGGGTGATGAGGGTTGCACAGTAACTCTCACAGCGGACTCTTGGAAGGTTACCAAGGGTACACTTGTTGTAGCTAGAGGTAAGAAAGTAGGTACGCTTTATCTATCTACTTGTTTTACTAATTCTCTTTCTGGGTTATCTACTTCAGCTGTAGATTCGGAGATGTGGCTTAATAGGCTTGGTCACATAGATAAGAAGGAGATGTTGGCTTTTGAGTCAAAGAGTATGCTTTTGGATTTGGAAGGCATGGATCATGGTTTCTATATGCAGAAGAAGAAGGTGATGTTTCTTAAGGAATCCGATGTTAGTGACAAGAACAGGAAAGCCTTGGTTTTCAAGGAGAAGGTGACGGACAGAGTTCAGCACAAGGTGCAGAGGAATTCTGAGCAGAGCAAGGGTGATTTGGACAAGGGTTTGATCCAAAAGGAGCTCGCGAGAAAAAGTCAGGTCTCACAAGAAAAACACAGAGACCGACATCGACAGGAAAACCTGCATCAGTGTCCAGACAGGGACCGACGTCGGTTATGTGCAGCCCGACGTCGGTGACTTAGGGCAGATAACGACCGACGTCGGCCAGGGGAAACCGACGTCGGCAAGGAGGCAGTCGCAGGGAACCGACATCGGTCGGCTGTAGACTGAGATGTGATCAGCATCGGTTAATGAGATTAATTTTGGGTGGACAGCTAGTTGTCATGGAGTCTCAAGCGCCCATATGGAGGATTGAAGGTGTAAGTAAGTTCTTAAATTCGTCATTTCCCTTCTTTACACTACTTGTTGCTCACTTATGGTATAGAACCAGGAAGTTGTTAAAGAAGTAGAACAAGTAGATCCAGGAAACAGTGGGAGCTTGGCATAGATGAGGATGTGATTCCTTGGAGGAGAACCAAACAGGTGTTTTGGGTAGAGTTGCCAGCTGGAAGTAAGCACTGAGAGATGAATGGATGTTCAGGATGAAGAAGAGCGGAAATGGATACGTGAGATGGAAGATCAGGGTATATGATCTTGTATTAGCTGCAAGGCAATGGAGGTTTGATCATTGTGTTTCTCTTTACCAGGTTGGATAATATTAGCTACATTATCCTATTTTCTATATGATGTGCTTGTTGCAGGGTTACATATACAGGTATTGCTAAACTAAAGGTAAAGCTAGTTCAGGTGTGTGTCATGGAGAATCTGGGAGCAGCAAGATTCTTTAGCATGAGTGTGTTCTAGAGACATGGAGGTCTTGTTGACTTTGTTTCAGGATGATTGTGTGAGACCGGTTAGCACGCCGATGGTTAGACAGTTCACAGAACAGGTGTCTTGATTCACATAATGAGGTTGAGTGCATGGTATGTACTAAACCTGAGTTTTCCCAAGCAGTGGGAGTTATCACAAGTTTAGAGTCAATCCGAGAGAGTAATACTGAAGGGCAGTTCAGTGGGACCAGCAGCAGGTGCACATGTTATGCAGGGTCAAGTTCTTTATCTACATGGTTGTAGATGCGGATGTGGCAGGTAATTTGGATGACAGGTTTTGCACTATAGGATTTTGTGGTGGTTGGTCTTCAAGAGTGATCTTGAGGAGGGATACATAGCCAAGGGAACAAACTAGACGGTGTACAGGTATAGGTATAGGTTGCAGTTGTTTATCTCCAAGTGAGAGATTGTTAGGTTGTGGAGCTAAAAGCTTCAACCCTTTCCAAATAGTGGAACAGAAGGTTGCTGAGATCTAGGAGCACCGGCGTCGGCAGCAGGACCGACGTCGGTCGAGACTAGTGCAGAAGGCCACCGGCGACGGCAGGAAGTCGGCCGACGTCGGCAGAACCAGACAAGCAGGGACCGACGTCGTTCACCTGTGTATTCCAGAACTGCTCGTTTCACGGACAGTTAGTTAAGTGAACGAAGTGTTTGCATGTTAAGACCAGCCAGAGTCTTGGGCTGTGAGGATAATTGTTTAAATTAAGAGTCTAAGTTATTGTTTAAGTTAGGGATCTATTTATAGACCCATTGGCATGTATTGTTTATGCATGAGATAGAAAGGAAGAGTTCCTTCTAGTTGTAAGATCTGTGAGTTGCAGGTTGTTGCAAGCTCATTGGGGATCTACATGTAAGTTTGGTCTTTGAATTGCAGGTTGCAGGTTCATGAGAGATCAGCTTGAAGTGCTATAGAGTGCTTGGTGTACCGGCAGGGTTATTACTGACTGGTTGGTGAGGTGAACACCAATTCTGTGTGTGAGTTGGTTGTTGGGACCCTTTTTTTGTGTAGGAGAGTGTGTGTCAGAAGAATTACTGTACACTTGAGGTGTGGCGAACCTCTGTAAGGTGAAAGAGTGTGGCGGCTCTTTGATTGTATTATTTTCTGTATAGTGTTAATACAAGATAGTGTATTGTCTCTCATATTTTGTGCTATTGGTGAATTCTAGTTACTTGTGTTTCTGGTTATTTCTGCATATTCAATTGCTTATATTTGGAAATCATACTGTGCTCTTTCTGAGGAGCAAGATCCTAACAGGTGGAATTAGAACAGGTGTGTTTGTTCTTGGATTACCTCCACCCCCCAACATTATATTCAATATATTTACCATAATCAATGCCAAATTTGCCATTTAAAAACTGCAAATTCATTTTCATTTCTTTTTTTAAGCATTTAACTACACAAAACCATTTTTTTGCACCATACATCCCATTATCACCTCTCTCTTCCATCCATCCATATCTAATCCATGATATCTAATTATGTGATCAATCATCATTAATACATGTATTCACTTAATTTATTTGTTTATACTTACACATCAATCATCCCCAATTATTTCCAAATCTTTACATTCAATCTCCCACACATATCGATTGGGACTGAAAAATCACAACATCTATCTTTTCTCCATCAAATCCATCACTCACTCAATCAATCAATCAGTCAATCCAATCCAATTTCACAACTTTCTCATTGGGATATATTATTCCCACATCTACTCCTATTAACCTTGATTCATGGGGCACCTCAAAGTGTGTAGCTTATCTTAGGATATATTAACAACCAATCCACTCCATGCATATATTGCTTCTTGGTGAAAATAAATCCATCATCATATCCAATCATAATGTGCAATCATTATCTTAAGTGGGTTAATAATATCCATGGGTCAATTTTACATTACATCATCAATTTACATCTCTTCCTGCATTGGGATAAATATATCTGGCCTAATATCCCTAAATGGATTATGTCCACAGTAGATTATATAGGTAGCGCTTAGAGACATGGGGTATCTAGGATCAGTTCAACCACCAGCATCCATCCAAGTAATTTTATCCACATTTTCTACCATTATTTAATTAAAGTGTTAAACATCTTTATTATTACTTACAACTATCAATCTTGAAAAAATTTATCACACATCATAATATCTATATTTTTTGTTTTACAACCCATAGCTTACCATCAATGAGGTCTATCACTACCATATAAACTATAGTGAATCATGATTCATGTAGAATCATCTAAGCGTGCAATCTATGAATGGGAAATATTATTTTTCCAATCATCTTTCTAGTACTTATCCATTAGGTGAAAATCATTTACATGAATCCAAATATTGCAAGAATTTCATTGAGATTAGTACTTCTATTATATATGGTATTTCTTATTTCCATTCCATCATTTTATTCTAATCATTTTGAGCATTCATCTGCATCTATTTTTCTTGCATGAACATTCGAGGGGGCATCATCACATTCATTTCTAGTTACTTGTGATAATTTTTTCTCTCCACAATCATTAGCGCTCTACTTTATTTTCTATTCTTTGAAATGGAAATACTTACAACACCATTTCAAAGAGGGGAAAATGTAGACACCTAAATTTCACTATTTAGTGTCAAAATCTAATTGGATAACTCACCCATCACCATCCCCAATTACATTTTTAAATTAAAAAGGCTTCCCTCCAAAATTTAAATAATTAATTAATTCGTAATTAATTAATTATAATCATGAACATCATTTTCTTATAAAAACTAATTAAAAATCAAGATTTTCCACCTCACTTAGACATCCTCCATATTTTTCTCAACCACATGTTGACACATCCAACTAATATCTCAACTTCCTCAACCACCTTATGAGTCATCTTAGAACATTTTAACATCTTAGATGACTCAACAAACTAACATGACTCATTCTTATTGACTCACTCAACGAACTCCCCTTTCTTATCAACTCATGGAATTGGTCATCATCATCATGGATGAGGACTAATTCCTCACTATTGATTATTTGAATAATTTCAAATTTCAAATAATCCTCAACTATTTGATTAACCTCTATAAGCTTATAAATTTACATGCAATCCATCATTTTCAATCATACACCTTCGAGTTAATGAAGTGCTATCAAATTATCATTGTGAATCAAAGTCATCCAAATCATTTTACACCCAAAGATGCTGCCTAATTTTCTTTATCTTGGAAAGGAATTGAACACCCACACTTAGTATTCAAGAGCAAATCCCTATTTGATCACAATGGATAAGGTGACGAATACTTCACATTTGTAAGTATTATTTATTTATTATTTTAGTTCATGTGTTACTCTATCTTCGAAGTTAAGTTTAATTTAGATTGGATTTCATTATTGAATTTCTTAGCTATCTTGAATTCTAAATTTTTTGCTTATACACATGAAATACATATAGTGTGTGATTCCTTAGCAACCATGTTTGTATCTTCAGACTTTATAAAATTATTTTGTTTTGGGAATTCTTTATGAAAAACTTTAGAAATATGCTTTCTTGCTTACTCTAAATTTGTTCTTGCAAATTTTCTTTTGGAAATTTTTATCTTTATTATCTTACTTTATAATCTTCTTCTTTGTGTAATATTCCATGCTCTAATTTTACATTTGGAATCTTTTCTTGTTATGAATTATCCTTTTGTATCCATATTTTCTCTCTATGTTCCTTTTGTGCTTATTGTTTAGGAGCTGTAATGGAAGTGGGTTGGTTAATTGATTTATTTGTTAAAGGATAACCACTATCAATGATACTTTGTATTTTATTCTTTAGAGCCCAATAATTATATATATGATGTCCATGCACTCTATGATATGCACAATAGTATTTTTATCTTTTGAGAGGAGGTATAGAAGGTAATGTGATCAACATGTTTCAAATCATTTCTCATAGAAGCTCACTTTGACTCTTATTATCCTTTTGTATATTATTTGAAGCATTAATTATATGCATATTTGCTTGTGAGACACATGATAGTTAGATAAAGATGTAGATACATAATTAACACTAGAATATTCTGAATTATTTATAAATTTGTTGTTACTTTCAAGAAATATTATCTTTGAACTAAAATATTGATTTTAATTTTGAAGCTATTCTATTATATTTTGCATAATGATGATTTGATTTTGAAGGTCTTTACAAACACAAATCCTAGTTATAGTTTATTAAATAGAAACAACATCAAGAGGAGGTGTGGAAGAGGGAGGAATAGATTCATCCTTTAGATTAAGAGATTCATTGATTATGAATGAGTTACTTGTTTCTCGTTGATTAATAACATTGAAATAATTAGCACTATCCATGATATATATAATGAATGTAAATGTAACAAAAGAAAAAAATTTGTAGCTAACAAGTAATCTAGCATGTATAAAGGAGCTAAATGACTATAATATGGTATAATGTGAATTAATTAATGTTAATGACTTTGAATACAATACAAGTTAAAATAAATCTATGAGAGTGATCTAGGCAAGAGTTTTAATGATTTTTAGGATCTCAGATATACTTTTTTATTCATTGAATACTATTGGCTCAATGTTTCAAATAACTAACTACAGAGGTAAAACTATGTCTTGAGCCCACTAACCCAAATTTTGAGGGCATAGTGGGAGTAACTTCCCTAGCTGATACATTCCTCTTAGGTGCACCAAAAATCAAATAGATAAAAGAGGCTTCCTATGGTAAAACAAGGGTCCCTAGACATTTTTGATAGATTGTAAGACACATGGAAACTAAATTATGTATTTAGTGTTATAATATGAATATGAGTATTGGGGTAAACCCTTCATGCAATGATGTATGTAAACAAAACACTACATAACACTTCATGAAAATCATTAAATAGTTTGAAAACTACCCAAACACAATTTATAAAACAAGTAAAAGCAAATGAAAAATAACAGAAAAATATTTTTATTTTCAAAAATCAAACAAATTTCAACCCAATGTCAAAAGAAAGAGCTTTAGTATCAGAATGATCCAAGGTGAGAAGATAATTTATTTAGTGTCAAATTTAATTGAAGGTTGAATAAATTGAATCATTTTATGTCAATTTTTATCTAAGTTACAAGGTTGTTTTCTTTTAGTGTCAGGAATTTATAAAAATTTGAAAGAAATCATATCCTAAAAATCAGGGAAAACAAGTATTGTTTTAAAAATAGTAGGGTCCCTAGAATGTTTAACCCTTTTAATTTAATATAACATAAATTAATGGAATTAAAATATTAAAATATAAATATTGATATATGGTGATATAATATTAAAACGCAATCAAATACATTATGTTACATAACTTTAGAGAAAGCAGAACTTGCTAAAACTGGTAAATAAGCATAAGGATGTGAAAAGTTCCCTAAAATAGATCAAATATTGATGTGTAGGGTTATTTTTGTAGATTAGGATTACAAATAAAATTTATTCAAACATTAGTCCAATAAACCCAAGATAAATGCATAGAGAACTAACTAACTAAGCATATCTATTCAAGGGGAAGTTGTAAATGATAATGAAGAAACAAATGAAAGAAAGCATACTAGTTACCTTCCCAAATGGATTACATCATCCAAGAGTGGATTAAAAAATTGTTCTCCCCTGATCAATCATCCTTTTCTTTATCAACAATAGTGGTAAAACTCCTCCATGGTCTCAAGAACACTTCTCAAAAAACTAAACTCAAGATATGAAATCACTAAATTAGCCTATGAATGAAGCTTGAAACTAAAATCAATGGTCAAATGCAAAGGATGTGGATAAAATTAAACATAATAAATTTTCATAAATCAAGCTTTAAAATTATGTCCATGGCCTCTCTATTTATAGATTTTCAAGAATGATCAGAATCAACCATGGCCATCCATCTCAAGATTGAGATGTGTGGTCATGGATTAATTGAATTATGTAATTAAAATCCATAATTATCTTCATCATGACTTTGGAATAAGGGACATTAATAAGGCATGAGAGGTAATAAAGAGGCATGGGAGACCCATAATCCTGATATTTTATGCACTTATGACTTGATGGATGCCACCCCATAGATGACATCACCTGATGATGCAGATAATAGAAATCAATTTCCAAAAATAAATATTCAACAAATCTCATTGAAAATACACTTAAGATATTTATTTGGATCAATTAGACTTAAATAAGGTTAATCAATATTTGTGTAATTATTTAGAAATTAGCCCTCAATTAATCAAAATAGTCAAAAAGTCATATTACTAGGTCATAATTTTACTCAGGAAGAATTGGAAGGTGACGTTAGATGCGTTAGAACCATATTCTCATTTAAGATGTTTTCAACACAAAATAACAAAGGTACGTGACATGTATCAGTGAATTAGAATAAAAGAATGATGCAAAGCACAAAAAGGTAAAATCATTATTTTGACTTGAAATGAATTGATCAAAGTTAGTTGGACCATAAATTGCATTGCCCCATTTAGGGATACTATGACCTAAATTAGCACTTGTAAATGATAATTTTGAACCATTTAGTGCATTTTATGGATTTTGACCTAAAATGTGCATTTGAGTGCAATTCGAGTAAGATTGAGAATTTCAACACAAATAGTGTTAGGAATTGTATGTCTACATTTTACCCCTATTTTAGAGGGTGTAGTGAGACATTCAAGTGAAGAAACATCTTTTCAAAGAAAATAATTTTCAAGAAGAAATTGGAACTGACCCATGATGCCCCCTCGAGAGGACATACTAGGATGGAAGAGAATGATGGACTCTAAAAAAGAGAGAAAATGAGAAATTAACTCATAAAATAGATCGCATCCAAATGAGATAATGCTTACACACGTGATTACCATAAATGATCAAAATAAACTTAGAGGTATAATGAGCCCCAAATATAGGGGGAATGGGAAAGATATAATCCATAAATGTAAGGGACACACTGTAAATGTACCCAATTTGGGAGTACAAGTTGCATGCTTACTATATTGATCAATCTTGAGATAAGTTACACACTAAAATATTGCCATTATGGGTTTAAATGTGGAGAGCTTAGAATTAGAGGAAAAGAGAGAATGTTCTACTTCAGGAAGGGAATCACCGCTAGAACAGGGTCTCCAAAGAGAATATAATAAGAAGCACTCCAGTAGAGTAAATATGATCATGATAAAATAGTTTTGCCCCAGTAGAGCTAATTTTGATCATTGATAAAGAAAAAATAATGGTTTTCACTTATAAATTTTATTTTATTCAGATGTGATTCAGATGATGGGCACCAGCATGGGCAATTAGCAAGTAAAATAGCTCAAAGATATAACCTAAAAGATAGGTTAAAGCAAGCAGACGTAAATGTACATGTGATGGTGTAATGGTGTAGAAAGCCATATTAAACAAGCATATGAGAATGCACAAATTGATGAAAGAGAAGAAAAGAAGAATGAAAGATAGCTGAGCTAACATCAATAAAAATTGAGCATTGCCTACATAGTTCCATAGACTAAATTTCTAACATGAACTTTAGGCCAATGTAGTTCACCCATGTTTGGGAGAGAATGGAATGAGGAATGATGCAAACTAACCAAGAATTGATTACACTCACAATGTATCCAAAGAGATGCACGTCTAAGCATAGATTCAAGTGCTAAAATGCATAATACCTAGATGTTGAATTCCATATCATGATACTAGATTATGAAAAGTGTTCTTGAGAACTGTTCATCAGAGTGATGTTGATGTTAAGACTTTGAGATTTGAGCACAAAGTGTTTACTATAGCAAAATAAATTAGGCATCATAAGTACGAATAACTTAGAATGACATAAGATTCCAATTGCACTGAGCCGGTTCAAATGTAAATACCTATTACTAAGGATAATGGTAAAACAATGACCAAAACTAGAGTTACAGCTATTTATCTTTAAACAAAAAAACAAAGACAAAAAAGAAAACAAAATATCTTAACAACATGGTCCACATTATGACCATTATGATTTTAGCTTGTGTGCCAACAAGGTCCACATTTGATTTCAAGACGTCTATAAATACAGAAACACACTAATGCACTTATAAAATCCAAGTTGAATCCAAGGGTTATCAATTTGAATGAAATTTAGGGCTATCAATTGAAATACAATCCAAAAAATAATTTAGCATTCATTTTTCACAAGAATCTATTGAACATCTACTAATGTTTACAGAACATTCATTGTAGCACTAAAGTTCATTTTAGAAACACATTGTTTTGCACTGGTTTATTTGGATTTATATGAATTATTTTA
Source organism: Torreya grandis (assembly GCA_037957365.1). NCBI lineage: Eukaryota > Viridiplantae > Streptophyta > Pinopsida > Cupressales > Taxaceae > Torreya > Torreya grandis. Next base: position 8,944,444 of record JARHVA010000006.1, read on the forward strand.
ATTATTGGAATGATTTTTCAATATTGTATATTGTTGAGGAGTTGTAAAAATATGAAGGAAGCTTAGCTATTCCCAAGTATAATATATGCCCAAAAACATCTTATCATTTTAAGATCTAGTTGCCTAATTAGGGTAAGGAGAAGAAATGCATTTTCCCAATGATTGATGCATTATTTCAAAAAAATAAGTGAGGTCTTTGAATACTTATATTTACGGAACACACTCATCAAAACATTTTGTGTTTGCATAACACTTCCCACAAAACAATTGTTTATGGTTTTGGGGCCAAAAATGTGTTGTTGATGGTTTGGGCAAAGCCTTTCATTTGCCACGAGTTATTTTAGGTTTTTATCATTTTGTCATAAAACTTTGATTTTTATTATCAGACTTCAACGATTATCTCCAAATCCCCTAATATTAAAGATACATTTATAAATTATCCTATTATCTTTATCACTTGAATTTTTTTTATTTTTTAAATTATTATTTTTCATTTGTTTAGGCCTAATTAAATGTCTATGAATATTTGTGTTGCGATTTGATTGAAATCCATTTATCTTCTTCACATTCTAGTTCAATAGATTAATTGCAATGAAATTTTTATTTCATAATTATATCTATAAAAAATTTAATAAATAATTTTTTTAAATATTATTGATATAAAAAAATTAAAAATATAAAACCAACTAATAAATGAGAATTTAGAGGAAGCACAATGAGATGATAAAGAAGATCAAGTAGATACACTCATCTTTCAATCAGGGAAGGCAATTTTTATTGTAACATCACCCTATTAACATAATTGTTATAGTTTATTAATTTTGACAGAGCGTAACATGCCAATAGGGGTTGGGGTTTAGACCCATGGCCATTTTCCTCCCCCGCCTCCCTTTGTGTTTTTAAAGGCCTGGTTTCCATATGTGGTAGCATCCCATTCGAATGGTCTATTCAACTCTTGATCCAAGTTTTATCTGCCCTTTTGTATTGTCCTCTTCTTCACAATAAGACTTTGGAGAATATTGTTAGCCTATTTGGTTCATGTAGGTTAATTCAGGTAATGGCATGGAACATTTATGTGGGGGTCACTATTCATAGGTTACTATTCAAGGATTACTATTCACCATCACTATTCATGTTGATGTGGCAGGTGATGCAGTTGATGATGTAATAAGTGAGATGGCTTGAGATGATGTGGCATGACCCACAAGGGTATATAATGCATGTGAAGGAGTGGGAGACTAAAAGACAAGTTTTTTTGAGTTTTAGAAATCACATGCTTGAATAAGATAAGGAGGAATAGTTTGGGTGCCACCCTTAGAGGACTAGTGTCTTGGCATGTGAAGTCCTTTTGTAGGCACTTGGGATAGTGGATCATCAAATCACTATTCTTGATTGAAGTCAGGGACAAATTGAAAAAGAGATTTCCACTCATTTTGAAAGCACATGGAGGACTGCACTATTCCAAATTCACACATGTGTGAAGGTGGGGCACCAAAGATTGGAGTCACATGGGAGTGACTATGCTTGTCTCTCTCTTTTTGACTAACTTTAATCACATTTCACATGGTTTATTATTATGGTGTGCCATTTCCTCTCTCTCATCACATTCTCTCTCCTCTCATCTTTTCTTTTAAAATTCTATATATGGAGAGCCTCTCCTTTGTAATTATCATGGAAATTATTATTAAACCCCCCATTTTGTGAGTTTGAACTTGGTTCATACTTAAGCCTCTTCTAAGGACGAAAACCCTTGGAGTGAAGAGATTTTTTAGGACAGAAAACCTCTAAGATCTATTGGGTTCAATGGTGAGAGATCCACCATGGCTAGCTGGTGGTAGTTTCATTCAGAAATTGCATATGTGCTTCAAGAAGTCTATATGTAAGTAGTTAATTTTTAGTATTTCTATATTATATGTATTCCAATGGATTTCTATGTATTTTTTTAGATAGTGAATGAATATTGTAGTGTTACCATTTCCAAATATTTCTATTTTATGGTAGTATCATTATAATCTATTTCAAAAATTTAATAAAAAATGTAGTAAATATCCTTGAGGGATATTATAGTGGTATTATAACGGGTGTTCTTTTCAGCCTATAGATCTTGTGCTTGTTGATGTTTCCTAGTGACAAGGAGTTGAGATATTTGCAAAGAGAGCAAAGAAAATTTCAATTATAAGAAGTATTTATTGATTCAATGGAAGAAAGAGATGAGAGAGCTAACAGAGACCCATCTACAAGGGAGATAGATTGGAGAATTTGGTGCTTACAATGGCTTAACATATGAAACAATCTTTTCAGCAACTAATCATACACTTGTTTGAATGTTTGACAACGATAATTCAAAGAACAATGGTAATAATGAAGCAGAAAGATCTAATACAGTCAAAAATGGAGTTGTTCATATATGAACCTTCCATGGTTCAATCAACATTAGGCCCTCCATGCCTACCTTCATTCTGGTGGGTAACATTCTAGAAGGGAATGATGATCTCAGTGATCTATAATTATCAGCTCAAGCTTTGGATGATTGGCTGACATTTGATGCAAGTCTCCAATAATCAATGTCATTTAATCAGTATCTAGAATATAGACAAACGCATAAACCCCATAACGATGTGGGTGGGAGATCACAAAACAATGATTTGTATAAAAAGGTGGGGAAGTTGTCTATTCCATACTTTGATGGTGCTGGAAAGATCACTACTAAAGCTTGGATGAAAAAGATTGACACTTATTTTTAGCTTAATCTTATGGTTGAAATTGATGCAGTTAAATATACAACTCTCCATTTGGAAGGTGGTGCACATGAATGGTGGTACCATGTGTTGATTGCCTTGGGCCATGATCAAATCAACACTTATGCTAAATTCATAGAAAGGTTGATCGATAGGTTTGAAAAGAGAGATCCTAAATTACACTTCAAATATTTGGCACAGTTGAAGCAATAGAGTTCGATAGATGCTTACATTACTAATTTCCAAAGATTGTTAGTGATGATGACCGATACTTCAGAAAGGAGGTTAATCATTTTTTTGTTGATGGGATCTCTGACCCCTTGAGAGGTTGGATTAAGGCTCTTAACCCATCCACATTATAAGAAGCAATGAAAAAGGCAAGAGACATGAAGTCCTCTATCTCTAGGATTAAATCTCAGTCAAAAGGGTTCCAACAAGACAGGGGCAAGAAGCACATCCACAAAGATTCAAATCTAATTAAGAAGGAACCCATAAGGTTGAGTGCAGATCAACTTAATGAACTTTGGAGGAAGAAATTGTGATTCACTTGTAAGGACCCATGGGGTCCAAATCATAATTGCTCACCTACAGCTAAAGTCAATCAAATTGAGTATTGTTTGGTAGATGAATTTATTACTGAAGAATCATATCCACAATCTGATCAAGAAAAAAAAATATCTTCAAATGAATCAGAGGAGCAGGGAAGTGGGAGCACACTTACCCAACTCTCTCGTTTCTAAATAATTATTTATTTCAAATTCAAAAGAGTATTATGTGGAAAGAAGATAGTATCTCTCATTGACACAGGGGTTATACACAATTTCATTGATGAAGGAATTGTAGCCAGAATGGAAATTCAAATAGAATAATTCTATGGGTTCAAGGTCATGGTAGTAGATGGATTCACCCTCACATGCACTAGGAAGATTCCTAACATGAGCATTCAGTTAGGAAATTATGAGCTTAAAGATGATTTTTATGTGGTAAGCATAGGAGACATAGATGCATTCTTGGAATGCAGTGGTTGCGGTTTATTGGAGAGTTTTATATGAACTTACAGACCATGGATATATGAGCTCATAGATGAGTTATATGGTGTCTGTTACTTCTCTAAGATTGATTTGAGATTAGGCTATCACCAAATATGATTTCATGAGGATGATGTGAAGAAGACAGCTTTCAGGTGTCATTTTAGACACTATGAGTTCTTGGTCATGCCATTTGGTCTAACCAACGCTCCTACCACTTTTCATTCTTGCATGAACAAGGTATTTAACAAACAACTTTGCAAGTTTGTTTTAATTTTCTTTGATGATATTTTGATATTTAGCAAAACTTTGGAAGAACATATGAGGCATTTAGATGAGAGTTTAAGCATCCTTGAGAGAGAGTTCTTGTATGCCAAATAGTCAAAATATGAGTATGGTATGACAAAGCTTATTTACCTTGGTCACATAATCAGATCTAAGGGTGTTAGAATGGATCTATAAAATATCAAAGCAATTTCAAATTGGCCACCACCCACTAATATCTCACAACTTAAGGGATTTTTTGGTCTATGTTATTTTTATAGAAGATTTGTCAAGGGGTTTACACAAGTGCTTTCCCCACTTACCGATTTGACCAAAAGGGGTGTTTTTGTTAGGTTATGGAGCTAAAAGCTTCAACTATGCAGACATGGAGGAGGTTGCTGAAGTTCCAAAGACACCGGCATCAATAGTATAACCGACATCGGTCATGATGAATGCAAAAGGCAATTGGCATTGGTAGGAAGTCGGCCGACGTCGGTCAGCACCAGTCAGACAGGGACCGATGTCGGTCACCTGTGGCGGTTCCAAAACTGTTCGTTGCACGAACAGTTAATTCATTAAACTGAGAGTTTGCATGTAAAGGCTACTTTGAGTCTTGAGCTGCATGTCTAAATTAAGAGTCTAAGTTATTGTTTAAGTCTGGGATCTATTTATAGACCCATTGGCATGTATTGTAATTAAGGAAGGCAAGAAAAGGATTTCTTCCAGCTGTAAGATCTTGGTTAGCAGGTGTGCAAGGCCACGTTTGAAGATCTACATGTGTAAGTATGATCATTTGAGTTGCAAGTTGTTGCAAGCTTATGGGAGATCTACTTGAAGTACTTTGAGTACTTATGTACTGGTAGGGTTATTACTGACTAGTTGGAGGTGAACACCAATTCTGTGTGTGAGTTGTGTGTTGGGACCATTTTTGGTAAGAGAGTGAACTCTTGAAGAAAATTACTGAACACTTGAGGTGTGGGAAGCTTCTGAGAGGTGTGGAGAAGAAGTGGCATCTTCTTTATTGTATTTTCTTTCTGGATGAATATGAATACAAGATTGTGTATTGTCTCTCATATTCTGTGCTATTTGTGAATTCTAGTTACTTGTACTTTTGGATAATTTTGCATGTTTAATTGCTTGTATTTGGTAATCATATTGTGCTCTTTCTGAGGAGCAAGATCCTAACAAGTCAACTGGTATCAGAGCTTTTGGTTGGGATACTAACAGGTTGGATTAGATCTGGTTAGTGTGTATTGATTACAGGTTACCCACAGGGGTTTCTGTATGAGTGGGAGTAGAGCAATGGCAGAAAAAAGTAAGCTATGAATGAAGAAGTTTAATGGCAAGAACTATCAATTATGGAGGATGCAGATTGAAGATTATTTGTATCAGAAATATTTGTACTTACCGTTGGGTGCGGTTGATTGCAAGCCCCGGGATATGAAGGATGAAGAATGGGAGGTTCTTGATCGGAAGGCTCTGGGATCTATAAGGTTGAGTCTTGCATCGTCTCTGATTTCCAACTTATCACATGCTAAGACAATGGTAGAGTTGATGGAATCTTTGGCAAATTTATATGAAAAACCCTCAGCTTCGAATAAGGTATTTCTTATGAAGCAATTATTTAATTTGCAAATGTTGGAAGGTGGATCTATACATAGTCATCTTAGGGATTTCCAAGGTTTGGTAAACCAATTAAATTCAGTCAATATTATTTTTGATGATGTAATTAAGGCTCTCTTAATCTTATGTTCATTACCTGAAAGTTGAGAGAGTTTGGTAATGGCAGTTAGTAATATTGCGTCTGCTTCAAAAATCTTTAAAGTGGATGATGTTGTGAGTGTAATCTTGAATGAAGAGATTCGTAGGAAAAGCACAGGTGAATCATCAGGGAATGCTTTGAGTGTTGAAAGCAGGGGAAGGCAAAGAGAGAAGATCGAGCATGGGAGATCAAGGTCAAAGATAGGTAGGAGATCCAAGTCCAGGTATGGCAGAATAACCTGCTAAAAATGTGGAAAGCAAGGGCACTTAAAGAGAGATTGCAAGTCGGTTGAAGATCAGCATGAAGGACATGAAGAAGCAGGTATTGTTTCAAGTGTTGTTACACAAGATGCTCTGGTATGTTTTTTAGATAAAGTAGAATCTTGGGTTTTAGATTCTGGTGCCTATTTTCATGCATCCCCAAATAGGAAATTTTTTCATGAGTATGTCCAAGGAGACTTTAGAGAAATTTGTTTAGGGTATGGTAAGCCTTGTCAGATGGTTGGCAAAGGGAAAGTGAAACTAAAATTGCAGACAGGGAACACATGGGTGTTGAAGGAGGTCATGCATGTCCCAGTTCTAGAGTGGAATTTTATTTTTGTAAGAAGTTTGGGTGATGAGGGTTTCACAGTAACTCTCACAGCAGACTCTTGGAAGGTTACCAAGGGTGCACTTGTTGTAGCAAGAGGTAAGAAAGTAGGTACGCTTTATCTATCTACTTGTATTACTGATTCTCTTTCTGGGTTATCTACTTCAACTGTAGATTCGAAGATGTGGCTTAATAGGCTTGGTCACATGAATAAGAAGGAGATGCATGTTCTTGAGTCAAAGGGTATGCTTTCGGATTTGAAAAGCATGAATCAAGATTTTTGTATGCAGAAGAAGAAGGTGACGTTTCTTGAGGAATCTGATGTTCGTGACAAGAGCAAAAAAGTCTTAGTTTTCAAGGAGAAGGTGACGGACAGAGATCAGTCATAGGGGCTGAAGAATTCTGAGTAGAGCAAGGTTGATTTGGATAGGGTTTTGATCCAAAAAGAGCTCGCAGGTAGAAGTCATTTCTCACAATAAAAACATAGAGACTGACGTCGATTAGAAAATTGACGTCGACGTCCAGACAGGGACCGATGTCGGCTATGTGCAGACCGACATCGGTGACTCAGGGACAAATAAACACCGGCGTCGGCCAGGGGGAATCGACGTCGACGATGAGGCAGTCGCATGGAACCGACGTCAGTCAGGTGCAGACTGAGATGTGACCGACATCGGTCACTAAAATGGATTTTGGGTAGACAGCAGCTGTTAAGGAGTCTCAAGCGCCCATATGGAGGACTTAAAGGGTATGTAAGCCTCAAATTCGTCATTTTCCTTCTTTACACTACTTGTTACTCACTGATGGTAAAGAACTAGGAAGTTATTAAAGAAGCAGAGCAGGTAGATCCAGGAAACAGTGGGAACTTGGCATGGATGAAGGATGTGATTCCTTGGAGGAGAACCAAACAGGAGTTTTGGGTGGAGTTGCCAGCTGGAAGAAAGCACTGGGAGACGAATGGATGTTCAGGATGAAAAAGAGTGGAAATGGACACGTGAGACGGAAGGCTAGGGTATATGGTCTTGAGTAAGCTGCAGAACAATGGAGGTTTGACCATTGTGTTTCTCTTTACCAGGTTGGATAATATTAGCTACATTATCCCATTACTGTATGATGTGCTTGTTGCAGGGTTACATATACAGGGAGTTGCTGAACTAAAGGTAAAGCTAGTTTAGAGGTGTGTCATGAGGAATCTGGGAGCAGCAAGATTCTTTGGCATGAGTGTGTTCTAGGGACATGGAAGGTCACATGTTGACTTTATTTCAGGATGATTGTGTGAGACTGGTTAGCACGCCGATGGTTGGACAGTTCACAGAACAGGGTCTTGATTCACATAATGAGGTTAAGTGCATAGTATGTACTAGACTTGAGTTTTCCCAAGCAGTGGGAGTTGTCACAAGTTTGGAGCCAATTCGAGAAAGAAGCACTGGAGGGCAGTTCAGTGGATTCTTAGAGGGACCAGCAGCAGGTCAACATGCTATGCAGGGTTAAGTTATTTTCTACATGGTTTGTAGATGTAGATGTGGCAAGTGATTTGGATGACAGGTGGTGCACCACAGGATTTGTGGTGGTTGGTCTTCAAGAGTGATCTTGAAGAGGGATACAAAGCCAATGGAACAAACTAGATGGTATACAGGTACATGTACAGTTGCAGCTATTTATCTCCAAGTGAGAAATTGTTAGGTTGTAGAGCTAAAAGCTTCAACTATGCAGACATGGAGGAGGTTGTTGAAGTTCCAGAGACACCAGCGTCGGCAGTATAACCGATGTCGGTCATGATGAATACAGAAGGCAATCGGCATTGGCAAGAAGTTGGTCGACGTCGGTTAGCACCAGTCAGACATGGACCGACGTCGGTCCCCTGTGGCAGTTCCAGAACTGTTCATTGCACGAACAGTTAGTTCATTAAACTGAGAGTTTGCATGTAAAGGCTACTTCGAGTCTTGAGCTGCGTGTCTAAATTAAGAGTCTAAGTTATTGTTTAAGTCTGGGATCTATTTATAGATCCATTGGCATGTATTGTAATTAAGGAAGGCAAGAAAAGGATTTCTTCCAGTTGTAGGATCTTGGTCAGCAGGTGTGCAAGGCCACGTTTGAAGATCTACATGTGTAAGTATGATCATTTGAGTTGCAGGTTTTTGCAAGCTTATGGGAGATCTACTTGAATTACTTTGAGCACTTGTGTACTGGAAGAGTTATTACTAACTAGTTGGAGGTGAACACCAATTCTGTGTGTGAGTTGTGTGTTGGGACCGTTTTTGGTAGGAGAGTGAACTCTTGAAGAAAATTACTGAACACTTGAGGTGTGGGAAGCTTCTGAGAGGTGTGGAGAAGAAGTGGCATCTTCTTTATTGTATTCTTTCTGGATGAGTATTAATACAAGATTGTGTATTGTCTCTCATATTCTGTGCTATTTGTGAATTTTAGTTACTTGTACTTTTGGATAATTTCGCATGTTTAATTGCTTGTATTTGGTAATCATATTGTGCTCTTTCTGAGGAGCAAGATCCTAACAAGTGGTATCAGAATAGGTGTGTTGTTCTTGGATTCCCCAACAGTTTTTGTTTGGTTTAATGCAGCACAACAATGCTTTGATCAATTTAAGTAGATTATGAGTTCATGCCAAGTCTTAGTTATTCTTGATTTTTCTAAGCCCTTTAAGCTTGAGTGTGATGCTTCTGGAGAAGGAGTAGGTGTATCCTTGATGCAAGACAAGCATCCCATTGCATTTGAGAGCAAAAAATTAAGGGGTACTAAGAGGAGCTACTCTATCTATGTCAAGGAGATGCTAGCCATTATGCATGCCTTGGCCAAATTCAAACCATATCTGGTGAGAGGTAAGTTCATTGTGAAAACCAACCACAATAGCCTCAAGTATTTCTTAGATCAAAAGGATCTAAATGATAAACAACATAAATGGGTGAGTAAGCTTTAAGCTTATGACTTTGGCATTATGTATGTCAAAGGGAAAAGAAACATTATAGTTGATGTTTTGTCTAGGAGACCACATTTATGTTCTTGGGTGGAGATTACAACAGATTGGAGAGAGTGGATTTTAGCAGAATATGTTAAAAACTCTTGGGCTACTAGTAACATTGGGGGTACTATACAAGATGATAGGTACACTATGGTCAATGAGCTTATCATTTATAAAGATAGGATCTATTTGGCCCTTGGTTTAAAGTTTAAGATGAAGGTTATAAGGTTTTTTCATGATGCACCTATAGCTGGTCACCCAGGTTTCTTCAAAACATATAGGCAGATCTAAGAGAGGTTTACATGGAAAGGACTTAAGAATGAAGTTCTTAAGTATGTTCGAGAATGTTCCACCTGTCAACAAAATAAGAATGAACATAATTATCATGTAGTTTTTTTATAGTCTCTACCCTTTTCCAGTTAAAAAATGGGAAAGAATCTTGATGGACTTCATCACGGGGTTATTGAAGGTGCAAGGTAAGGATTACATCTATGTGGTGGTGGATAGATTAACCAAATTTGCTCATTTATTTTCCACTTCAACAATTTTTTTAGCAACACAGGTAGCAGATTTATTCTTCAAAGAGATATTCAGGTTGCATGGGATGCCTAAAAACATAGTCAACAATAGAGACAATAAGTTTTTGAGCTTATTTTGGCAAGAACTTTTCAGATTGAGCGGGACCGAGCTCACTCATAGTACTAGTTATCGCCCATAGACAAATGGGCAGAGTAAAATTGTAAATAAATGGGTGAAAGGGTACCTCCAAAACTACATTTCAAGGCAACATAAGGCATAGGTGAACTGGTTGCATCTAGGAGAGTATTGTTATAACTCTACCTGTCACATGTCAATTAATATGTCACCATTTATGGCTTTATATGGATACGAAGCCCCTAGCTTAATTGACTTGTTTTTAGAAGATAGTAGAGTACCCAAAGCCAAGGATTTATTGGAGTAGAGTCAGAATATAATGAAATCCTTGAAGGAAAACTTGTATCAAGCTCAAAATAGGCAAAAACTATATGCAAATCATCACTACATTAAGCATACATTCAAAGTGGGTGACATGGTTTATTTGAGTTTGCAGCCCTATAGGCAGTCCACTCTCAATAAGAGTGGGTCAGAGAAGTTGAAGCCACAATTTTATGGCCCATTTAGAATCTCTAAAAGGATTGGAGAAGTGGCATATGAGTTGGAGCTACCAACGAGTAGCAAGGTGCATAACGTCAATCACGTATCATGCCTTAAGAAGGCACTTAGGCATAATTTAGTTCCTTCTTCTGAGTTACCACCATTGGATGAGGAAGGAAAACTCGTTCTCATTCTAGAAGCTATAATTGACTCTAGAGAGCATATTCTGAGAGGGAGAACTATCAGGGAGTACTTAGTAAAGTGGAAGGACTTACCGATTGAGGATGTTATTTGGGAGAGTAAACAAATACTTTAGCATCTAGAACTGCAATTATTTGGGGACAAAAAATTTTGAAGAGGGAGGATTGTAATGTCCCCTTCTTCACAATAAGACTTTGGAAAAGATCGTTAGCCTATTTAATTTTTGTAGGCTAATTCAGGTAATGATAGGAAACATTTATGTGGGGGTCACTATTCACATGTTAGTATTCACTAACACTATTCATAGATTAATATTCACCATCACTATTCATGGTGATGTGGCAGGGGATGGAATTGATGATGTAGTAAGTGAGGTGGCTTGAGATGATGTGGCATGACCCACAAGGGTATCTTATGTATGTGAAGGAGTGGGAAACCAAAAGACAAGTTTCTTTAACTTTTAGAAATCATGTGCTTGAATAAGACAAGGAGGAATAGTTTAGGTGTTGCCTTTGGAGGAAGTGTCGTGGCATGTGAAGTCCTTATGTAGGCACATGGGATAGTGGATCATAAAATTACTATTCCTGATTGAAGCAGGGGACAAATTGGAAAAGAGATTCCCACTCATTTTGAAAGCACGTGGAGGATTGCACTATTCTAGATTTGCACATGTGTGAAGGTGGGGCACTTAATATTGGAGTCACATGGGAGTGATTGTGTCTGTCTCTCTCTTTTTGAATAACTTTCATCACACTTCACATGGGTTACTATTATCGGGCACCATTTCCTCTCTCTCCTCCCATTCTCTCTCCTCTCCTCTCTTCTTGTAAAATTCTATATATGGAGAGCCTCTCCTTTATAAATATCATGGTAATTATTATTAAACCCCTCATTTTGTGAGTTTGAACTTGGTTCATACTTAAGCCTCTCCTAAGGACGAAAACCCTTGGAGTGAAGAGATTTTTGAAGATGGAAACCCTCTAAGATTTATTGGGTTTAGTGGTGAGAGATCCACCTTGGCTGGCTGCTAGTAATTTCATTCAGAAACTGCATATGTGCTTCAAGAAGTCTATATGTAAGCAATTGATTTTTAGTATTTCTATATTATATGTATTCCAGTGGATTTCTATGTATTTTTTTAGATAGTGAATGAATATTGTAGTGTTACTATTTCCAAATAATTCTATTATATTATAATCTATTTCAAAAATTTACAAAAAATTGTAGTAAATATCCTTAAGGGATATTATACCTTTGTTATAGCATTTGTGTGTGTGTTTTAGAGGCATAAGATCTCTCGTTGGCGGTTTAGGATCGTTACCTTAATATTTTTGATACATCATGGGAACCAAAGATTGTTCTCTCGTGGCCCTCGCCATTTTCGACCCCTTTCAATCGAGGACCTTATGCTTGTGTAAGTCTTGTTAGTTGTTATCCTTTGTTGTGCTTGTATTGAATATCTCTATATATTTTTTATTTATCCTTTGTTGTGCTTGTGTAAGCAATTTCAAGACGAAAAACATTTAACCTTTATTAAATGATTTCAAGTCTCGTTACATGTTATGATCTCTCATTATCACATGCATTTTGATTTTGTCATGGTGTCGTTTCTACAAGTTGCCTAGGCTATCGAAATTTTTGAAAACAAAATATTTAATATGGTTACATTATCGTTGTCCTAAGATTTTAAAGAAATATAATTTAAACAAGGGTTGCGTAGCGGCTAGCCCCTGTTTTAATGCATCAATTGTATTAGAAATTGTAAGGTATCTTATGTTGAGTTAATTTGGGATATTTAGGAGGTAAAGTTGTAGGTTAATAAGAGAAAGATTGGATATTAAGATTTGCAAAGTTCGCATATTATTTTAATCTTTGAAAATAATTAAAAAATAATATTGAATTGTCATAATTATTTCATGATAAAATTTAGTGGTGTTGGAATAAAAATAATTAAATTATAAATTGTCATAAATATATTCATTTTATAATATTTATGGTATCTATAATAATAATATAAATTGCTTTAACGTCAAATGGATACAATGCATGTTGAATACGCTAGTAATATTATAAATAAATAAAATGTATAATTTATTTATTATGATAATAATAAACAAAAATCAATATAAAAATTAAAAATAAAACATTGTTAATTTAATATAAATATTTTTTAAAATTTAAAATATATAATTATTATAAAATAATAATTTTTTTTTTTTTTTTTAATAATATTTTTAAATAATAATTCAATCAAAAAAATAAATAAAATAGACTGGAACGATTAATTAAATGAAAGTTAACTTTAAAAATAGTTATCAAAATATAGAATAAAAACTAAAATAATTTTGAAAGTCAACATTTAAAATAAAAATAAAAAAAATAAATAGATTTTATTAATACACTTAAAATAATAATGTAGATAAAACTTGAACTCTAAAATAAGATTCCACTCTAAATTTGGTCTATGCCGACTCTAAGATTCACACCATTCGCTACTTAAAATGTACCGGCAACCGAAACACAATCCATCATTGTAATGGAGTTTGAGCTTTCTAAAACTAGAAAAACACACAATAATATTACAGAGAAGTGAGATTTAATCTAATACATATTTTCACAATTAAATGGCTTAGGCCTAGCATAACTAAACTATGATAAAATAAATATATTTATTTTATCTTAAATTAGGATATATTCATTTAAATTTATTAAACCGATATTAATATGTAATCTATATTTATTGGATTAATCTTAACCAACACACAATATCTGAAACCCCATCCACATCATTTAACTATATGACTAAATTTATGCATGTATCGATATCAACCCGTCAACAATCTTAAACTAAATGATATTTGTCTGATATTTTTTTCCAAATGATTTCAATACAAATCTAAACTCAAGAAGATCAAAGAGAGAGAGTGAATTCATCACAAAACTCCATATCCAACGCCCAGAAAAATCCACGCAGAAAAATAATTTTTTTCTAAACAAATAAATAGATTTCTGAAACGATTTGAGCCAGAGAATGTCAAAAAGTCCCAGTGGATTCATTCCGGCATGGATCGAAACACAGAAAAAATGCTTCAGAAACAACAGATCGGACCGAATGAATACCACAAAAATTACAGACGAAATATGTTTTCGTCTCCGTGTTCAATTGATGTCGTCCTAGTTACTCTCAAGATCGTAATTTTCGTAAAAATGAGACTGAATGCAGTGGCTTCCGATTTCTTAGCCTCTAATTTTGGAAGTGAATTGCATTCTGAATAAAATGCTTAAACTGCCGCCGGTTTAAACTGAACTGCCCAGGAGAAACCGGAGGAGGAAAATTCTAAGCAGGGGAATCGGCTGGAAAATGATAAAAGCAATGATATTAATAATGTTACCTTTTGGAATCGGCAGGGGAATCGGCCGGATTTGAATCTGAATCTGAACCTCAACTCGCCTTCGACGGGTTGCAGCTATTTCCCTAAAAATAAACAGAGGTTATTCTAGCCAAGCCATTGACATTGTGGTTGTGAGTAACGGTCCTAAGTTATAACCAGATTTGCTACTGTAACGGTTTGACAAAGTAAATTGTAGTGTACATCTGTGTTATATTTTAACAAATGTATTCAGTTTCTCTACTGTAATATCTTTTGCTGTTGCACATAATTGGGGTTTATAATTGGAGTTTCTTGTTTTTTATTTAACTCTTATTTTCAACTAGCACATTGCCTTAACAGGGACAATAACAAAAATAGGAAATTTTATGACATATTTTAAAATGTTGGACCATCTATATGCATATAATTAATCATAATATTTTACCTCCTTCATTGTTTTTAGGAGTTGAAACGATGCCCACAAAACATCAATAAAATGAAAATAAGAACTTGGGATTTTTAGCCATCAGAATTACCTCTACTGTTAAATACAGTATCGAAAAGATTTTTTTGAATTTCAGTGGATTTGACATCCAAGAACTAATTTTAATGGCCATATAATTCAATTTGTATTCTTAGCTGTAAAATATAATTAATTCTTTTTCGGTAGACCGGATCATATGGTACGTGAAATTTTGTAAAGTGATCAAAAGGTCATCCACATAGAACCAAAATCAAAATTGAGTCATTTTGCTGCAAACTATAGACATTATGATCAGAATGGCATCTAGTGAATCCAACCGAAATAATAGAGGAGTCCATTTGGCATACCAAGTCCGAAGAGCTTGTTTGAATCCATAGATACATTTTTAAAGTTTAAAAACTAAGGATTAATCTTCCAAAAAACTTATGTATATTTCCTCCTTAAGGTCACTGTAAAGAAATGAACATCCCAACAATGTGTTGCAACAATGGCAAGAGACTCGAATTGAGCTCATTTTGGAAACTAAAGAAAAGGTCTTGGAATAATCAATGTCAGGTACCTAAGAAAAACCTTTTGCTACCAAACATGATTTGAACTTGTCTACAAACCCATATGCAACAAATTTTGTTTGATAGATCCATCTACTCGAACAAGTTTTCTTCCCTTAGGAAGAGGGACCAAATCCCAAGTATTGTTTATAAGCAAGGAACCATAGTCCTCTTCCATAGTAGTATCATACTCAAGAGTGTCATATGCCTCACAAAATGACTATGGATCGAAAGCAGATATAATGAATGCATGTGAAAAATTATGGAACTATTAACATGTATGTCTAGTGTCTGATGGATCTCCAATCTAATGGCTAGCACTATTTAGTGTCTATTTAGCCCAAAGAGGCCCAGAAGTGGGAGAGTCGGGAGAAGATTTCTCATCATCTAAAAAGTGATTGGGAGAGGGAGGACGTGAGTCCCCATCACTAGTCTCATCATAAGAACTAGAAGAAGAATTTGATTATCAAGAAGTTGCTCAGGGTAATCTAAATAATCAGAGTTTATCAAATTCCAATGAGTCCAAGGAAGATGGAGAAGTGTCAAGTGTGGAGTTTGAAGGACCCTCTTAAAAATGAATACTTATCCCAAAGAACAACTCATTAGTGGTGGGATGGATAACCTTGTATCCCCTAACACCCTTCGTGTATCCAACAAAGATGCAAGGTTGAGTTTGAGGTTTCATTTCCTTATGTTTCTTCTTAGGAATGTCGGCCATAGCAGGAGATCCAAACACTAGAAAGTGCTTAATTGTGGGTTTCCAACCACTTCGTGCTTCAAAATTAGTGACTCCTTTTAATGCTTTATGAGGAACCTAGTTCTGGATATAAATAAGCAATGTTCATGGCCGCGGTCCAATATTGAGATGCAAGATATTTTTAGTGTATCATAAAGTTTTTCATTTTTTTCAAGGACTTATTCTTACATTCTCCAACACCATTATGTTAATGAATGTAAAAACTTGTGTATTGTAGTTCAATCCCCTCTAAAGTGTAGAATTTGCTCATGACATACCACCATTGTTTGTGCGCAAAATCTTGATAGCTTTATCTGTTTGTTTTTCTATAAGGGCTTTGAAGTCTTAAAAGTGATCAAAGAGCTCATATTTATGCTCAAGAAAATACAACCATGTATACATTGAAAAAATCATTAATGAAGGTAAGAATATATCTGGGCTTGCTAAATGAAATCCGCATAAAAAGACTAGAAATATCATTATGGACTAGCTCAAAAAAATGTGTATCTCTCTATGATTTTTCTTTCTTGTATTTCTCTTTAGGATGCTTAGTGACTATGCAACATACCATCATAAAAATGGACATGGAGCAATCCTAAAACCATGTCATCATGACTGAGTTGCTCCATGTAGCAATATTTAAGATGACCGAATCACTCATGCCATAATTTACTATAGAATTATTGTGAAACTCCCTAATAACCATAAAATTAGTTGTGAACTCAACATGCTTGAATTGATGTGATTGATCTGATAAATATATAGGGGATTAGTTGATAATAAGGGAACACATAGAACTTTAATAGGGCCTCTCCCACAAACCTCTATGGAGGTATCATCACCCATCAAAATGGAAGGCATAAAACAGGGCTCTAAGGACGAAAAAAAATCTTATTATGAAGCCATGCACTTTAAGGCACTAAAATCAATCACCCATGTGGAATGTTGGGATGCAACTACAACAAGGGCATTGCCTTTACATTTTCCCTTATAATGATTATTGATTACTTTTATCATTTATTTATTTTACTATAGTTTATATTAAAATTTGTTGAATAAACAACTCGAATTGAAAAAATTATGATAGACAAGATTGATGGTAAAATTTAATCTTTGCACAGGTATTGGGCCTCCCCAAATGTCTCAGAGGTAGGTCCCACAACACTTATTTGACTTATGAAAATTTTGATAAAACTTTAAAATCGCTATTTATATATAATTATTAAAATATTTTAATTAAAATGTCTCATCGGAAAATAATTTAAAATCAGTGTGACCACTAAAATGGCAAACGCCTCTTTTTTAAAGAAATTATTTTTTAGATTCATTTTTAATTTGTTTTTAGGAAATTATTTTCTCTTTTTACAAATTATAAATGGTTCAATTTTAATTGAATTGGTTTATTCAATGTAATAATAAATAGAATTCTTTTTGAATTAAATGTGTAACAAATTTATTTTCTAATATTTTAGATTTTTATTTTTTTTAATAATTAAAAAAAAAAAATATTTTTAAAGATACCATAGCCATGATACAAAGTCAAACCAGCCTAAAGCATGAGAAATGGGAGAAACAACAAGAATTTAGTTAGACTATATTATTACAAGCAACCTATTATTCTATATCTACGATCAAAGGTTTTGGACTACAGTTGGCTAGGGGAATCTTAGTTTGTTTTGAGAAGAGGTTTTCATTCTTTTGCTTACCCTTGCCGTGGTTGCTTCGGGTTTGATCACTCCTAATTATCCATTTTTTATGTTCATGGATCGTGGCAAGGAATCATCTCCCAATAGTGACCACCTCTTTTAAACCACTCTTAGCCATATTAGTGCCATAGATTTAAGGGGTCTTGTCAGGTCCATATGCTTCTTCAATCTCACACATTGCCCCTTTGTTGGGTGGATTTGTTATTGCCTTGGAGTTGTCTACTTCCACTGGTCGATCCCCTCTACTTTCTTGGCCTTTAATCTGTCTCCCTCTAGATACGCTATAGGTATCCATTGGTTGTGCAAGTAGGTTGCCAACTTCCTCCCATCAGTCGTGTGGTAGGGTGGTATCTTTTTCCTCAATTATGAATACCATAAAATGCATAACTTGCATTAGAGCCATGGTTGTGGCTATCCAGAATGTAAAGAACTTGACCAGCTTCTAAAAAAGTTATAAATCAGTATGCATTTCCACTATATCTTGGGTTCACACTTATACCAGTAGGCAACACTCCAAGTGTAGATTCTAAGGTATAAAGGGGAGTCTAAACACTAAGCACAGGCAGTTGTTCAAAGTTTTCTTGGGAAACTTTCCATTTTGGCTCCCTCAGATCATACGCCATGCTTTGTGGTTGTTACCTTTTTGGTGATAGCACACCAAAAATTGTGGTACCCACTCTGCTACATGCTATTATGAGTCCTACTAACGCCTCTTTTAATATACCTTTCCATTTTTGTGTCTTCTATGCCCTTATTTCTAGTTTTTCCTATATTAGAATTATTCCTTTCTCTCTTAGAGTCACCCTTTTTTCTTGGGGCTGAACCACTTCGATTTCCTGTTATTTTATGCATTCTTTAAAAATTATTTCCTTTAATATCTCCATCTTCAGGGTTTCAGATGGTTTTTTCATATTTCCTTTATTGTCACTGGACTAGGATTAGACGCTATAGTTAGCAAGCTAGTTTGTCGCTTTGTTTCCTTCTTGCATAGTATGTGTCAATTTAACTTGCTCAAACTGGTACCTAATTAATTTCGCTTCCTCAATTATTCTTTTTATTCTCTAGTTTAAACTAGCACTACATTCCATTGCTTTAATGGCAATAAGTGAATTGCCTTCTATTTTGATTTTCCTCAAGTTCTCTTTCAAGGCCAGCGTCATCCCTAAGATGAGGGCCTCTACCTCAACGATACTATCTGTGTTGGTTCTAGTTGAGACCGCCTTAAAAGCAACAACTTGGCCTCTATGATCTCTAATAACAACTCTGGCTCCAGAGTTACCAAGATTGTTTCTTGATGCTCCGTCAAAATTCACTTTGAACCAACCCTATTCCTGTGGAAGCCATTTCACATTTTTTCTTATAATTTCTTTTCTTTGTTTATTAATCGGCGTCATGATATCATATAATCTTCTAATTTCGTCTTAATGTTGTAATACCCTAATTTCCTCTAAATCAACTTCCTTATTATTTTATTGTTTACTGATGACAATTATCTAATTAATGTTAGCTTCAATTTCCACCCAAACCCTTTCTCATGACTTATGTGAGGGCTTATTTTCAAATATTCTTGCATTCTATTCAATCCAAACTTTCCTAGTTAAGATGCTTGGCTCTATGTCCCATATATTTGATCTTTTGTTGCTTTGTCATGCTTTCATATTTGACGACGTACTCCACAACGTCATTATCAGCGTTGGAGGACTACGACCTACTCCACAACGTCAACACGTGGCGGACGCCAGTGATAATATAATTGAATTTTATCTGTATGAACAGGACGTCACAAAGCTAATGGCACAGTAGCCGTTTCAACACCAGTAACGCCACAATTTTTGGCAGGCTTTGTCAATTCCAATTTCCACGGGTTTACCATTTTAAGTGGAGACATGAGAGTTGCGTGTCAGGCGTGTTCGGCAAAATATTCGGCTAAACGCTGCCTGCCACACCTAACGGCTTTGGTTTTTATTTGACGGAGGAGGAGATGTGGTTGCTCTAGAAACTGTTGAGCTTTGTCGTCCAGTGCAAAGAATGAAGCGGGCGTTGGAAGAGGGAGAAGCCGAAGGCAACGGGGCGAAAAAGCGGGCGTGCACGCAGGCCGGCGATGTGGAGGAGTTTTTTGCTTTGCTGGAACGAATCCAGGCCGCACAGAGGGAGTTGGCTGCCCTGCGAAGGGTAAATAACAGAAAACCCTTTCGTCCTCCTCCGTCGAAGCCGGCGTGGCGTCCGTCGTTCGTGTGGGAGGATTTCTGCAGAAATGCGAATGGAACCCGCGACCTCGACTCGTCCGTTACATCGGAACCGCAGGAGGAGACTTCTAAGCAGGGGAATCGGCTGGAAAATGATAAAAGCAACGATATTAACAATGTCACCTTCTGGGATCGACAGGGGAATCGGCCGGATCTGAATCTGAATCTGAGCCTCAACTCGCCTTCGACTTCCGCAGGGTTGCAGCTCTTTCCCTAAAAAAACACAGGTTATTCTAGCCAAGCCATTGACATTGTGGGTGTTAGTAATGTTCCTAAGTTCTAACCAGATTTGCTACTGTCAACGGTTTGACAAAGTATATTGTACCGTACAGCTGTGTTATAGTTTAACAAATGTATACACCACCTCTACTGTTTTATCTTTTGCCGTTACACATAATGGGGTTTTACCGAAATTTTCAATTATGTCAGGTGTTTTTTATTTAATTCTCAGTTTCAACGAGCACATGGCCGTGAACAATGACAATAAAAAAAATTTCAAATTTTATGATATATTTTAAATTGTAATAAAGATTTGGACCATCTATTTGCATATTATAAATTATAAAATTTTACTGCATTGTTTCTAGGAGTTGAAACAATGCCCACAACACATCAATAAAATGAAAATAGGAACTTGGGATTTTTAGCCATCAGAATTATTTTTACTGGTAAATACAGCGTCAAAAGGATTTTTTTTTTAATTTCAGAAGATTTGACATCTAAAGAACTAATTTTGATGGTTGTATAATTCAATTTATGTTTTTAGTTATAAAATATAATTAATTCTTCTTTGGTAGACTAAATCAGATGTTAGCTGAAATTTTGTTAAGTGATTAAAAGGTCATCCAAAAATTTGAGTCATCTTGTTGCAAACTATTGACATTATGATTAGAATGGCATCTAGTGAATTCAACCGAAATAATAAAGGATTCCATCTTAGAATATGAACACTGAGAAGCTTGTTTGAATCCATAGATACATTTCTAAAGTTTAAAAATTAAGGAATTATCTTCCAAAAACCTCATGTATATTTCCTCCTTGAAATCACTATGAAGAAATGAACATCCCAACGATGTGTTGCAGCAATGGCAAGAGTGAGTTGGATTGAGCTCATTTTGGACACTGGGGAAAAGGTCTTAGAATAATCAATGTCAAGTACTTGAGAAAAACTTTTTGCCACAAAATATGATTTGAACTTGTCTACGAACCCATGTGCAACAAATTTTTTTTGATAGATCCATCTACTTCAAACAAATTTTCTTCCCTTAAGAAGAGGGACCAAATCCCAAGTGTTGTTCATAAGCAAGGAATCATACTCCTCTTCCATGGTAGTATCACACTCAAAAGTGTCATATGCCTCACAAAATGAGTGTGGATTGGATGCAGATGCAATGAATGTATGTGAAAAATTATGGAAGTGTGAACATGTTTGTCTATTATCTAATGGATCTCCAACCTAATGGCTAGCACTATGTAGTGTCTGTCTAGCCCAAAGAGGACCAAAAGTTAGAGAGTTATAGGGAGATTCCTCATCATCTAAGAAGTGATTGGGAGAGGGAGGAGGTGAGTCCCCATCACTAGTCGCATCATAAGAACTAGATTAAGAATTTGATCTCAAGAAGTTGCTCGGGTAATCTAAATAATTAGAACTATTATCAAATCCCAGTTAGTCCAAAGAAGAGGGAGAAGTGTCAAGTATGGAGTTTGAAGGACCTTCTTAAAAATGATCACTTATCTCAATGAACAACTTATTAGTGGTGGGATGGATAAACCTATATCCTTTAACACCCTCAGTGTATCCAACGAAGATGCAAGGCTGAGTTTGAGGTTCTATTTCCTTATGTTTCTTCTTAGGAATGCCGGCCATAGTAGGAGATCCTAACACTAGAAAGTGCTTAATTGTGGGTTTCCAACTACTCCATGCTTCAAAATTAGTGATTCATTTCAATGCTTTATGAGGAACCTAGTTCTGGATATAACAAACAAAGTTGATGGCCTTGGTCCAATATTGAGATGCAAGATATTTGTAGTGTATCATAAAGTTTTTCATTTATGTCAAGGACATATTCGTACATTCTGCAACACCATTATGTTAAGGAATGTATGAAATTGTACCTTATAGTTCAATCTCCTCTTAAGTATAGAATTGCTCAAAATAATGGTTGACATACTCACCACCATTCTCTGTGCGCAAAATATTGATGGTTTTACCTGATTGTTTTTCTACAAGGGCTTTGAAGTCTTAAAAGTGATCAAAGACCTCAGATTTATGCTTAAGAAAATACAACCATGTATATTTTGAAAAAATCATCAACGAAGGTAAAAATATATCTAGGTTGGCTAAATAAAAGCTACAAAAAAGAACTAAAAATATCATTGTGGACTAGTTTTAAAATGTGTATCTCTCTATGATTTTCCTTTGTTGTATTTCTCTTTGGGATGCTTAGCAACTATGCAACCCCGGAAAACACTGTCATAAAAATGGACACAGAGCAACCCTGAAACTATGTCATTATGACTAAGTTGTTCCATGTAACAATATTTAAGATGGCCAAATTACGCATGTCATAATTTACTCAGCGCATATGTATGAATAGAGTAGTAAAAAGTTGATTAGCAGCAAAGTATGAGAAAGTGTAAAATTGTGACTGGTAATATGTTTCCCGAATGTTACTATAGAATTATTGTGAAATTTTCTACTAACCATAGAATCAGTTGTAAACTCAACTCTCTTACCTAAACTGATGTGATTGATTTGATAAACATATAGAGGATTAGTTGACAATGAGGGAACACATAGAACATCTTGAAATTGACCCATCACTCACTTCAATAGGCCTCTCCCACAAACTTCTGCAAAAATATCATCACCCATCAAAATGGAAGGGCATAGAACATGGCTCCAAGGACGAAAAAACATATGATAAAACCACGCAGTGCAAGGCACTGGAATCAATCACCCATGTGGAAGGTTGGGATGCAACTACAATAAGAACATTGCCCTTACCTTCACTCTTATAATAATTATCTATTATTCTTGTCATTTATTTCTTTTACTATGGTTTATATTAAAATTTGTTGAATAAACAACCCAAATCGAAAAAATTATGATAGACAAGATTGACAGTAAAATTTAATCTCTGCATACGGATTGGCCCTGCGCGAATGACTCAAAGGCAGGTCCTACCAACCCTTATTTGACTTATGAAAAAGATGATAAAACTTTAAACTCTCTATTTATATATAATTATTAAAATATTTTAATTAACATTTCTCATCGGAAAAAAATTTAAAATCGGTGTGACCACTAAAATGGCAAACGCCTCTTTTTTAAAGAAATTTTTTTTGAAATTTGTTTTCTATTCATTTTTAAGAAATTATTTTATCATTTTTACAAATTAAAAATAGTTCAATTTTCATCGAAATTAGCTTTTTCAATGTAATAATAAATATAATTCTTCTTGAATTAAATGTGTAACAAATTTATTTTCTAATATTTAAATTTTTTTTTTTTTTTAATAATAATTTTTTTTTTTTTTTTCAAAAATGCTAGAGCCATGATACAAGGTCAAACCAACCCAAACTCTGAGAACCCAAAGAAATGTTAAGAATTTAGCTAGACTATATTATTACAAGCAACCTATTATTCTATTGAAAACTAAATTTAGCTAGATTCTAGGGTATAAAGAGGAGCCTAAACACCAAGCAGGGGCAGTTGTCCAAAGTTTTCTTAGGAAACTTTCCATTCTGGCTCCCTTGGATCTTACACCATGTTTTTTAGTTGTTACCTTTCTGGGCTAGCACGCCAAAAATTGTGGTAGCCACTTTGCCACATGCTATTGTGAGTCCTATTAATGCCTCTTTTATTATACCATTCCATTTTTTGTCTTCTACGCCCTTGTTTCTAGTTCTTCCCAAATTAGAATTATTCTTTTCTCCTAAAGTCACTCTTTTTTCTTGGGATCGAACCACTTTGAGTACCTGTTATTTTATGTATTTCTTAAAAATGATTTCCTTTAATATTTCCATTTTTTGGGTTTCAGAGATTTTTTTCATATTTCTTTTATTTTCACTAGATTGGGATTAGAGGCTATAGTTGGCAAGCCAATCTATCACTTTGTTTCCTTCCCGCATAGTATGTGTCAATTTAACTTGTTCAAATTGGTACTTGATTAGTTTCGCTTCTTCAATTATTCTTTTCATTCTCTAATTTAAACTAGCGCTATGTTCCATTATTTTAATAGTAATAAGTAAATCGCCTTCTATTTTGATTTTCCTTAAGTTCTCCTTCAAGGTCAACCTCATCCCTAAGACGAGGGCCTCTACCTCAGTGATATTATTCATGCTGGTTCCGGTTGAGACCGCCTCAAAAGCAACAATTTGGCCTCTATGATCTCTAATAACAACCCTAGCTCCATACTTATCAAGATTGTTTCTTGACGTTGTGTCGAAATTCACTTTGAACCAACCCCACTCCAACGGAAGCCATTTCACATTTTTTCTTATAATTTCTTTTCTTTGTTTATTGCTTGGCTTCATGGTGTCATAGACTCCTTTGATTTTGCCCCAGTATTATAGTATCCTAGTTTCATCTAGGTTAGCTTTTTAATTCTTTTGTTGTTTACTGGGGTTAATTATCTGATTAATGATAGCTTCGATTTCCACCCAAATCTTTTCTCGGGACTTATATTTGGCTTTATTTTCAAATATTCTCACATTTCGTTCAATCCAAACTTTCGAGGTTAAGATGCTTGGCTCCATGTCCCAAAAATCTTTCAGAATATTAAATCTTTTACTGCTTTGCCACGCTTTCAATTGTTCGAGAAGATTATTTTTTAAGACCCAACGTAAATTTCACATTTTTAAGAAAACATTCCAAAGCCCCAAGGTATACTTCAAATGTAGCAGGGGGTGCTCAACATTCTCCTCATTATTATAGCACATGACACATCTTGATGGGCCCTAGAAACCTTTCTTTTTTAGATTTTCTTCATTTAGTATCTTTTCATGCATGGCTAGCGATAAGAAGGATTTCACCTTCGGCCAAGCTTTGGAGCTCCTTATGTTGTTCCAAACACCTTTCTTGGGTTCCCTAGGATAATCTGCCATATGGGCTACGTAACCTTTTTTCACTGAGTAGGTCCTTGTGCCTTTTCTATTCCAATTTACCGAGTCTCTCTGAAGTTTCTAGGGAATCCTAAAGTCTTGGAGGATACCATTTATCTCTTTTGAGGTTTATTATGGGTACTGTCAAGATTTTGGAAAGTCTCCCAGTGTGAGATCTAGTGACTCGATTCCATCTTTTGAACCCAGTAATCTTTCACTTTAATTCCCATTTTCTGAAGCTTTTTTCTATGATATATTTGAAAGGTTGGTTTTATTTTCTTTCATATACTCTTCAATCTTTATAATGAAAATTTTATTTCATATACCCTTCAATTGTAAATACTAAACAAAAAAAACATTTTATACACTTAATATGTATAAAAAAACAAAATTTTAATCCCCATATATATATATATATATTATTGATTACAAACAATTAATAAACGAAAATTTAGCAAAGGAGAGAGAGATAATAAAAGAGAGCAAGTAGATATTCATCTTTAGTAAACGATAATTTAACGGAAGGAGTGAGAGATAATGAAAGAGAGCAAGTAGATACTCATCTTTAGTAAACGATAATTTAACGGAAGGAGAGAGAGATAATAAAAGAGAGCAGAGTCGATACTCATCTTTCAATCACGGAAGGCCATTTGCATTCTATAATCGCCGTATTAACAGAACGGTTATGGTTTATTAAATTTGACCAAGCCAACCCCATTAAATTTTCTAATATTTTAAGAAAAAATAATAATAATACGATTTCTCTCAGTATCAAATCACTACGATTTTGTCAGACTGCCGTTTGATTTGCGCATCTTCCACGGGATTTTCGAAAATAAAATTTTAATATGGTTTACATCATCGCCGTTCTGAGATTTAACAGAAACCTAATTTAAAATATGGTCACAACTTACATTATCGCCGTTCTAAGAATACGCCGTACCCCACAACGTCAGCACGCGGCGGACGCCAGTGATAATAGAATTGAATTTTATCTGTATGGATAGGACGTCACAAAGCTAATGGCACAGCAGGCACAGCAGGCGATTAAGGTGGCCGTTTCAACACTAGTACTGGTATTTGGCAGGCTTTGTCAATTCCAGTTTCCACGGGTTTACCATTTTAAGTGGAGATATGCGAGTCGCATTCAGTTTCTCTACTGTAATATCTTTTGCCGTTGCACATAATTGGGGTTTATAATTAGGGTTTCGTTTTTTTAATTTAACTCTCATTTTCAACGAGTAAATAGCCGTGAACAATGACAATAACAAAAATAAGAAATTTTTATGATATAATATTTTAAAATGGAATAAAGATTTGAACCATCTATTTGCATATAATTAATGATAAAATTTTACCTCCTTCGCTGTTCCTAGGAGTTGAAACGAAGCCCACAACACAGCAATAAAATGAAAATAAGGGCTGAAAGGATTTTTTTGGATTTCAGTTTCACATCCAGAGTACTTGCGGTAGGAACTAAGTTTTGTAAAGACCTTTCAAAATATAGATTATTTTAATTATATTTCTAATTTATCAATTCTTATTTTATAATAAAATTTTAAATTATTTATTTATATTTAATTTTTTTAAATGTTTTACCGAAAATTTATATAACAAATTTAATTTTTAAACGTTTAAAATCTCTTATCAAATCTATCTTCAAAGAAGAAAGATTAAAACTTATAATACATACAACAAATTCCTTCCTTTTGAGCATATATCTGCTAAAAGCTTTGCTTTGTGCTTGTCAAGTGAGCCATCTGCGTTGTATTTGTTGCATTAGACCAACTTGCAGCGAATCGGTTTGCAACCATATGGTGGATCACCCAGATTCCAAGTCCCCTTTTTCACCAGTGAATTATACTGATCTTTCATTGCTTTTCTTAAAAAGACAAGCTTCTCAACTTGTTTGAAAGTTGTTGGCTCTGAGTCAAACGGAACATTGAGTTCCTCTTGGAAATCATCCAATGTGAGTTTTCCAATCATGCCCTTAATTTCATCAATAGACTTTTCTGGTTGAGATGAGGTTGCATGTGCACTTAGAGTGATCCAAAACTTAGAAGTTTTGATTGACAAATATTTAAAGAACTTGAAAATAACACAGTAACAATGAATTCTCTGAGAAGAGATGTTTTATTACTCAAAATTGCAATACAACTATATGCCTCCGGAAAGAGATATCTGATTTTCATTTCGAGTTACATCTTCATTTATACACATTTTGAAAGCAAGAGGACGTGTAAGGTCACCAATCTCGAGGGAGATTAAGTGGTTCGACTTCCACGATTTAAAACAATACAAAAATTGAGGAATTACTATTTTTAAAACTTACTATTTTTAGACTACACTACTAAAATTGAAATTTAAGGCACTTCCATTAGGTTTTCAAATGTCAAAAATTACTGAGTGGAGCTCCATGTCATCCCACCGCATTCTCCTCGTTCTTAGCTTTCCAACGGTTCAAACGGGAAGTCAATTGGAGTTATGGTGCAAAAGTTATGGCCCCTGGAAGTTTTATCATCAATTGGGGTAGAACCGTCCTCTGAATTATCCCCTGAATTGTTGGTCAGAGCATCGAGTGCCTATTTTTTCAATTTCAACAGGGTTCACATCTTTCAGTGTTTGAGTGGCTTGCTTAGGCATCTTTTTCTTTCCTACAGGGGCTTGGAGTTCATCCTCTGAGGTTCCTTCACTGTCTGTCATTTGTTCTGCGGGCCCCTATTCAATATCTGATAAAATTTCACTATCTCCTTCAGGGAGCGTTTCAAGCTCATGTATAGGAGACAATAAAAAATCAATAGATTCACAACTTTATGGCCCCCACTCATTGTCTAGAACATTCAAATCACTCTCTTTGTAGACATCAAACTTTGCATATTTGTCTAGTCGACTCAACTGTCGATTAACATGCACTTTGTCCTTTTTAGTTTCATAAAAGATAATTTCTCTTGCGACAAGAAACTTCTTCTCTTTCTCATCATATACCCTGAATGTCTTGGAGGAATTAGAATATCCCAAATGGATACATTTTCAACCCCTGTGGTCCAATTTGTTTCTCTTTTCCTTCGTAATCAATGCATAATAAGTGGATCCAAAAATCTGAAGATGTCGCACTGAAGGGAGGTGATCACATCACATCTCATACAGAGTCTTTGATTCGAGAGCTGTTAATGGTGATCTGTTGTGAAGGTATACTGTTGTTTTAGTTATTTCGGCCTAAAAGTGCAGATTTACCCTTTTGAAATACAACATTGCACAAGCTATATTCATCATAGTTATGTTCATTCTTTCAACTACTCCATTTTGTTGTGAAGTGTGAGGAACTATGAGATGGTGTTTGATCCTATTTTTCTCAAGATATGATTCAATTTTTTTTGATGTGAATTCACCACCATTATATGTCTTAAGTGTCTCGATGCGGGTTTGTGCTTCATTTTCAATCATTGTTCAATTTTTTTGAAAGTATCAAAGGCTTTTGATTTCTTTTTCTGAAATTATATCCATGTCATCCTGCTATAGTTATCAATGAACAACAGAAGTACTTATGACCTTCAGCGGAGAAGATTGGAAGAGAACACAAGACTGAATGCACAACCTACAATTTTTTTGTCTGCTTTCCACTGTGACTTTGGAAACGGTTCTCTTGCATGTTTAGCCAAGATGCAGGATTCACACGTCTCATCTGATTTTGCGGGCAATGTAGGCATGCCAAGAACACCATTTTTTTGCAATACACGAATGTTGTTATAGTGAGTGTACCTAAATCGATCATGGCACATGTTTGGAGACATTTTGTCTTCTACAAGACGAGCATAATTCTTTGAATTTAATGGTTCACCTTTCAGTTTGAGTAGTTTTCCTTCCTCATATCCAATCAAGACGATTGCATTATCACTTTTTTCCCTGATTGTGACATCACCATTATCCAAAAGAATGGAATGGCCTTGTTTTCTTATGAGCACTAGGGACAACAAGTTTTGTTTCAATTAAGAAAGGTAGAAAACATTCTCAAGTTTATAGTCTGGAGTTTCGGACATGTGAGTCAAATTGTACCTCTTCCTTATGGTTGTAGACTTGATCTATCTACAAGGTATATTGAGCCACAACTTTCTTCATTGTACTCCTCAAAAAAGTCTTTTCAAAATGTCATATGTTGAGTGGCACCAGTATCAACCCAAGCATCAAACCATGAGGAACTGATCAAGACACTATTTGCTTCATCATTTGTACAAGAAAATACACATTCACTGATGAATTGGGTTAAGTTTGACTCTTTTGACTATTTTTTTGAATTTTCCTTTCTTTTTATAATATGCTTCAATTTTTTCCCATGGAGTCTTGCATTCATGAGTCTCATGGCTACCTTTTATATCCCATCGTTCATAATAAAGGTTTTGTTTATCATTTTATTTTTTATTTTGACCCCCATCATTTTCATTTTTGCCTTAATTTTTGGAAGATGTGGCCTTGTTTGATGGTTTAGAAGAATTTGTTTTGACATAGCACACACTTTTCCCTGTTGTGGTTTTTGTTTTCCTTCCAAATGTCTTTTCTCTTTCTGCCATCTTTTCAACCAACTGGTCAAATGTGAGAGTCTTCAATTGATTACTTGCTTGTAGAGACTCTAAATATGTTGATTAGTTGGGAAGAAGGGCTTTTATGGATGCAATTGTGTGTGTGTGTGTGTGTGTGTGTGTGTGTGAGTGTGATTTTAACACCTATTATTTCAACATCATGTTTGATAGCACATATCTCTGAAGTCAATCTCATCATATCACTATCTTTCAACTCTAGGTTGAATAGTTTCAATTGCAACTGAATGAATTCCAACTTTGAATGGGAGTCATATTGGTCTTTCAATTTATGATATGCTTCCCATGATGTATTGCACCCCTTTATATGATAAAACACATCTCCATCCACTGATGCCCTCATCAAGGCCATAGCCTTCTGGGTTTTATGCTTTCATGTTTGAGTATCCTTTGCGTTCATTGTTGGTTCAATTGGTTATTTTTTCTCATCACAGCTATCAAACCATAGATCATTGAAGATGAGTGTGTTCTCCAGTTGCTGAAACCATTCTAGTTGAATGTCTTTGGCAGTCAAGGTAGTGCCAACAATAGATTTGATGAAATTCATGGTTTTGAATTTTGTTTGAGTTTTTGGAGGTTTTGAGTTTTTGTTTAATCCCAATTGGTTCATTATCACTTTAAAATGGTTCCCTTTTCTATATACGTAAAGGTATTGAAAAAGATTTACTTTCTCATTAACATCGACTTAAAAAGAAAACTTTATACATCAATATACTCAGTTTTTTTATTTTTAAATTTATGGTTTTCGACATATACAAATGAGTAAAAAAAGTAGCTCACTTTATTTCTCTTTGAATTACATGATTTGATTTTTTTTTCCCAAATCCGCCTAGAGTAGCTTGCCTCAAACAATTAAATGCTTTTCAAATTAATTTTTTTTCAAAATTTGAAAAAAACATTTCAAAATAGAATTTGCTTTTTAATTAAAAAAGCTTAAAATATACCTCTCTTTTTTTTGACTTGATTTCCAATATTGGAAAAAGAATATGTACGGATAAAAATCAAATAGGCTTCCACGTGGCCTTGGAATTTATACTTAGCCAAGCTAATATATGACTCAACAAATAGGAAATAAGACGTAGCTTACATGTTCTAGAGAGAGAAAAAATAAATGCAACATAGGGTGATCTAGAGGTCAATTCAAAAAAGCCCTAAAGCATATCGAAACTTACACCATTGCATAGGGCCCATTGAGATCTTTTTAATGGTATGCAAAACGCAAAAAATAGAGCTCGTATACTCCTTGTGCGGTTAGTCAAAGTTTCAATCAAACTAGTCAAAACAAGTCAAAGTTGGTCAAATTACATAAAATGACCATTATAGAACAATTCAAAAATAATTCCACTATAAAGAGCTTGTCGTGAGTTTTTTGACATAATTTATGATTCATGAAACGAAGTCCGTATGCGAAAGATATGGTCGGTCAAAGTTGTGGTCAACTTGGTCAACAAGGTGACGTGGCAAATATGGACCAGTAAGGACATGACACATAGCACAAGTTAAAAAAAATAAATCATGTGGTTTTATAATTGGTCTTTGACAGATAAAAAAGCGTTGGCTACGGGGACCTTAGCCGGTGGAGTCCACTTTTGTCTCTGAGGGGGACCCTACCGTCGATTGAGCAGTGGAACATCTACTTAGACGTCAAAAATTGTTGAGTGGTCGACAAGTGGCAAGTGGAGATTGGACCACGTGGTGGGTCCTTAAGCCACCACGTGGCTTGCCACCAATTAATTTCCATGGTCTAATAGTCATTTAATTGACTATATTACTTAATTAAATTTCAATGCTAAGTTTGAAACGTAACCACATGCCACATCCCAAGTGCTACATGGAACCATCCAATATCCACGTTCATCACATACTTTCCACCACATACCACTGGTTTTCCTCACACATACCACGTTCCAAGTCCCCAACATCCACGTGAAACCAACATGCCACCACTTAGCCCAAGATTAATTCCAAACACTTCGTGGAGTATGCCTCTAAAGGCATTAATTACCACAAACTTAGTGGTGTTTTGAAATCCAAAAATCATGCCAATTCCCTAATGTGGGATAAAGTATTAACATGCCACCAAAAATGATGGAGAAGGGACTCAAACCTAGCTATTTTGGGTAAAAGATAAACGTCCCCACCATTGAACCCATGGGATGTAGCACTATATAAAGTGCTAAGACATTGTATTTGCAATTCAAAAAATCGAAAGCAAGCAAGTTTGCTAGAAGACTATAGCAAAGGAGTTCATGTAGCTCGTAGAGGTTGCTCGACGCAAAATTAGTAAAAACTCCGAAAAGAGACTAGCAATATTTTTGCCCATAGAACAATTTTTCAACTGTTCATTTTTCAAATTGGAGACATTTGTAAGTACTTTTCAAGCATTTTTTTCTAATACATCGGTCGATATAGGACCCGAAGACGTAATCCTTCGTTTTGAACTCTGTTATCAAATTATATGTTGAATGTTGTGAATTATTTTGTTAAATTCATGTTTTGTAAGTCAATTTTAATTATTCTATAATTTAATATTGTGAAGCAAGATTAAAAATACGCAAGTGTAATATTGCTTAAAGTTTACATATTAGGTTGGTATCAGAGCGATTAGTGTGTTAAGCTAACTTCTGTGTAGGCATTACTCTGAAATTTTAAGTTCGATATCAAAACTAAATTTATGGGTGAGTTTGTAATTTTGCTATTTTAACTAAAATCAATTATTGTTTAAGAATAGATATAATGCTAGCTCAGATATAGTCGTTACTAAACACCATTATCACCACGATAATGTAATACTTGCAATCTCAAGAGCAAAGTTGGTAAGTGACAGAGCACTGGTAGGAGCAACAAATTGAGAAGCTTCAACAAAGCATTGATGCACTATGAGAAAAACTATAATGAGAACATCAATAGAAGAATAGGAAGCATGGAGATTCAGAAACTTGTGAACATTGTGCCTCTTGAGGTCATACTAGCAAGCAATGTTGATACTACATCCCAGTCAGGCTCAGTTATGGTTTAAGAAGCAGAATGAACAGAGATGCAAAGCAAAGGGGAAGGCACCTATCAAAAAAGATGCAAAACCTAGTTCTCCTAAGCATCAAACAACAGAAGAAGGAATTATCCAAGAGATATTACCAAGTTAGACAACAAAGGTACATTTTGGTTATAACAGTGATTCTTCTAATTCATATACTCATGCTAGTCCTATCAATGAAAATGATGTTGCAAGTTTGGAAGCAAATAATGCTCCGATTACTAATGAATCTTTTGATGTACATACTGAAGATGAAATAATGAAATCAACTCTTCTGGCTATATTGACAATATTAGAGAAATTGAATGTACTAACCCTAAACATTCATCAAGTTCATGTGTTGATACATTTGAAAAGCACACAAAGGGAATAGGTTCTAAGTTGTTAGATAAAATGAGATTTGAAGGAAAAGGCCTTGGCATTAATGGTCAAAGAATTATCCAACCTATCCAAGTGGTAAAGAGACCACTCTGTGCAGGATTAGGATATGGAGGCAAAGGACAAATATCCCAAGAAATTGAGTTGAAGGATTACTCAAGCAGCAAGCTAGAACATCTTGAAGGGATGGAAGAAGTACTCTCCAAAGACACGAAAGTTACATTGGACGAAGAATCTTCAAATGATTCATCAAGGTATGCAAAGATGAAATACTTGAATGTATTTTTTGATTATGCACAAGAGAGTCCTAAAAGGAAGTTTAGGAAAACTGATGAAATGAAATTGCCTAAAGAAGACATGAAGTTTTATTTTTACTTCAATGCTAAGTGGAAAATGCTAAAAGAAGATAAGCAAAGTTAGCAATAACCTAAGTCAAAGGTTGTAACTGCATCTTCAATCAAGCAAAAGATAGAGCCTTTTCAGACAGAGTCACAACCTGAGACAACATCAACAAAGGAGACGATAGTCAATGAGAAGCTGACAGTTCAAAAATTATCATTCTAGAAATGTAAGCAACATTTCTTCAAAATAATAATAGCTAAGCATTATAAGATAGATGTTATCTTTAATAAACATTAGCGAAAGAATTTGATCTCAGAAGATGTTGTAGAAACCCTAGGTTTGAAAACTAGGCCACATCTCAAACCATATTCATTAGATGAGATAGATGATGGTAATAATGTACATGTAAGTAAAACATGTAAACTAGGGTTTGTAATTACCGCTAACTTTTTAGATGAAGTTGAATTAGATGTAGTTCCACTATAATTTAGTGGCATTGTCATAGGAAAACCATATTTATCTCTGAAAAAGGCAACTTACTCCAAAAAGGAAAATTAGTATAGCATTGTTAAAGGTGGGATAGAATATCTCGTGTGAGCACATCGACAATAATCGTTATAGGTAAAATGGTATCTTTAGTGTTATTTAACTCTTTTATGTTATAGACAGGAAAATTGCAAGGTAACATGTTGTCATGAGAAGCATCAGGGGCAACTTGAAAGATAGGTTGTGTATTTTAATATGTATGTTTCAGTATATGCAAATTTGTATGCATGCTTGAATATAGCCATTGTTCATAAATGCATAAGACCCAAGTATGGGCAATGTTTGTAATCATTACAGTGTTTGTAAAGACCTAAGAAGGGAAATGTTTGTAAAAGTGTTGCTATGTAAGACCCTAAGAGGGCAATTGTAAAATGGTGATTGTTATAACACCAGGTGACATGCAACATTTTCACAGTTTCAAAACCTCAAGACATATTAGATTATCTACAAAATTGACTGACATGTAGGGGATCATCCGAGCCAGAGTCGAGAGCCAGAGTCATGCAAAGATCCTCACATGGAATACCAAGTCCAGTATCAGTGTTTGAAGACAAAAAGCTTTCTTAATAGGGAGGATTGATCTAAAGGTAATTTCTAAAAATTTCTTGAAGCAAATTAAAACTTACACCATTTTTTAGGGCCCATTGAGACCTTTCCAATGGTATGTAGAACGTGAAAAATAGAGCTTGTATGCTCCTTGTGCAGCTAGTCAAAGTTCTAGTCAAACTGGGCAAAGCAAGTCAAAGTTGGTCAAACTGCATAAAATGACCATAATGGAATAATTTGAAACTAGTTATACTACAAAGAGATCATCATGAGTTTTTTGGCACAATTTATGATTTGTGAAACGGAGTCCGTATGCGAAAGATATGGTCGGTCAATGTTATGGTTAACTTGGTCAATAGGATGATATGGTAAATATGGACTAGTAAGGTCATGACACATAGCACGGGGTAAAAAATAAAAAGAATCATGTGGTTTTATAATTGATCTTTGACAGGCAAAAAAAGGTCAGCTACGGGGATTGTCGTTGGTGGAATCCACTTTTGTTTTGGAGGGGGACCCTATCACCGATAGAGATATGGAACATCCAGTTAGAAGTCACCAATTGACGGATGGTCAAAAAGTGGTGAGTTGAGATTGGACCAGGTGGTGGGTCCTCAAGCCATCATGTGGATTGCCACCAATTAATTTTCATAGTCCAATAGTCATTTAATTGACTATATTACTTAATGAAATTCCAATGCTAAGTTTGAAACATGACCACATGCCACATCCCAAGTGCTACGTGGAACCATCCAATATACATGTTCCATCACATACTTTCCACCACATACCACTAGTTTGCCTCACACATACCACGTTCCAAGTCTCCAGCATCCATGTGAGACCAACATGCCACCAATTAGACCAAGATTAATGCCAAACACTTCGTGGAGTATGCTTATAAATTCATTAACTACCACAAACTTCACGGTGTTTTGAAATACAAAAATCATGCCACTTCCCTAAAGTGGGATAAAGGATTATCATGCCACCAAAAATGATGGAGAAGGGACTCAAACCTAGCTATTTTGGGCAAAAGATAAACGTCCCCACCCTTGAACCCATGGGGCGTATCACTATATAAAGTGCTAAGACATTGTATTTGT
Organism: Torreya grandis; assembly: GCA_037957365.1. NCBI lineage: Eukaryota > Viridiplantae > Streptophyta > Pinopsida > Cupressales > Taxaceae > Torreya > Torreya grandis. Next base: position 8,979,877 of record JARHVA010000006.1, read on the forward strand.
AATTCGAAAAAACGAAAGCAAGCATGTTTTCTAGAAGAATATAGCAAAGGAGTTCGTGTGGCTCATAGAGGGTGCTAGAGGCAAAATTAGTAAAAATTCGAAAAAGAGAATTGTAATATTTTTACCCATACAACAATTTTTCAATTGTTCATTTTTCAATTTGGAGACATTTTAAAGTACTTTTCAAGCATTTTTCCTAATACATCGATCGATATAGGACCTGAAGATGTAAGCCTTCATGCCAAACTCTGTTATAAAATTATGTGTTGAATGTCATGAATTATTTTGTTAAATTCATGTTTTGTAAGTCAATTTTAATTATTCCATAAATTAATATTGTGAAGCAAGATTAAAAATATGCAAGTGTAATATTTCTTAAAGTTTACGGATCACAAAGAATGAAATGCTTGAAAGGGGTTGCCTCGAGTCTGAGTAACAACCAACGTAGGTTTTGGATAGAATACACCAAATGATAATATGCAGTCAGTGATAGAAGACATGTAAGTCACAACTCAGGAAAAATAAGGCAAAATACTAAAAGAATTTTGCTCTATCATAAGAATGAAGTGGACAACATGGTAAAAAAACCTTAAACACCAAATGCCAAACCCCTCCATGCAAGTCTGAGAGACTTTGGTGCATCTCCTTGCATGCATGTCTTGTTTAGAGTCCCATTTTTAGATATTCCATGCCAATATATCCAAACGCCACACCAATATATAACAGAGCCATAGAGAACACCAGACCCAGCCAAAATGCCATGTAACCACACCAAAATTGGCCAAGCAAGCAATGACAGACCATGCATGTTTATGAAGGTTGTGACATGTCCATGTAGGGTCTTTGCAGCCAACTCCATGCAACACTTAAATCTAGAACACAAGCAAAGATAAATTTGCAAAAGCTTATTGAAAAATAATATTTTATGTCGGTTCATACATTTGAGAAAAAAAGAGACATAATAAAAAATAATATATTAACTTCCAGGCTCCAATAACAATGACATTCTGAAAATAAAGTTGAAGGAATAACAATGAAATTCTATTTCATGATTTAATTTGGAAAGGAAGCAAACACTACAATTTAAATCCAAAAAATGACTAATCAATTCACATTCCCAACGACTCTTCATATTTCTATGGGAATGGAAAGCTTATTGAATAAGATGAAATGTAAGACACCTAGGATTAATAACTAATATCTACAATATTGTTACAAGGCCATGAGTCTAATATAAACGATGTTTCAATAGTCTTCAGGGAGCCTTTGATTTGTTTTCATGCATAGCATCTAAATTATTGGTTTCCCTACGACTGATCTAAGTCTTCATTTTTACCTCAATGGGGGAATATTTATTAGTCATTGTGCATAGGGTGTTGTTGTTCACTTCATTAACTGTCATGCCCTCTTCTTCTTCGGGGGTTCACCTTCGGTTTGTGACTCAGGTGCATCTCTTGGATTGGGATATCATGGAATGGTTCAATCCTCATCCAACGTCCCTTTGGTAGAGGTAGGAGATGAGGTTTTGAAAAATGAAAGCTGGTTTTCGTCAATTGTTGTGATTTATCTCTTTTATAAATTTTAATCAACCCTAGTTAACCTACATGCCTAGATTTCCAAGAAATGGAAACCCCTTCTTGCCAACAGCTTTGTCATTCATATGTGTTCCAAAGGATTCTTCATTATTGTATGCTCCTTGGCTGCAGACAAATATTAGTTATTGCATTTAGACCCTTAGACATGGGATAAAGCATTTCTTTACATGAAACCACGGTACTTTGCATTCAATCATGTTACTGAATCTTTTGTTGTTGCTTTAGTATGGGTTAGGTTACCATATTTTCCACTTCAATTTTGGATGGATCCTTTTCTTCAATCCATTAGTAGATCACTTGGGGAATTTATTTCACTTGCTCTGAACACTAGTTGCCACATGCAAATTACCTTTGCTCGCATGTGCATTTTTATGGATCTCTCAAAAGGCTTCCCATAAGTAACTAAGTTCAAGGTAGAATTTGGACTCAACCTCTAGATTATGAAATGATTAATTTTAGATGTAGAAGGTTCTTTGTTCATGGGCACATGGAAAACAAATGCCCAAATAAATCAAGTGACCAAGTAGGTAGCAAGTTAAAGCATGGAAAATCTACAACTTGGTAGAAAGATGTTAAGCTTCATCATTTGACCATCAATGGTAAGGTTAATGATAATGTTTCATTAGTTGTAACGTCAAACAAGGGCAAGGATAAAGCTTCACTAATTGCATCTCCTTCAGTGTCTACTTCCATTATGATGTTTTCTTCTTCCTCTATCAAAGAGTTTGTTCCCACAGGTAATAAAGGCATTGTTTTGGATGACTAAAATTTTGGGTCTCCTCAGGTTTCATCAAAAATTACTTTTAAATATGTGTGGGTGATCATCTTGTGGATGTTTTTTCTTAATCAAATGTTGACTCTCCTCAAATTAGAACTAATTTAGATGATTCTAAAGGTTAGAAATGGTCTAAAATAGGAAAAATTATTCCAATGAAAATAACTTCTGTTGAATATGGGACTGCGTTCTCATAAAAATCAAGAGTATCTTAGGGATACTTGTTGGCTTCATCGAGCAACGAGTTCGTCTTGTATATCTTTATATTTTTGTTTTTTCTCCTTTTTAGAGGTTCTAGGTTGTTGTTTATGTGAGTTAAGGCTCGACTCTACCCGATTTTTGTTTGGATGAATTTGTGTTATAAATTTATAGGTGAGGGACATACCAACCTTCAACATCAATAAATAATAATAATAATAATAATAATAATAATAATAATAATAATAATAATAATAATAATAATAATAATAATAATAATAATAATAATATATTTAATAATTGTTTCAAGAGGTTCGTGGAAAACTCATCAGAACATGTTATTATAGGGATAGTTGTGTGAAGTAGAAACACAATTATAACACTAACATAGTCGTTGACAAAAAAAAAGTATTATTTACTTAAAGATAGTGTATTTATATAAGATAATATTGAATATACAATATTAATTTGCATATTAAATTTATTTAGACAAACAGAGCATTCACTGCACATAGAATAATGATAAAAGACATTTGGGAAAAAACATTTCAGAACTTTATATTAATCTCTATCACATCGAAAATCCTTTACAATACAACTGAGTGCTATATAGAGAGTTTTTACAAGGAATTGTCATTTTGTATTTCATTCTTTTGCTACAAACAAAATAAAAACTATTTGCATTCAAAATCTCTTCGCATGCTTTTTGTAATCACCTAAAAGTATATTTGAGTGCTAAGAGTGCTACTTGAGACTACCTATCCCTAGCTTAGATTTAGACTTATCCTAGAGCCTCTTATCAAACTTATCCACCCTTTTTGTGGGCCACAAGCATCCCTAGTCAACTCTAAAGCAGTCCCAAAGCCTTATTTCTCAATCTCGGCCTTTGGTTCCTTGATCCAAATGGATCCATGTACCATTTTTTTTTGAAAAGTTCTTCAAATTCAGTTCAAATCATTTTCACATTGTATTACTTGTCGAGATCTTTCTGACGCTTTTTGTGGTTTGCAAAATGGACACCGTATGCAAAAGTTATAGGGCGCTGAAGTTTTGGTTCAATAGAAAAAAATTTGATGCCAAAAATGACGTGGCACAGTTTCGGAATGCCAAGTGGACCAATCTCAATTTGACACGTGGCAAATAATTAGGGGCAAAAATTTGGTTAGGTGTTATTTATCACATGTTATTTGAATTTTTCAAGCATGCCACGCCACCTTGCCATGCCTATCACGCCACCCAAGGAAATTCCAAAGTCCAAGGCGCCAAAAATGAGGGAAGAAGAAGTCAAAGCGTTCAAACTACATGCTTGGCACCTAGGGAGGAGAGCTAGGTGCCTAGAAAGGAGGAGGGAGTTTTGAACTTGAGACCTGGCGCCTAAAAGACTAAGGTCTTGATCGCTTCAGCCACAGTAGCTGAAACATTATAAAAGGGAGTTATTTTTACTTGTATTGACACAGATTTCTGACTGTGTAAAGAGAATTAAGAGGATTAGAGCCTTGTTTTTGCCTTGTACAGCCTTGGGCTTTTATTTTCATGTCAAGTAGGAATATTTTCAGGCATATAAAGATCAGAGAAGGTGAAATTGAATATTTGTAAAGGTTTTGAAGCCATTTGTTGTAGCATTTTAATAGAATGGTCCTCACCATTGGGCGGACCCGGAGATGTAGGCTATTGAAGCTGAACTCTGTTATCAACTTGCTGGTGTTATCTTTGATTTTCTCTGATTATTATTGCATTCTAATCTTCATTTTAATTTTGATTTTACTTTCTTTATGCAAATTAAACACAAGAAAGTAAAAATTTGAAGGATCTCATAAACATAAACAAGTGATTTTCGAATGTAATACACTTATATTTTTTAGTTTATAGATCATTCATAGTGTTCTGCCAACTAGACACTAGAACCATGTGGTGCTAGTGTCCCCAAAATGGCACTAGTGTCCTTTACCATAACTTTCTCGAATGAATATCTTTTCAAAAATCAAATCCTCCTAAGGTCAACCTAGACATATTTTATCATCTACACGAGCAACAAAACAATACATATATATACATGACCTTTAGCCCTTTATCCACTCGATGAAAATCAAATGCAAAATACACATTCAAACATGAAACAAGTTGAGCACAATTAAGGTTACCAATCCCTATTCTACTATGCTTTTGCATACACCATCTATAGTAGCCCTAATCTTGGATTTTCCATATTTTCAATCTCAAGCACACTTAAGGCACTCAAGACCATTGTCATACTAGCATCACTTGCACTTGCACCATCACTTAGGTGGGAAGAACTACATCGAGCTTGATCCCTCCTCGTGTATTGGTGTGTAGGCAAATATCTTCATAATGGGGTGTTGAAGATATCCAGCCTACCCTAATAATGGACATAGTTTTTAACTCATGTCCTAATTATATAGAAGATTAGGGTTTTCACAATAAATCAGTCATTACATGCACAATCTAGAGTTCTAAATTTCATGAGCGCAAGAACAAAAACCAGAGATCTATACATAGATGCACCTAGAAGCTCAAGATAGTCCTACACAGAGGATATTACCACTAATATCAAGACACTATTTCCACTTTACAAATAATGGTGTTGTTGTGACTCAATTTTACACTTTTGGAGAGATAGTTTAAGCTTTATCCAAATTGAGTGGAACATGGGATTACCCCTACGCTTGTGGGTTTCCTATAGCAGGGGTAAACCTTTATATTGAATGGCTAGCTCTCTAGATTTGTCTTGATAATTCATCACCTATACTATTAGCTCATTTAAATGAAAAGGGAGAGAGAAAACATAAAGTAAATCTATCTTAATGAGGTGATGCACCAATTATAAGCTAACCACTCCCAACCAATCATAATTACACATCAAACAAAAACCTAACCTGCACATGACACTACTCCAAATTTGTCTCTTGCATCAATATTTCTCATGGAGGTTTGTGAAACCAACTTAAGCTAGGAGGACTAAACACAAGGTCATGACATGACACTAATGGAGAGACAACTCACTAAAACTCATGAAACACTTTATTATAACACTTCAAAAGACCTGTAATAGACTTTTAAAGATGAATATGAATGCAAAAAGGACAACATGCTAAGGAAGTGAACCTATCACTTAATAAGATCAACTAGTTAACAAACACATTGAAAAAAATCATGGAGAAGGTAAACCATATCATTCTTTATTTCTCAAAGGCTGAAAATGAGAAAGCCTTCGCCATACTCAGGTGGAGGATACAAACTCAGCCAAAAGTGGCTCAATATATAGCACAAGTGAGAGAGAAGGGAAGAAGGGTGTAGGAGAGAGAGAGTAGACACATGTCAATGTTAGTTAAAAACAAGAGAGGAGTTAGGGAACTATTTCAATAGGTCCATGATGACATGTGTAGCTCTTCTTAAGATGCTTTAACTCTCTAAGTGGCGTAGGAGTTGAAAAACTTGTTTGACACCTTGTATAACTTCTTGAAACTTCTCTTCTTCTTGATATGTTGAAGGACAAGTGGCCTTATTTATGGTTAGATCAGTTTTTTCTGCCTCTCTACTCTTGACACCTCTCAATTGAACCCACAGGTTCTCTTTGACACATCATCTCTTTCTCTTACAAGGTGTCTAAAGGACTCTTCATCTCCTTAGACATATTTTGCACACAAGTGTCAAAACTTGGATTTGTCTTCTTCAACTCATCCAAACTTTATGGATGTCCTATTAGACTTATATCAGACCTATAACAATTCATTTTGAAGTCTCAAAACAACCCAAATCATTTGTTCTCTACTAAAAGCCTCAAATAGGCCTTCTTGCTTCTAACCCTAAAATGATGCAAACCTCCTTGTGTGGAGAAAAGTGCAAATGATCATGAGAATCTAAAATATATTGTAGTACCTAGTATGGATTTACAACTCCATGTTCAATTGCATGCTCTGAGAGTGAGTGGAGTTATCTCTTTTTGCCCTTCTTCTCTCCTAACTAGGACTCAATTAAGCCTCCCTACCAAGAGAGTGAAAAATGCTTCTACAAGATCCCCACATGTTCCAAACCCCAAACAAGTGTGTGATTCACTTATATGACATCTTCTTTGTTCTCCATACCAATTTTGTAGTTCTGACTCACTATACAGACCTTCTAAATAGCAAAAATCAATATTTTAAGGCTTATTCCATATGGCTCTATACATTATTGTACCAACCAATGACATGGTTGATGATCAGAGGAGTCTTGAACATGTTTTGGGTGGTTTGTAAAATTGCCAGATCCATCTAGAGGTATAAAATTTTATTTCCTCTCATTGGGTCCTTATGGCTCTCCTAGGTAGCCTGAAATTACTTTGGGTTCTTAAGTATGGTTCATAAAGTCTGAGGTCTAAAACCACCAACCAATTCCACAAAATGGAAGTTCACTAGGGTATTCAACTTCTCCTAGGATCTCAGGGTCCCACATATCATGTGTGTTACATACCATGTAAAAGAAAATGACCTCTCAGGTTGAAAATAAACATTCTCTGAGGTCTGAAAGTAAACTTGGTTAGTGAGAGGCATCCTGAAGTTGGTTTGAGTTAAAATGATATCCATGGGGTCTGTGAGACCTCCCTTGACCTATTTCAATGTATATCTTATCACCTTCTTCATCAAACTCTCTGTAACATCTCATTGCTCTAGGCCTTGGGTTCTTATGCTAGTCTCTCTAACATACCCTAATGGATTGTATGTTCCCTATTTCTCTCTTTATTGGTGTTTAGAACATCATGAAATGAATATTAAGGTCCCTCACCTTCCCCTTAGGGTTTCCAAATTATTAACTCACTCAGCTGACCTCACTTTACCACTTTCTAGGGCTGCCCTATCTATATAGTCTCATTCATGAACTTAGACCCTGCTAGGCCAAATAGGGTCTAGCTGTGTTTAAATTTTATTAATTGAGTTTGAGGCTCTTATATAGTGATGTTCACACCATCTAAATCACATTTTATTACTTTATTCTCTCTCAGACCTATGATAGACCTCAAGGCTTTTCAAAAAAATACCCATTTTTCATGAGTCGATAGAACTGTAGGTACATGGACTGAGTATGTAAGGGTCTTTAATATTTGAAATTATATTTTAGGGTTTTGATATAGTGTTCATTGTCTCAATGAAAAATCTTTATCTCTTTCATCCTCTCCTTCTCTCAAACTTCTAAAAACTCTGTCAATCAAAACTCCTCATGAGGTAATTAGGCCTGATTGTATGCATGTGACTGTCTTATGACCCCTATTTAGTCACTCAGAACCCTTGTTTATAACTATTTTCTCTTGATGACTTGATAAATTTATAACTCCTTTCAGGGCTTTAATTACTCATATATACCATTGTCTCTTGTTTTGGAGACTTTTAGTTTCTAAATAGACCTAGAGGTGACTATGTGCACTCATTTTGAAAGGTTTGCATACTTAGTGATTTAGAACCTATTTGCAAAATTGAATTTTTTCCATCCCTTATAATTTTATTGGTTGACCGATTTTCATTCTTTGAAAAGTTGAAACTCTATGTTTCCACCAATCCATTGTCTCAAGACCAAATCTCAACAACTTGTTGTAAGTGGTGTTTGAATGAAATTTGACTATGTTTAGGCATTTTCTTACCAACATTGAACCTCCCAAGAGTTATCTCATGTTTTTATTGATTTCTTGAGGCCATTTTTAATTTTTTTAACTACAAACATTATCAACATCTTTGATCAAGGCCCATTACTTCAATTGGTTGACTGTACATGTCATTAGGGCAGTTTGACTATGTATTGGCTTGAGTTTGTAGTCTTTTAGGTCTCCAAGATCAATCCCAAACCTATTAATTAGATTGATATATCTTATTTTTTCCTTAAGACCTTAATAATTCTTGAAGGATCCAAACCTTTCCATCATCTTTATTTAAGGCACATTTCTCAACTAGGTTGGTTGAGGGTCTCTCATAGAGATGACTGAGTGCATCCAAGAGCCTTTTGGTTATACATTACCAATCTCAAACTTATAAATGATTGTGTATTGATGTTTTTGATGATGTCTTAAGACCTCCTTAAATTCCTAAATCATTAGACCTTACCATCATTCATTTGTCCAAGGCAAATCTTGCTCATGCCTATTATAGATGTTGATTAGGGGTCTACTCATACATGTTTGAAGTTGACCTTTTGAAATAGGTCATGACACCTTATAAATGCTTAAATATCACCAAGATGTCTCTTTAAATTAATTCCAAGCTCAATTATCCCTTTAAAATAAGTTTAAAAACTCTGTACTTACTGTTTACATAGTTAAAATCTTGTAGGTGACTGTTAGGGAAGGTTGGACGTGTGATTGGGAATTTGACCTTTCTCACTATATATGATATCTCACAATAGCCAAAACTCTTGTATTCACATTATCATTTCTATCACAATCTCATTAGCCTCCTCAAATCATCTTTGAAACCTCAGACTTCACTGTCAACACAGTCACAGTCCTATAGGTACACATTTCGAGAGTTTGACTATTCGCAACTTTTGACTATGTTTTAGGTACCTTGGAGATATTTATATGCATATTAACCCTTTCTCAACTTAAACCAACACCATGTTTTTATGTACTATACAACCTTATTAAGACATCGACAACATGAAATTTCATGGAGTTGTAGACCTACAAGTGGCAAGTGATTGTCTACAATCTTGAGCATTGGGAGTTAAGAAAGTGCAAAAATGGTTACTATAAATATAAGACCATTTTCACCAATGTATAAATATATTATAAATTAAGGAAAAAATCTCAAACTCTTTGAAAAACATATTCAACTCATCAAAACACCTTGCTAAATGCAAACACAAAAAGCACAATCCAAGATTATGAATGAAGGAAGTGAACACTTAGATTTGTACGAAAAAATTGACTAGTCAGAAGGTCATTTATGGATTGTGGAGGGATTAAAAGACCATGAAGAGTCATTTAAATTTATTTAACCACTTGAAAAACTTTTGGAACACAAAACTAATATTCCCTTGCAAACTACTCATAAAAGAGATTTTTCATGCCAAAATGATGTCCAAGCGTGACACCATGATGAGTGAATGCATGTGAGGCATCTAAAAACATCTTAAAACCTATTCCAACTAGTTTTAAGTAACTTATAATTCACACTTTATTCTAGAGTTACACCATACTCAGCTTGTGGGGTTTTAAGCTCTCAAAAAGTATTATAGTTTCTTAGCTATTATTCATAAATATAGGAGCACAAATATAACTAAAAATGACACAAATTGGAATCCCATAGGATTCCCAAACTTTTTCCAAAATTTCAACCCCCAAATCTACCTGTACAACCTGTACCATCTGATTGATTTTGGCATTCACTAGCTTGTGAATGGGATGATGATAAAGAGAGATATTTATGCAACTGTGGAGCTTAAAAATTCTTCCCAAGATTTTTTTTAACTTATAGAATCCCAAAGGATGTTCTAAATCTATTTGCACTTGTAAGTGACTTAAAGAGTCCATACAACTTCCTTAACTCCTTAAACTACCATTGAAAATTAAGAATATGACTTTATTATAATTCCTCTGGCATGTGTTACTATTTATTAACTTATCCAAGGACCTTTGAAGGTGTTTTTTATGAATTTATCTCTTATGGGACTTTGACATACACAAATATTTTTCAAAAATCACCTTTTCATGCATTTTTAACACCTTCAATACTACAAGTGAACCTTAAACATTCCAAAACTTCATGAAATGTTGTTAAAAGATGTTTAAGACATAAAATGGCATTAATAAGCTTCTAATAACCTATGACACAACTTTATCATGCTTTATCTCTCCATGACATGCCTAAAGCATTCTATGACCATAACACGATTTTACCTTAACTTCTCCAAACTAAGCTTAAACAATGTGAACAAGGTTAAATGAAGACTCTAAGGACAATATAGGGTATGACATGACCACATCACAATACCACATGAAATTTTTTGATTTATAAGAGTAACCAATTTGACTTGGGGTCAAATTTGTTTAATAGGTGTTACTTTCCAATTGTGGTGCTATTGTCTAGGAGGGGTTCTGACACAAGGATCCAATTTACGACACTCATTCTGGATTCCATTTTCATTTCCACCATTCAGATCATGTGTATCAGGGGTTTTCCATCTAAGTCTTTATTTGCACTATTTATTACTATTTTTATAAAAATAAAAGTTAATCAATTCTATAATAAATTGGTGGTTGTATTTATTGTATATTATTTCCCTGATTTAGTCTACTCAACTCTTTAACAAACATGAGATTTACATGTGTGATGTCCTAAAAGGTTAAAACACTTTCAAATATCAAATATATACAAAATAGATATAAAATACAAAATAGTGTGAGTCTCACAAATGTGTATTAATTATAATCTATGATTTTGTAGTCCTATTTACTACCAACATTTTTTCAAACTTAAAAAATTGTCTCATCCTGATAAAAAGTTGCAAGCGGCATGCATTGTGTTGAAGGTGAAAAATTTGTTTGCTTTGAGTAACTTGAATAGAAGCACAACTTACAATTATTTTTGAAGGTGTCATTTATCAATTTTTACCTCTTACACACTATTTAGCCACCCATTTGGGTTTTCAACTAAGGAACTTACTAATCTACTGCCCTTGTAGGTTTTTAACAGATTTGCCTTACTAGGTGGTTTCCCTTTACAAGTTTATAACCAATCTAACCCTATTCCTAATGTTCAAGGCCTTCCTACTAGAAAATGCTTTTCAAAATGAAAAACTAGAGTGTGTGCAATCCCTAGAATGAAGGTGGAGTCATAAAATGTGTTTGTTGAGCTGAAGGAAGCTATGTAGATGGTTCTATTAGAGAAGTTAAAGATAAAGTTGTTTCAAAATATGTTGGTAGAGGTGGTTATTGTGGTTGAGGTGCAGGCTATGAAACTACAACCACTTTTTTCTGACAGAGTTCATGTTGGAGTTGATTTGGAAGAAAAAATTGAGGCTCCTCGATGATCTCTACGATAGAGATTTACAAATAAGACATGTATTTTTTTAATAATGTTTGATTTGTGATAACTTCTTTGACCATATTAATTCTAGTGCACAATGACACTTGGAACTCAACCAAAATTTATATGTCCTCATCTTCCATCACTAGGATCATAGCCTATGCATTAGATATTTTCACTTGAATGTCTTGGGCTAACTCCATCTTATCTATGTGTCTCATTATTTGAATACTGGCAAATGTATTATGTAGCATTTCATTTTGCTAATGTTGAATCTTTAGCATGACATTGTATATGAATTTAAGTGATTGTTTGAGTGTGATATCCAATGCATTTGAGGTAGTAGAATGGTCATTAATGACAACTTTGGCTTTATCATCCTTTGTGAAATCTAGTGTGGCCTCTTTCCATGTGTTAGACAACTACTACTTCTATTTGAACATGTATTGAGCTATGTTATGATTTTGGTGCGTAGTGATGTCGAGGAATTGTTTATATTCCTCAAGGAGCTTGAAAATGGCCTTTATCTTAGCCTTGAGATTTTTGCCTTGCATGTAAAAATTATGTAACTTTTACATAACAAGCCAATATTTTGTGAGTTGAGAGAGGAGGGTTGTGAATTGTTTATCTTTTGACATGACTCTATCACCTAAAACGTGAGTGACCGAGGCAAGACATGTAACATCAATCAACTCATGAGCTTTGATGAGGCAGAGGTTGTGCTCTGCATTCTTTTCCTTAAGTTGTATCACTTCTTTCCTTCTACATGATGGATTCTTGAAAGGCAACCACTCTCTCAATTTACTTGAACAAAGATAGTTGCAAAATATCAAGTGATGTTTCTTACACCATTGTAGCCAAGGTGAAAGTTGAAGTTGCAATTATCACAAGTGTTTTCTTGATCTATGCCATGGGTAAATAAAATGCTGTGGAATGCATGGAGGGTATAGGAATATCCCATAACCATTGGCTAGATATTTGGGGCTTGTGTTACGATGCCTACTCCTGCACTGTTGGGCCCCTTTTTGTGCTACTTAGTAGACCATGCCAACTCATTAGATCTATGTGTGAGGGAATCTTTGGTGATCACCTAGGTTTAAAGGAGAATCTCATCAAGTTCTTGCACGTGACAACTGAAGAGCGTGGATGTCAAAGTAGTGGAGCTAGTAGCATAATGACCCCCAGTAATAGATCAACACCTGACATGCAACTTTTTGACCTAGTAAAAAGATGATCCTCCACCTATAAAAATGAGTCAAAACTTGAAGAAAAAAGGAGGTGACTAATGGTAGCGAAGATCTGCTAAAATCAAGAGACACCATTATTATATTGTAATCTACATGAACTAGGTTAATAATTCTAAATGTATGCCCAAGTTTGTCTATGAGCCATTGGGCATGAGTAGTTTAAAAGATGAGCACATGCTCTATTTTCATGTTATAAACTTTATATACTAAAATTGTGATTGAATGAAGAATGTTATTGAGAGAAATTGAAGTGTTGATCTTATTTAGATGGTTATAGCATTATTTTGTGTTTGCGACTTGAATCTAATAGTTATGATAGTATAAATTTTATATATGAACATGTTGCCTTCTAAAGGTTTAACTTCAGTGTCAATGGTGTCTCTGTTTAAATTATCAAACCCTTAATAGGCTAGAAATTATCTTAAGTGTTGAGATAGGCATGTGCCTGAGCCTTGCCCTTGCACCTAGAGCATTAGTTGGATGAATGAGCCCCTGAGTATGAATAATTCCCCTATTTCATTAAACATCTAAATGACACTTTACTCATATCTACGACTTACACCCTTAGAAAATTGGAACTATTTTAATACCGACTTGTACCACCATGGCCAAAACTAGTCCCCTTGAATTGGCCTGTGCCTATTGATCTTACCCAGAATAGCCTTGCGCCTATCGACTACCTAAGCCTATTTTGCCAATGACTAAGTCCCATTGAGACTAAGGTTATGCAATGTTTTAACTATGCTAATACAAACCCCGGTCCCTTCACTACTATGCTTTGGGTAAGTGCACAAGGCTTGCACCTTATGTGAAATTGATGCCAACATAGTAGTGCATTTAAATGTTGTACACCATAGACATTACTATGTTCACACCTAGTTTTATCAAGTACATAATTGACTTGGTTTGGCTGCTAAGTGCATGACTAAGAACAAAATCTAAATAAGAGACTTTTCTACAACATTTTGGTTCTATTGTCGGGACCTATGTTGAATTTTGTTGTTATAATGGTGTAATAGGATGATGTTCTAACTATCACTCAAGAACATCGAGCACTGGCTAGATCAAGTGGAAGATAGTTTCATGCAGAAGCATTCGACATGCCAAGGATAAAAGCCAATAGAATAGATGCAAGCCAACCTATATAATGCTTGTATGAGGTATTCTTTTGCGACTACCTGAGCATGTGTATTGGTGATTGGTTGCCTATACCATCTTTATAAGATAAAGCTATGGCCAACACCTCAAGTGGACAAAAGAGTGTATAGAGAGGCTTGAGAGCCTAGATGGAGTTTGGATGCATGTTATAGATAAGTGGTGGATCGATGCACTGAATAGCTATGTGTTGAAATTCATAATGTTGACCTTCTTTTTCCCTAAAGAAGTAGAGTATGAGTTCTTTCACTAACTAAGGGGCAGATTCATAAGAGGGCTTGACACCAAACTAAAGAAATTACTGGTGGATTACGGTATTGAAATTGTAAGAATGGAAGGCTAAAATCCTTGCACATATGAACATGTGTAGAAGGTGAGAAGGCAAAGTGTAGGTGAGGCACAATGGAAAGGGACAAGTAACCTATCCCTCGAGAGATCTGAAGGTAGATATATAACAAGCGAAGGTGAACATTGATAAAGGATATGAAACCTAGAAGTGCTAAGAAGACCTATAATGAGTGGAAAGGGTATGGGGAAGGATCCCTTGAATTGTAACAACATGATGAGAGAGAGGAGGAAGCAGGGGATTGAGCTCAGTAGTTGGGTACATAATGCCTTGGGTTCCTACAAGATATAATGAATGAGGATGCATCAAAAACACTTTCCCTCTTTGAAACTGAAGTGCAATCTCATGTGCTAGATTCTCCACCAAAAGATAAAAGAATGATAACTGACCCTATTATTGATATTAACTTTGATGGACTTCAAGATTTGAACCAATATTTTGTAATCAAATAAGTGATACCTTACAAGGAATTGAAACAAAATATCATGAGACCAATGAACACCAACCTAGGAATTTAGAATAAAAGCACAAGCATTCTCATTTAGAGGATGTCATTTGTATTAACTGGGCAATAGCTCATAGGAAGTGGCCTGATGCCACAAGTTAGCAGTTGTTTCACTAAATTTTAACTTATATTTCGAGAAAGAAAGAAGAAGAAACTTAATATGGGTATGGTTGAAAAAGTTGTTTGGTTGTGCACACATTAAATCAAATTATTGTGAATAACTCCTCTTTAGCTTGGGAGGATGACCTACAAATAAGATAACACTAAAGCAAATAGCTGGTTAGAAAGATAGCTAAGTGGAATGCCTAACATTAGCTAGATCTCAGAAGCAAGAGCTTCCTCAAGAGCTATCAATCTACATGTTTTAAATAATTAAGTTTATAAAATAGAAGATAAAGTACTTGCATCAATAATCAAAAGGTATTGAAATTGAACACAAGAAATGCTTTATAAAGAAATAGGCTAGAAATGACTACTATGGCAATAAGCAAGTCAATACTAATGCGAAACGGATCAAGTATGCTTCATAAAATAGGACATGGGTATGTGAACAAGTAGGGACATAGAAAATTAGATTTGGTTTTGGGTAAGAGGGTGAACATAACTTGTTATTTTCTACCATAGTGACTATCAGTGGTTGGACAAACTGTTAGTATCAAGCTGGCCGTCGGTGGTTACTGTGTGTAGGCTTGGGTAATAAATAGTTAGTTGATGAGATTCCAGAAGGTAATTCTAGGAGGTTGGCTTATCCTAGACTAATTACAAAATATAAATAAAGTAAATGAATTTTGGAAAAAAAATACTTAGGTTAAAAAAGATTTATCAGATGAGTGGTTGAGGTGGTTGGCTCATTGATAGAGTCTAGGATGATTCTGACAAAGTAATGGTACTTGGTTGTTGACTGAGGGGAGACAACAAGTTGGCTCTCTATCATGATGGCTAGATGGATGGATTACTGAAAGAACACCTAAAAAAATATATATCTGGATGCAAAAGCTCTTGATAGTTGTGGATGCGGTCCCTTTTCAATTCCTACTCCTCTCTTCTTATAGGCAAGGAAGGAACGTTGCAACAAGATGCAAATTGGGCCTTCTAATTATAATTGATTCATGGAATGTCTTGCACTTGGATTTAGATGAGTTAATTTTTATAAAAGTGAGTTGGATGTTTGTATGTTTGTATTTAGAATAATAGACCCTAACTGTCGATGGTCAAGGTGATCGTCAATGATCATCTTGACCGTTAATAGTCAAGAGTCAAAGGCAGGGTTGTTTAAAATGTGGGTTTTAGGTAGTAGGTCAACTAACTTAGGTTAGATGGGTTAGGTGAGGGGTAAAAGAGCCAAATTGGTCCCAAGGGGGTCCAAGGGTGTTTCAAGATTTGAAATTATAGTGTGCAGATTTTTGGTATGTATATTTTACTCATTTTTGTTATATATCTTCGAATCAACAAGCTATAAAACAAAAACTAATTGTTGATCAAAGGTCAGGTTACCCCAAGTATGCAAGGAGGTATTCCACCTCAAAGTAAGAGTAATTAAGGTAAAATAGAATTAGGTATAGGTTTGATAAGGTGGATGAAGGTGATAAAGAAGGTGGGCATCATGAAGGTGGGTGATAGGTTGGGCATTGAAGCACAAATAAGCATACAGAGTGCAATAAAAAGTGTGAAGCTAAGATCATGCATTAACTAGGTTGCCATAGTTGGTAAAAATAAAGGTTGGTGTTAGAAGGATAAGTGACAAGTAGACCACATGACCGTATTTACACATGGCAACTAGTTACACTCATAAACACAAGTCTCATAGGCAATGTTTGTGGTTTCATGGGTAACCAAAGTAGGAAGTGCTCTCGATGAAAACACAAATGGGTCAAGTGTCAAGAGTATCTAAGGTAAGAAGTGTTCCTAAGAAGACACAAGTGGGTTGGGTATGCATGAGGTAGCATAAGTTCAAAAGGGTCAACATAGAAAATGTTATCACTATGATCAAAGGATCAAGCAAAAGTCATTGCAAAATGTACGTTAGTTGGGCCAAAATGGACCAATAGTGAGGTGACAAGGTGGTTGAGGTGGGCAGAGAAGGTACTCTCTATGGGTGGGTGTTTGTTTGGGTTATGTTGGAAAAATTTGGGTTGAAGAACCAAATAAAAATTATTAAGATCCTCACCATTGATGGTTAGGCTTCTAAGGGGCAACCGTCGGTGGTCACCCTGACCGTTAATGGTTAGGGTACAAACGCTAAAACTTTGGTGGTCAAAAGTGAAATGATCTTTTTATTTTATTCACTTGAAAAATAACCTTTGGTTATTTTTAGAGCTTTAGGTTTTTATTGTACTTAGGCAAGATTTAATGATAGTGAGTATATACTAGTTGGTGAGGTTGCTGAGGTGGATAAGGTTGACCAAGATTGACCTAACCAGGATGCAGCATGAATGCAGATGTGGTCAAGTAGGGGGTCCCAAGATTCCTCCTTGATGACAATTGAGGAATGAGGTAGGGAGCATCCTTAAATTGATAGGGTCATTATGATATTGTATTTGGGTTTGGAATGTGCTTTATGGGTCACTATTTGGTTTGGTGGGTTCGAGGTATTGCCCTAGGTAGGTTTTTCTCATTTTTGTTTAAAAATTGGTAGGGATTTCAAAATTGGGGAGGGTAAGTTAGGTAGGGTAGGTTGGGGGTAGGGTAGGTTAGCATTTGATAAGATAAATGTTAGTGTTTAGCGAGTTCATGGGTAGGTTAAGGTTGGAAATTTTCTGCCAGTGGTCACACATAGTAACCATTAGCAATTACCCTAATCATTGACAGTCAATGATCAGGGGTAAAACACCAACCTAACTATCAATGGTCATGATGACTATTGATGGTCAAGTCAAATGTCAAAGGGTAAGCATAAGGTTAAGCCATTTGATAGGCTTGAAAGGTGGGTTCTAGTTACAAGTAGTGTTTTAAGGGTTTGATGGATAAAATGGATGGGCTTAAATGTTAAGTTTGGTGGGTATATAAGGTAGAGTTCATAGGAAAGAAATAGTATAGAGGATTAAGTATGTTTATTAATGAATTATGTAAGCCTGAAAGTAGATACAAATACGAGATCAGGTATCACACATCTTTACAAAGGTTTATCAGGGGATGACCCTAGTAGAGTGGGCTCACATAAAAGATGTGGACCTCAGAGTGATACGACATTACCAATGCATATCATGTGATACATACATGATCATGGACCTCATTAAGAGATGGGATCTAACCATGAACACTTTCTTCTTGTTGACTAGTGAGATGACTATCTTACCAGAAGATGTGTATAGGATTACATGATTATCCCTATGGGGTGATTCAATTTACCATATAGAGAAGGAGGAGCAAGATGATTTATTGGAGGTGATGTACAAATATGATGGTGATTGTGTCAGATGGCATACTAGGGGTTTTAGCTATATTATTTAATATCAGAGGGTGACAAGCGAGAGGAGACTGATGACCATGATGATGATGGCCATCTCGTGCTTTGCCCTTCCTAATTCAAGCAGTGGGGGATTCTCATACTTGCTACTAGGGGTATTGGTTGAGATGTTATTGGGGTGGAAAATATTCATATGAGTACTTATGCTTTTGGTGCATATATACAAGGATTTACAGGGTTTTAGGGCCCATAAGAGAAATGGTATCAATGTTGGTCTAGTTTTACACTGTTGGGCTTACGAGCACATCTGAGTGTTGAGGCTAGTGGGGTTACCATGGATCAGATACACTTAGATTTTTTGATTGGTTTCATGTGGTGGAGAGGTGATTTTACTACATCAGGTGTAGGAGGAAGAGCTCATGATGTTGATTGGTTTAGGGGTGAACTATATGCACTAGTTATTGGAGACATCACCTAAAGACCATATGTTGGGTTCCCAGAGTGGGCTGAGTACAGGAGATAGACTTTTTCCTTATAGAGTTATAGGTGGATCTTCAATTAGAGGGATGGAGAGGTATATCTCATCCCATTTGATAGGGTTTAAAGGTAGTTTATCCTAGTATAGGGTATTCTAGGTGCATTTCCTAGGTACAAGCATGAGGATATGGAGATCCTATTACCAAAACCACATCTAGTGTGGACATTTCTTGACTATGAAGAGATGCCAACTAGGTCATAGATAGATGATGCAAGTTTGCTTGATACGTACCTTGCATGATATCAAGCTTTATACATAGTAGCATATTTTGGTGGAGATGATGGTGGTAGGAGGCTGATGGATGTGGACCCAATTGGGAGAGGGGGCTAAAGGGAACAAGTATAGGGAAGTTCCCCAGATGGACAGGTAGGAGTGGAACTAGTTGTAGCATAGACACATGTTATATCACTATAGAGTCAAGTGGATGCCTTATAGGTTTATGTTATGACACTCATAGGGGATAGGGACTAGGCAAGAACTTCACTAGCCTTTGTCACATAGGAGAGAGACTCCTTCAAATAGAGAGGAGGGGTTGTATCATCTATAAGACCACCTAACACCATCCCCATGGCATGGTACCTAGCTATAATAGAGGAGGTATGGTACTACAAGGCTATAGTTTTGAGGTGGTGCCCTAATGAGCCCTGATGGGGTGAGTATAGAGTGAGCTTGGCAAGTAGTGCCAGTGTGGTGACACCAGGATAGTGGGTTGTGTCTATAGATGGACAAATAGGTGCTACAGGAGGATAGGTATTGGGACCTAGTGGTACACTAGGAGACAGTGGTGCTCCAAGGGTATAAACATGACATAGTATGTTATTATATATCATTTTAATTTTGACCTACAAGCCGATGCGATGAGATGTACATTTTGAGAGAGACATTTATGTTTTTTGTATACATTATAATGTTTATTTGACTTATGATTTATATATATGACCTTTTTTTATTGCTTATCTCCCATGGTTTGCTTTGATGTTTATTATGTTGATCATTGATGTTGTTATGTTGATTATGCTTATGTTATGGATATTGACTAATGATGCAAAATCACCTAGCTAGACATGCGATGGATTTTATGTATGTTTATGCTTTATGACATGTATGTTTATGACATGTTAAATTTTAATGAGTACATGCTTCATTATTTAGATTTAGACATGTAGTGAAAATAATTGATTACTTTATTATTCATGGATGTTATGATTTTATTATGCTTTTGATGGTTATGATTATGGTTATGCATTTCCTTATGACATACATTGATATGATGTGCTAATTATGGTTGTTTTTATTCTACTTAGGGTATAACACATGAAGGAATTTAATTAACAACATTATATGGGAGACCAAAGGATATAATCAAGAGACAAATTTCTTTAGTGAAAATATCAACCAGTTACAAGAGGATAAGAAGAGGGCATGATGATTCTTATTTGACAAGGACTAACACAAAACTAAATTTGGATTGGTTTAAGGAATGTAAGCCCTTCAAATGCTTCCCATGAGCATTCATTAGTTCATTAAAAAGGTGTCTTGAGCACATAATGTCAAGTAAACTAAAAATCCCTTGCTTATAGTGTATAAAGGGGAGATGGATGAAAGATGGAACCCTCTTATGAGACTAGCATGCCTCTTTTATAAGTTTCTAAAGAGCTAATATAAACAAGTCTATGTCATACATAGTGTAGATTGATCGATGTGAGAAGTATACTCATGAAAGTTGATTGCGGCTTTCAATATTAGTTTGCTTATGAGAGTCGATTATGGCTTTCAAAATTATTATGTTTTTGCTTTTGATTGATAATGGGTCTTTTGCTTATTTTCTTAGGAGGGTTAGGGAAGATGATCTATTCAGGAAGCTTCCAAGAAATTAAATGTTTTGAAAAAAGCTTTACTCAGCCATCCTTCGAGGGAGTGGTCTAAGTTTGTGTTATTTGTTAAATACTTTTAATAGTTATCCTTTAAGGGAGTAGTCCACCTTACTTTAAGAAATTTCAAGTATGTTTTCAGTAGTTGTCCTTCAAGAGAGCAGTCTGCAAATGTTAGGAGTGACCCATGAGTGCTATTGGCAGGGATTTTGCTTTTTTCCTTTATTTGACTTTTGCTAGACATAAAAATACTTATATAGGCTTAGAGTTTCACCTTTATGAAGGCAAAAATAAAAGCACAAGAAGGTTGATTAGGTGTAAAGAGGTTCAGGTGAGAACAATCATGGGAATCCATCCTAAAAAAAGGGGTAAAAAGTACCATGAGAATCATGTCATGGGTAGAGATGTGGTACCCATTGTTCAAGATTAGGCTATCACTATGATGGATAATCACATGATTTAGTTTTAATAATTTGCTCCTAAAATAGGGAGATGAATGTGGTTGAAATCAAGGGATGGGCTTAAGTTGAAACAAAAGGTGAACTTGATTCTTTTTAACAAAAGAATGGTTGTAAATGTGAAGCATTGAGGGGCTCAGGGTATAGGTTTCCCTCAAGAGAGGAAAATTAGTAAGATCTTGATCCATACTTATGGTTTATAATACAGGGTCCAAGCCAATTGAAAGCAAACTTGCCCCACTTGTTTTTCTTCGTATTGGTGACATGTTGATTTTACTTTAGGATAAGGTCTCTGATGTTGAATTCTCTCACTCTAAGGTGTTTGTTATAGGCACATTTAACATGATCTTGATAGACATGAATTTGGGTAAGGGTGTCTAAGAGACATTCATCAAGTAGCTCAAGCTAGGCTAAATGGTGTTGATGATAATCATCCTTAGTAATTAGATATTGTAAATATAAGCCAAGAGATGGGATTTGGACTTTGAGAGGCAAGATGACCTCCATTCCAAATATAAGAGATAAATGGGTAACACCTGTAGGGATTTGAATGCTAGTATGATATGCCCATAAGGTAAAGGGGATATGCAAATGCTAATCCTAACTAGATGCATTGATTATTTTAGTGTGCATGTTGTTAAGAGTTTTGTCAGAGGCTTCAGCCTATCCATTTACTTGAGGGAAATAGGGTGAGGAGAAACTTAACTTAATGCCTAATGCATCACAAGGACCCTGGATTTGTTTGTTCTTAAAATATTTACCATTGTCAATGATAATCTTGTGAGGAACATTGAAGTGCTAGATGATGTGATGATTGATAAAGTCGACAATATTTTTTGCTTTGGTCAAGACTAGAGGAATAGCCTCTACCCATTTGGTAAAATACTCAGTCACAGTGATGATATAATGGTGTCTCTACAAAGAATGAGATTTAATCTTACCAATAAGGTCTAGACCCCATTGTGAGAAGGGTAAAAAATCAGTGGATACATGAAGACTATGGCTAGGTGCATGATGCAAATTAATATATTATTGACACTTTAACATATTTTTTCACATAATCACAATAGTCTTGGTTAAGGGTAGTCCAGTAATAGCCAAGGCAAAGGATGCATTTAGTGACGGCTAGGTCACTAAAGGGTCCCCCATAAATCCTATCATGCATTTCTTTGATAGCATGAGAGGTTTTGTGACTACATAGGTAATGGAAGAGGAGACCATCAAAGCCACATTTATAAAAAAAATCTTACCATAAAGGTATAACATAAGGTATTCTGGATAAACACTCTTTGAGCATTCCTGAAGAGCCTAGAAGGAACGATGACAAGGTTGAGATAGTCGAAGGTTTATTGATACCAAAGGTTACGTAAGGTCTCATCCACATTAAAACTGGTGGAAGAATCTAGTTTGACATAGGAAGGCTAGGTAAGTCTGTGGATAATGATAGATAACCTAGAGTTAGAAAGTACAAATAGGATCTGAAAGGCAAGAGAAGCCATGGTATCGATGGACTTATTAGTAGATCATGGGGTTGACTAGATACGATAGTGTTTAAATGATGCTAAGAGTTCATCAACTATTTGTTTGTACTATTGTAAAACATCATTCATACACTGGTAAGAGCTATTGATTTGATTGACCATAAGTTGGGAGTCACCAAAGATGTTGATTGTTTTGGCTCCTAAGGCTAAAGCAGTTTGAAGGTCTATGACTAGGGCTTCATACTCAGCCATATTGTTGGTATATTCAAAGTCAAGATTGAAAGATAAAGGAAGGGGCTTACTGTCAAAGGAAATAAGGATGATACCATATCCCCACCATGTTAACATTTTGATCCATCAAATAACATGGTGACTTGATAGGTGAAGTTTGTTTGAGAGAGGGTCACGATAGACTCATCAAGGAACTCAAGAGGAAGAAGTTGGTTGTCTACTAATGGTGCTTCGATCAATTAGTCGGTGATGACTTGCCCTCTAATTGAATTTTGTTGAAGGAATTCAATATCAAACTTTGTTAAGAGCATGAGCCACTTGGACATACATTGGTTTTGGTATGGCTTGGAGTGCATGTACTTGAGTGGGTTGATATTGGTTATCACATAGGTTTTGTGGTTAAGAAGGTAGTGGAAAAGTTTGGTGGCCATGAATACTAAGGCTAAGCAGAGTTTCTTAGTGTGGGTATACCGAGTCTCATACTTTATAAACGTGTGGCTAATGCACTAGATGACTTACTCTCTATGTTGTTCATCCCGATGAGTAAGCATTACCCCTAGGGAGTGGTCAGTGGTAGAGTTATAAAGGTATAAATGTTGGTCATCCTTGAGAGGGGTGAGGATAGATGGAGATAAAAGGTACTTTCTGAGTGAATCAAAGGCCTTTTGGAAATCATCATTCTAGTTAAAAGATACATCTTTCTTCATAAGGTGGTGGAAGGGTTGGCATCGGTCTGAAAGTTGGGAGATAAAGCGATAAATAGATTGGAGCTTCCCCTACAAACTATGGAGTTGCTTGAGGTTGATTAGAGGAAGCATGTCAAGGATGACTTTGATTTTGGTCAGATCAACTTCTATTCTCCAAAGGGAGACAATAAAACCAAGAAGGTTTCTTGATAAGACCCCAAAAATGCACTTCTTGGGGTTAAGGCAGAGGTGGTAATGGATGAGGCGGTCAAAGATAATCTTGAGAATAGCTAGATGATCCTTCTGATATTTGGATTTCCCAAAGAGGTCATCTACATAGTCTTCGACAATATTGTGGATAAGGTCATGGAAGATATAGTTCATGGCATGTTGGTAGGTTACACCAGTGTTCTTTTGTCCAAAAGGCATGATTCTATAGTAGAAGGTCCCCCATGGGGTGGTAAAGGTGGTCTTATGCTAAACTTTAGGGGTAATTAAGATCTTATTATAACCTAAAAATCTATCCATGAGAGATAACATCTCATGGCTAGCTATAAGATCAACTAGTTGGTCGATGCTTGGTAGAGGGAAGTCATCTTTGGGGCAAGCAAGGTTGAGGTCATGCAAGTTTACACAAATGCATAGTCCCCTTGTGGATTTGGTGATAGGTATGACATTCAAGACCCATTGAGGATAGTCAATGGGTTGAATTAAATTGATAGATAGGAGATGTTAAAGCTCTTCTTTGATAAGAAGGGCTATGCAAGGGTGGATGCACCAAAGTTTCTACTTGATGGGCTTGGCATCATGGTTGGTGACTATGTTATGGGTGGAAATGGTAGGGTCAATTATTTCCATGTCGTTATAAGACCAAGCAAATGCTATGCTTCGATCTTAAAGGAAGGAGGGGAAGTCATGAAGTTCCTCGACATTCAGTGATTGGCCAATTTTGACAATGTGGGCATTGTACAGAGTTTCCAAGTTGATATCCATGGTGTATTTGTTCAACATGGTGGAAGTCTCAGGAGGAAGGGATTTTTGGATGGAAGAATCTAGGGCACCAAGGTAGGTAAGAATGGAATTATCATCCTAGTACTAAATAGTGTTAATGATTGGAGAGTGATTTCCTATCATCTCAGGATGGCTCAAAGGGATGGTTATGGTTTCCCCCTCCTTTTAATAAGTTAGGGGTCCAAGATTGATCATGTTGATGAAAAAAAATTAGGTGGGATGATGTTATCATCTTCACATGTAGGTAGAGTAGAGGTTGATGAGGAATAGGTGTCTTCCTCAATAATGTGATGGTAGGTGGTTTGGTCTGCTTCTTGGTGGGTAAAATGAAATCAAGGCCATGTTTATCATGAGGCTTTTTGGTCTCAATAAAAATCAATTTATGTGGGCCATGATCATATTTCCCAAGACCAAATCCTTTCCAAGAACACCTATGGAGGTATGTTTTGGCAAAACTTGGCTTGTCTAGATAAGAGAAGCTAGAAGTGAATGGTCGAGGTGAAGAGGAGGTGGTAGAAGCACCAAGCAGTTTGTCAAGTACCCCATAGATGAAATGGGTTTTATGGTGCAAAGGTCCAAATAGAATAATGGATATGATATTGGGGTCATATCTGGGTTGGTGTTCAAGTTTCCCATACTCATGGGGAGTAAGGAAAGTGTCAAGGGCGAGGAGGCGATATTCCCTTAGTGAAAGACATTGGAATGTGGATTTCAAGTGGTCTGAGGTGGGGATCTATTTAGAGGGGATGGATGAGCTAGTTGATGCCTCATTGGTAGAAGAAGGTATGAATTCCTCTTTCATGGTTGAGGGCTTGTCTTTGGTTGAGGAGGGTGTGCTAGATAGAGGTAGGATGATGTCATTGGGCAATAAGTCATGTTGCATGATGAAAAGGGACTTGGATCTACTTGTATACTGATAACCTAACCTTTGTACTCAAATTTAATGCAATGATGAAGGGTAGAGGGGATGCAATTGATAGAGTGGATTCAAGGTCATCCTAATAGAACATTGTATTAGAATTTGCCTTACACTACATAAAATAGTTCAGGGAGTGTGTAGGGCCCTAAATGGATATGAAGGACAATAGTTCATAGGGTAGTGGTCATGGTGTCATTGAAGGATCAGAGTATAGGTAAGGTTTCAGACATGACATTATTTGGTAGGTTGAGTTGGTTATAGGCATAGGAGGAGATGATGTTAATACTAGCTCCCCCATCAATCATGACCCATTTGATGTAGGTTTGGTTAATGTAAGAAGTATTAAAGAGAGGGGGATCTAGGTTGTCAGAATGGATATAAGTTATTTTTTGATTCTTTGATGGTGATAAGGTTAGAAATTTAGAGAGTGCCAACAAAGATAGTAAGAGGTTAAGGGTCTTCAGGTTGGACCTCTACCAATTACAATGCCTCTATCATTACTTAACGATGATG
The DNA here is from genome assembly GCA_037957365.1 of Torreya grandis. Classification (NCBI taxonomy): domain Eukaryota; kingdom Viridiplantae; phylum Streptophyta; class Pinopsida; order Cupressales; family Taxaceae; genus Torreya; species Torreya grandis. The sequence goes on from JARHVA010000006.1 coordinate 9,005,823, forward strand.
AGGTGAAGTAGTAATAAACCCATATAAGCTGATCTTCATTAGGGTATGGTGAGGTTGTTTGAGCAACACTCTCCCCATGGATTCAGAGGGGTTGGATTGGGAGGTACCCAAAATAGATATCTTGGGTTTTGCTGAAGGTGAAGGTGCTTGATTTTGGTTTGATTGGGAGGTGGAAGATGGGTATGTTCATGGAATGGACATTTTGGTCTTCCCCTTATCCTTTTATTGAGCATGTGATCATGTGACCACATGGAAAGTATGGATAGAGGGAAGAGTTAGGGTAGGAGATGGGTTTAGTTCCTCATCACTCTGAGGTGAGAGTGGGGGATTAGGTAGGTGTTGGGTAGAGGTTGTTGTTTTTTAGATTGGTAATGAGTTTGTGGGAATTTCATCTATTAATAGATCATCCTCATCATAGAGCTGATGGATAATGGTTTGGAGAGCTTTATAGTTCTCCATGTCATGCCCTAGTGTCTTATGATAGGAGCACACTTGGCAGTCATTATACTAGATTGGTTTTGGACCAAGGGGGTCGAATAACCTGATAGGGAGTAAGGTCAAGAAATAAAATTGCAATAACCTTTGAAAATTAGCTGAGTAAGATTCAACTAAAGGTAGATAATTTAGAGGATTTGGTCTTGGTTGGTGAGATGGATGTCTTTTTGGCAATAAGCTTGGTGGTAGGAGGTTTAGGTAAGGTAGGTTTCTTAGCTGATGATTTAGGTTTTGGTAAGGCAGAGGTTGATAGGTTGGAGGTAAGAGGTATTAGGGTAGATATTTTGGTGTTTGAAGGTGTAGTGAAGATAAGTGTGTCTAAAATCAAGTGTGTTCATGTAACCAATAACAATGGTTGGGTTTTGGTTGAGACAATCAGCTTCCTGATCAAAGTAGAGGGATGAGGCCCCAATATAGAGGGCAAGGTTAAGGGAGGTAGGAGTTTGACCCTCTGGTATTTTGTTGGTTTTACTTAATTGATTTGGTTTGGCATTTGGTTGTTGGGTTTGGTGACATAAGCTCTACTTTCACAGATGGGTGATTAAGGCTTTGTGTAGGGAAGGTGCCAAGGTTTTTGGTTGGTTTGGTTGATTTGGTTAGAGAGGTTGATTTGGTTATTTAGAATTTAGGTCTATTCGATGATTGAGAAATTTTTGGGTTAGTAGGGTCTTTATTAGTTTAGTTGATAAGATATGGGTTTGGATATTAGGAGTGGTGGGTTGGTCTACCAAAGGTATGATTGGAGGTCCCTGCTTGGTGATGTAAGGGAGCCCAAATTGCTACCAAAATGTGGCTTGATCCATGTCAGGGTTGAAGACATATTCTAATTTTTGAACTAGTCTAGATAATTGTGTATAGACTGGTTTTGTTCCCTGGATAGTGGAGTAGAAAGATAATCCCATAGGTTGAGAAAGGGGAATGGTGACCTAATATTTTTCCTCAATCAAAAGATGCAAGGTTTAGATGGGTGAATCCTCTATGGGAGGTACAGACATGGTGGCTTCCGCGTTGGCAATGATCTCCAAAGGGGAAGTAAATTGCTTGGTAATTGGGGGAAAAGGTAAAGTAGTGATGGTTTTTTTCTCTAGTATGACAGTTGAAGGAGGGGTTAATGACTCCACTACCTCAATAAGTGGATGAGGAGAAAGTTTGGTTTCCTCAATTTGGTCTTTAAAAGATGAAAAGGTAACTCCACTACCTCAATAAGTGGAGGGGGCAAATAACATGTAGATTGAGCCATAGATTCTTCAGTAATGAGTGTGCCAAGAACCATGTTAATAGTATGGGAATCATGAGAACACTCAACCTTGTTGTTCTTGTTTTTGGTAGGCGCATGATTGGGGAAAGGTTGCCTAGAAATGTCAAGGGCTTGGTTTTGAGGTTTGTTAGGGTTATCCAATAAAATATCTAGCTTGTTAATGAGGGATTGGACAATATTCATTAAGGTATTACACCTACTAATGTCATGCCTAACTACTTGATAGAAGGCACACAAGCTATTCTTGTTATACTATCTAGGTGTGAAATGAGAAGAATCAAATTATTAAGATGGTTTGATAAGGGGAAGTCATATGAAGTTGGCCTTTAGTAACTTCTCTAGGATTGAAGCATAAGATTCTTCAAGTGGAGTAAAATACTTCTAGCTATTTTGGTTTTGGTTCCTTGTGTTTTGCTTTAAATAACTAAAGGAGTTTGGTTGGTTGATAGATGGTGGAAGATCAGTTTTAAGGACAACCATATTTGCGTTTCCCTTGCTCTTGGCATTGGCATTAGTTTGGTTGCTTGGTTTGCAGGATGAGACCTCATTGGTTTTATAGGTAGAGTTCTTAATTTTTAACTTTAGTTTTCCTTCATCGATGGCTCTATTTTATAGCTTACGTGCCATGGTAAAATCTTCATCAAATTTTTTGAAGCTCTAAACACGCAGTATAGAAGAGATGTGCTTGGCACATGATCGAGAAAAAAGTTCTATGAATTCAAGTTGGGGTAAGGAGAAGGAAAGTTGATTGATCAGGATCCTCCAATGAACTTTAAAATTGGCAATAGATTTATCATAAAATTGCCAAATATGGTAGAGGTCAGTGATGGAAAATTTCTTAGAGATGTTTATCGAAAAGTGGTTTAAGAAAGTTTGGGCCAACTAGGTGAAGGAGAACAAAGAGTGTTTAGTTATGGCACTATACCATTATAAGGATAGACTAGATAGGGACATAGAGAAGGTATGAAGAAGGAGGGTATCATTGTAGGCAATCAAATAGCATGCATACCTAAATGCCCTAAGGTGTTTTTGGGGATCCTCCTTACTTTAAAACTTGGAGAACTTGGGGAGCTCCCACTGAAGAGGATATGGTCTGATAGAGATAGATGGGTGGATGGATTCACTATAGATCTGATCATATGATAATATGGTGTGAGTCCCACTTATATGACTCTAAAGTGGTCATCTTATCCATTAACATTTTCATTAGATCCATTTGGGGTTGTGGACCTAGAAGGTTGTAAGGTGCATATTATTTTGGTGGTTGGGTGGCAAATTGATAACTGGTAGAAGGTTGAGTGGTGGCCATATATTGGTACATAGACACTAGTGGCTAGGTGGATGCTATGTAGGGGTAGGTGGATGTAGGTGTTTGGGTAATAGGTAGAGGTACATGCTCTTGTGGGTTAGAGATGTAACATAGGTTTGGTGCAATGGGCACCTGTTGGGTAGAAGTGGTGGTCGGGTTGGTAATAAAAAGAAGGGTAGTGACCTTTATGCTAATTGGTGTTAAGGTAAAAGGTATAGACACCACAAGATTTTAAAGTGGGGTAGTTGTTAGCAGGTTACAGGTAGTCAAAGGAGGGTTGGCAATGCTAGTGATATGTACTTTGATGGTGAGGGGGGTATAGGTGGCTAATGGTTGGGTTGTTCCTAGGGTAGAGGAGTTATTGGTGGGGGTGGAAGGTATAAGGATGTTTTTAGGTTGATTTTCCACTGTAGTATCAAAGGGATTATTGGTAGATGAGGAATCTTGGGTACTCAATGGCTGGGTAGTGACCATGTTAATAGAAGTGTTTCTCATATAGTGGGAAGGCATGCCATAAGGTGGGTCCACATGTGGAACTGAAGCAGGGGTACAATGAGGCATGGTGTTAAGATAATGTTTAAGGGCCACATGATTATTATCTAATAAGGTGGTAAAATCCACATCTCCTTGGGGAAATTCTTAGGGGAAGGGAGGACTTCTTAAAGGGTGAGGAGAGTCTATTGGTTTAGACACGTAGTCCATAGATGAGGAGGTAGAAGAGGTTAACTGATTTCATGATGGGTTTTTCTCTACTAGATTCTTTCACTACTGATGAGTTAGAACCATATAAGATAAGGAAGAGAGAATACAAAAATAATCTCACCACTCAAACAAAGAGAAGATACAAAAAGAGTAAGGAAATCAAACACACACTGCAAAGTATGTTAAGTCTTGGAGTTCTTTATAGTCTTTCTTTTGGCTTATGCCTTAAGATTTACAAGAAATTGTGTGACTGAAATTGGCTTGTAGAGTGGGTACTAAAAAAATAGTCTATGGTTCATTTTAGGTTGTTAAGGTTCTAAAAAAGGATCTATATTGAAAATCAATACCTGGCTTGGTATTTGGGCCTACCCCCTCACTTCACACATCATAGTGATAAGGGTGTCAGTTGCTTAACCAATATATACTAATTTTCATAGTTTATACTTAACTAGAGAGCTGAGTTGGTTCTTCCCTTAGTAAATACCTCTAAGTAGGATCATCGAGAAAGGGTAAGATGACTGCTAGGTGTTGAAATCTTAGTCAAGCCTTATATCAAATTTGCTTGATGTTTAATTGATGAAGGTGGTTTGGTTTAGTGTGTGCAAAAAAATTGATGCTACAATCGAATTACTTTGCCTTAATTTAAACTATGTGAGCTAAACATGTAAGCAACCAATGTATGTAGTCAATTTTAAGCCCAAAAGAAACTTTAATGTCATTTATGAGCACAAAATAAAGAGAAAAGAGTGTAGATGCAAATAATAAAAAATTTGAGTAAAGACTTAAGGTCCCACTAGGCATACCAAAATATTTAAATGAATTTCAACTTATATTTCAAGAAAGGAAGAAGAAGAAACTAAATATGGGTATGGTTTGAAAACTTATTTGGTTGTGCATGCATTGAATCAGATGATTGTGAATAACTCCTCTTTGGCTTGGGAGGATGACCTATAAATAACACAATAGTAAAGCAAATAGTTGGTTAGATAGATAGCTAAGTGGATTGCCTAGCGCTAGCTAGATCCCAGAAGCAAGAGCTTCCTCGGGGGTTGTCAATCCATATGTTTTAAACAATTAAGTTTAGAAAATAGAAGATAAATTACTTGCATCAATAATCAAAAGGTACTGAAATTGAACACAAGAATGCTTGATAAATAAATAGGTTAGAAATGAGTAATATAACAATAAGCAAGTCAATACTAATGCTAAATGAATCAAGTATGCTTCATAAAATAGAACATGAGTCTGTGAATAGACAGGGACATAGAAAATTAGATTTGGTTGGGGGTAAGAGGTTGAAAATAACTTGTTATTTTTTACCACAGTGACCTTTAGCAGTTGAGGTGACCATCGATAGTTGGATAAACTATCAATGGTTACGCTGACCATCGATAGTTATTGTGTGTAAGCTTAGGTAATAAATCATTGGTTGATGAGATTTTAAAATGCAATTTCAAGAGATTATCTTGTGCTGGGCTAATTACAAAATATAAATAAAGTAAATGAATACTAGAAAACAAATACTTAGCTTATAGAAGATAGATCATATGAGTGGTTGAGGTGGTTGGTTCATTGATAGAGTTTGGCATGATTCTGATAGAGTCATGGTACTTGGTTTTTGACTGAGTGGAGATGATAAGTTGGATCTTTGTTGTGATGGTTAGATCACTAGATTGCTATAAGAACACCTGCGAAAGAAATCTTTGGATGTAAAATCTCTTGATAGTTGTGTATGTGGTCCCTTTTCACATCTTGTTCCTCTCTTCTTATAGGCAAGGAAGGAAAGGTGCAACAAGACATAAACTGGGACTTTTAATTATAATTCATGTATGTAATAACTCACGCATGGATTTAGATGAGTTAATTTTTAGAAAATTAAAGTGTATGTTTGTGCTTAGGATGGTGGGCCTTGACCGTCAGTGATTAAAGTGACTGTCGATGATCATCCTAACCATCGACAGTCAAGAGTCAAAGGCAAGGTTGGTTAAAATATCAATTTTAGCCAGTAGGTCAACTGAGTTAGGTTAGATGGGTTAGGTGAGGGTTCAAAGAGCCAAATTGGTCTCAAGGGGGTCTAGGGGTGTTTTGACATTTAGAATTCTAGTGTGCAGATTTTTGGTGTCTATAGCAGTACCGTGTTGTCAAGCTCGACAAAGTAACCTACACCAATAGGGTCAACACTCAAACTTATAACCAAAGGAATTGGAGAACCACCTCCAACACAAAATCTAGGGGAAAATATTTTAAACTCCACCACCACCCCCCAATATATTTATTACAAAATAACGATTCACTTACCCAAGTATCATGACATAGAGAATGCCACGAAGCATGTGTTAAAGTGTGAACTTCAATGGTATGCTCAGGGTATTACCCAATCAGAGTATAAGGTGACTCAATTTATGACAACCTTGCTAGATCACACCCATACATGGTATCAAAAATGTGATCTGAACCAGGCTATGGTTGATTATAATATATTGAAGGAGACCTTATTGAAGGAATTTGACATTTTTGAGTTTGAGAAATAAAGCATCACAACGCTCAAATAAATCATCCAAGGGATGTCTAAGATAGTGGAATTATATGATGTGTGGTTTAAGATCCTCCTTTATAAACTTTCATATGATATCCACTCCTTCCAACATGCATAATGGTTTGTTGGGGTCCCACTAGTACTTTTTAAGAGAGCATTATCTATGAAGACCTTCATAGACCCCCATAAAGTGCTTGAATCCATGCTCCCACCTGAGGTAGTAGGTAGTGTCAACACCAAGATCAACCTATTTATGGAGGCATAAATCACATCAATGGCTTCCTAATTATAGAATATGACTGTTGGTTTGATGCATGACACTCATAGCAGATTATGGTGTACTAACTGTGAGATGCAAGGTCATAATAAGAATAATTTCCCACAAATAAATTTATATACTTTACTTCTTAGCTATGAAGTTTATCATGGGTTACATGACTCTTAAAACTGACCCCTGTTGCAATGCACCAATCAAGTAAACACTACCATCTATTGTAAGATGTGCGATGCCTATACTCATTCAACAATGATTATCAAGTCATTGATGAAATGCACCAAAATATGGAGAGAGGTACATGGCAGGAAATGACCACAGTCGATGGGTAGGTGGGCCAAGGAAATGAAGGCTATAGCTATAAAAATAATGGCTATGGGAATCAGTGAGGCCTACTTGAGTGAGGTAGAGGGAGATTCCCACCATGATCATGTTACAAGTGTGGGTCGATTGAGCATTACCAACATGACTTCCCCATGAACTCAACATGCGGGTATTGTCAAGGATCACATACAATCGAGGATTGCCTAGATTTGTAAAAAAAGATTACTTAAGGTTAGCCTAGTTAGATAAGGGTGTTGCCATGGTTAAAAATGAACAAAAAGAAGAAAAATGGGCTCCTAAGTTGTTAAAAACTCGCAAGGAGACACTTAAGGTCCAAGACATAACTTGGAGTGGGTTCACCACTCAACCACCTATTGTACTGACAAAAGAGCTATGTTAGAATATGGCAAGCCAAACTACACTAAGCACATACAGCGACCTGAGCCAAAATCTATACCCTACCCTAACTTGACACAACAGAAGGATGACTTACAACAAGCCATGAGTGTAATAAAAAAATTTCAAGGAGAAATCCAACTAGCCAAAAATATATAGGTGTAGGTAAGCACCTCATGTAGGAAGCAAGACAGTTAGGAGGCTAAAATATAGGAGTTGACTAAGATCCTATGCCTTCTACAATCTGAAGGGATATTTCCCTTGCTGAAAAACTTACTTTTAGATCATGTAGGGAATAGACCAAAAGAAGAGGCTATGCCTCAGATAATTGAAGTTGTTTCACCACACATGGAGTAGGCACGTGAAGTAAGGCATATTCAGAACATGAAGTATGACCAAGAACTACTAATAAATGCCACCATCGATCAATGGTCTGTTTGTGAGGTCCTTATGGATATGGACACTGAGGTTAACATTTTGACCAAAACTACTTGGGAGAAGATGGGATGGCCACCCTTGAATCCCTCTCCTCATATGTTATTTATGGCCAACAAAACCCAATGCAACCTATCAAGATCTAGAAGGGTGTCATTGTAGATATCATGGGTGTCAAATTTTGAGCTGATTTCAAGGTAATCGAATTGGTAGAGCATAATAACTATCCAACACTGTTAGGAAGCCCATGGTGCAATGCCAATAATGAAAAAATGTACTTCAAGAAGTGTTACGTAACTTTTATGAATGGTAGAGAAAAGGTGGTGATCCCCCTATCAAGTGATCAAGGGCCTCCATATGTAGAAGGTGTTGATCTCAAAGATGAGATCAACCACATTTAAAACATCATGGTGCCAAACATTGAAAAGCTTAACCCAAGCAACCAAAGAGTGCTCAAATGGGAGAATGGATAATTAGCATCTAAAACAACTTACGTATCTTGTGACCAATAGGTCGAAGAGGCTTATAAAATGATTGGCTAAAGGTACTACCTAGTGTAAACAACTGAGCCAAGACCAGCCAAAACAAGATTGATTAGGATTGAGTGTACTTAGAAGAGACAGGTTCCCTATGCCAAAAATATGGTAAAAAAGGTGTTTGGAGTAAGTAAAGGGAAGATTGCATTGCTCTCAAAATATGGATGGAGCCAACTTGTAGAGAACTATGTCCATGACATTGAAGCATGTATTCCCAAAGTAGATAGAATGGGTGCACTAGTGTATACCCTAAATAACACTATTGCTCGTTGGTGGGCAGTAAAAAGTCCTATCTTGTCAACATGGAAATATGTGAAGGCAACAATATGCAAGATATTTTGAAAGAGTAATGAGGAACTAGACATACCTGCTTACTCAAGTCATTCTAACCCAATCGTTCATGTGTGCTTGTGTGAAGAAACATGGACTGTCTATGGTGAGAATGCACCTAGAAGCTTGTGGGTGCATGCCTTCTACAAAAATTTTAAAACATGGGCATGAGCATGGTATGTTTTAAATGAAATGCATCGATATACAGGATATTGGGAGGTGCTCATGGATTAGTTTGTACGCACCTTCTCCTTAGCTTCACAAAAATTAAAGCTACTAGAGCCACTACAAATCATTCATAGGGTAGTGTCTGAGGACACTATTATCCTAGAAGATCCCTTTGAGACATGTTTGGGGAGAAAGGATTAGTAATCCTGATGTTTTTTAAATAAAAGGTGCTTGTGTGAATAAACCTAGACTGTCTGTGGTGAGAATGCACCTAGAATATTGTGGATGCATGCCTTCTACAAAACATTGAAAACATGGGCATGAGCATGGTATGTTTTGAATGAAATTCATCAAGATACAAGATATTGTGACGTGTTCAAAGAGAAGTTTGTACATACCTTCTCCTTATATTCATAGAACTTAGAGCTACTATAGCCACTACAAATCATTCGTAGGGTAGTGTTTGAGGAACTGCCATCCTATCAGAGCCCTTAGAGACATGTATCAAGAGAAAGGATTAGCACTCTTGATGTTTTTAAAACAAAAAGTGCTCAACAATGACTCCAGTGAGGAGGATGATGAGACCTAGAAGGAGCACAATTAGAAGCCTCTAATAGGGAGACAAAAACTTGTGTACCTTATGGATGATCATGCCCCGAATGAAGAAGATCCAACTCATCTTAAAATCAAAACAATGTAGGGGACAAGGTAAGTTGATGAATCTCATCAAGAGAGGAATGAAATTACCATATGCCACTCAATACCACTAAAGTAGACATTAGCATAGAAGGTGAGTTGAAGATTGCCACCATAGGCACCTACTAGTATGAGGCAGAGATGGCATGAATCATAGACCTCCTAAAGGAATTTTAAGACTTGTTCTCATGCAATTATCGGGACATGAAGGGTACCCACCCTTCCCTTGGCAAAATGAGCATCAAGTTGGTGGATGACATAAGCCCTATTAAGAAGTGCCTATATAGAATGAACCCCAACCTCCACACTAAGGTAAAATAGAGATTGATGGAATGTTAGCCATGAGCATCATCTACCTTGTACAAGAGTCTGAATGGGTGAGCCTGACAGTCATAAGCATCAAGAAGGATGGATGCATACAAATATGCATCAACTACAGACTTTTGAATGCCACCTATATCACTGACTCATTCTTGACCTCATTCATCGATGAGGTCTTGGATGGCATTGTGGCTTGTAAAATCTATACTTTCACTAATAGGTTCTTAGGCTACCATCAGGTACAGATCGAGGAGGAGGATAAGCCCAAAACAACCTTTACGACTGAAAGGGGTTGTTTTGCTTATATTGTGATGCCCTTTGGACTCAAGAATGCACCAGCCATATTTTATAGAGTGGTGATAATGGATTTTAAGGACTTCATCCATAGGTTCCTCCAAATCTATCTCAACAACTAGACCGTGTATGCCCTTACAAAGGACCAATATGACAATCTACACCACATGTTTGAGAGGTGCAAGTAGCTCTAGATATTTTTAAACTTGAAGAAGTGCATATTTATAAACCCCTTAGAAACATCGCTGGGGTACATCATTTGCATGTATGGTTTGTTTATTGACCTTACAAAGATAATCATCATAATTCAGCTCCAAACTCCTTTAATGTAGAAAGATGTTCATGCCTTTTTAGGACATTGTGGCTACTATAAAATTTTTTATATGGAGTTATTCAAAGATCACAGTGCCTCTGAAAGAGCTCTTACACAAAGATGGCTCATTCTATTGGGGCAGGGCACAAGAAGAGGATTTTGAAACACTAAAGTTAAAGTTGGATAGCATGTCAATTCTATAATTTCTAGAATATATTACTCCTTTTCACATCTATGTTGATGCTTCAGACTTTGTAATTTTTTCCATATTGACACAATCAGGTGAGGGAAAGATGGACCACCCCATCTCCTTTGTAAATAGGAAATTGATGCAAGAAGAATAAAATTACACCACCACTGAGTGTGAGGTGTTAGCAATGGTTTATGCCTTAAAAAAAATTAGGAAATATCTATTGGTGACGCCATTCATCTTTTTGAATGATCATGAGGTGCTCAAGTACCTTGTGAACAAGCTTGTCCTACATGGATGCATATGCAGATGGATAGTTATATTTTAGGAGTACCAATTCTCTGTTGTTATTAAAACTAGGAAGTAGAACTTGGGGCCAGACCATTTGTCTTACATAAATTTTGGTGATAGGATGGAGCTGATTAAGGAAAACATACAGGATGTATAACTGTATAGAGTCCAATACATCCCTAAAGACTTGGTAGAGATTACCACTTTCCTAACATCTGGGTTTGTACCCCAGACCATGTCAAATAAGGAGAAGAATCAACTTGTGGTTCATGTCTCCCCCTTTCAACTCATTGAGGGGGACCTATATAAATTAATTTGAGTGAATTCCTATACTGGTGTTTTTTAAAACATGAAATGGACTACATCTTATAAGAAGTGCATGAGGGAATCACAGGAGGCCATTGCGATGGAGATGCAATGGTACACAAGATATTGTAGTTAGGTTTGTGTTGGGCAAGCCTTGTTAAAAACATAAAGGAGTGCACCAAGGCATGCAACATATGCTAGCACACTAAGAAGCCCAACCACCAAGATGAGATGCCTCTCATCCCCATTGTTGCCCAGGCACGATTCATAAAATGGGCCATTGATTTTGTTGGACCAATAACTCCCACAACCTGGTAAACAAGTGCAAGGTATATTTTGGTGGCTAGTAACTATTTCACTAAGTGGGTCGAGGCCATGCTAACAAAAGATTACACAGTCATGACAGTTGTGTGCTTCATCTAGGAGAACATAATACATCAATATGGGTGCCCATTGAGTCTTATTAGCAATAGGGGCACTCATTTCATCAATGAGATGGTGCATATCCTCTTAATAAAATACATGGTGGTGCACCACAAGACCACCCCATATCATCTATAGGCAAATGACACTTAAAGCCTTTAACAAGATCTTGGGAATGTGTCTGACAACAATATACAATGTTGGTCGAAAGGATTGGTATAATTATGTTTCAACAGTATTATGGGCGTATTGAATGACATATAAGCACCTAAACAAGGCTACACCATTTCAAATAGTATTTGGCACTGAAGTAGTTTTCCCCATAGAGTTCTTGGTTTCATCCTTATTTATTACATGGATTGGTTGCTTAGACAACCAATAATATTTAAGCACAAGGTTGGAAGACTTGAAGTGCTTGGATGAAAAGCGCACCCAAATAAGATAGAGTCAACAAATTGAAAAGGCATGCTAGAAGCTCTGGCATGACAAGCATATCAAGTGCAATGAACTAACTGAAGGAGTATTGGTCTTGCTCTATGATTCCAAGTACCTTAATCACCCAGGCAAATTTCAAATAAGGTGGATGGGCCCCTACATCATCCACCACATATTGGAGATAAATGCATGCAAGTTGTGCACATTTTTGGATGAATTGATCTCAAGGCATTTTAATGGCAACCGATTAAAACCATATCGATAATAGGATGGTGTTTGTGCCATAAGGATACTGACTTTTTGGTCACTAGTCAATTTGAGTTCAGTTGACAAGAAGATAGTTTGGTACAAGCCAAAATGTTATCTTTATTTTGTTCTTATCCCTTATATAATTCAAAAAGGTAATAAGCAACATACCAAGACTCCAAGGACTTATCTACTGGAACTTCATGCATAATTCTAGTCAGGTGAATTGAGCACTTACACTATTTAAGTGCATGAGGCCATACATCTAAGTGGTGGGTGTGTGAGACTCACTAGACATAAATAGAATATGCACAATATCCATATACATGAGGTGAAAATCACATGGCTCTTGAAGGCCCAAAAAAACACTACTGTAGTGTTTCCATGCATAATAATAATCAGGTGAGTCTAACCCATTTGCTTTTTAAGCACCTGATCTAGACACCTAAGTTCCTAGACATGAGTAAATACCAGACTTTGAATATTTGAGATTAAGAGGACAATTTACAGAAGTATAAGGATTAATGTTACACCATAATTTGAAAGGGGTGCATCAAATGATCATGTACCAGAAACTAGAGAAGAAGGTGAAGACACTCAACAAGGTTGGGTGCAAGAAGGAACATGAAGCTGCACAATCTAACTATACACAATAGAACCAAAAGAGAAGATAGAGCATTGGAGGGCTAACATAAGGGATTTGTATGGGGTAGGACAAGTCATAACAAGATGAAGCATAAGAAATCAACAAGAATAGAGAAACGTGCTTGAAATGGAAGTGCAACTAGAAGAAAAAGTGGAACTGAGGAGGATGAATCATGTGCATGTGAGGAATTGTGCTCAAGTTTCCATAAGGAAGGTGAAGGTCACACCAAGTGAACAAGCATAGGGGAAGAATCATCTAAGACAATTGGCATCCACCTAGATTTAAGTAGGAAGTGACTATTTGAATTTAACGTCACTTCACTAAATTACCTATTGACCAAATTTTGCCTGCAGGGAAAATTTTGGTCCCCTTCCTCCCTTGCTGTTCATGCCAGTTATATTACAGGTTGTTCAGGTTCAGCATTCTCCGTTTCATGGCCTGGTTCATTTTCAAGTTCAGTCTCTTAGTGCAAAGGTTCAATTTCCAATTCGGTTTCTTGGTTCAATAATGATTGAACTGAACCTTTGAACCAATTTTTGAGGTTCAACGGGCTTGGTTCAAGTTCAAAGGGTTCACTGTTCGGTTCAAGTATTTCAATGTAAACATGTTGAACCTTCGTACCATTGAGCCGTTGAACCAAATTTTTTGGTTCAACGAACTTGGTTCAATGGGCTTGGTTCAACGGGTTCAGTTCAGCGGCTTGGTTCAAAGCGTCGGGCTTGGCCTCGGCAATTTGGCGTGCTTGGTTGAACCTTTGAACTGTTGAACCTTTTTGGTTCAATGGCCCAGTTCAAAGGTACGCCCCAAGCCAAATGGGCAATTCAAAGCAATAAAGGGACTTCCGATCAAGTCCAAAGACTTTTCAAAGGGACAGGTGCCAAAAAAAATTTAAGACAAAAGTGCCTGAGAGGATGCCACATGGACCTGACTGACGTGGCAATGGACCCGATGACATTTTAGCAGGACCCGATGACGTCCCAGTGGACATCAAATTTAGCAAAATGGTTTAGCCATTGGATCTCAAGCGATGAGACTCGAGAAGCTATCAATTTCAAAAGGATGGAATATCTGTTGGTTTTCAAAGCTTGACGGCCGGATGAGCGTCAAATTTATTAGAATAAAATAGCCTTTGTTTCCATCCAAGAAAGTATTGCCAAGGAGTCCAGAATGCAGCAACCTATCGAAAGTTCATTCTTGGGAGGTTGAACGAGTTAAATAGAGACAAATTCGATAAAAGACAAAAGGACACGCACAGAATAAGCAAACAGTTAAGTCCAAGCAGTGCCAATTTGAAGAAGAGACTCTAGCAGGTGAAATAGCGCTAACGAATTGATCATGAGAAGACGCAACAGCTAAAGAATGTAACCAGTTTCTTCATTTTACATTTAATGGGTAGACAAACCACGTTTTGACATTAAAAATGTAGACTTTGAGCAGAACAAAGCACATGGCTCATTAATATTTTGAGTGGCTTGTTTCTTTTCATGAACAGCCATTTGTAAAAAAGAGAGCCAAATGAGCCTCTTGGACTTTCCATATATATTTGATACTTGTCATTTTGTAATCATCTTTTTGCAATTTTTGTAAGGCGCAGCCCTACTGAAATTTCTACCTGAATCTATAAAGACTATTTTTTACCTCTTCTTGGTTAGATATTATATGTATGTCTAAGTGTTTGAATTGTGTCCAATCATTGTCTTTAATGCTCTCACAGTTCCAGCACCAACACACCAGTTATCCACAAGGTGCCATTGTCTGTAGGTGACAAAAGGAGAGTTCTATTTGAAGATATAGAATAGAGGAAGTCATTTACAGTATGTATTCTGTAGCATCTTGGTGAGTCTCTATTCTTATGTTTTCATAAGAACCTCCCTGCCATTTTCTTGTAGCCTGGTTTTCCCTACCGAGTCTGAGTGTATGTTTGTGGTCTTTGTTCGATTCTGAGAGTAGGTGTGAGAAGATCACCTTTGTTTTGGTGTATCACCTCCTTAGAGTAGTTTGTTTTTTTGCACTTTCTTCCCTTTTCATCCCCCTAGTTTATAGCTATATATATATATATATATATATATATATATATATATATATATATATATATATATATATATATATATGCCTGTATGTATTTTTTTTGCACTGCCTGAAACAAACAAGATACATCAGAGGGAACTAGCCCATACCTAGAGACTCTCCTCTCCTGCTTCATCATCCCAAAGGCGAGAGAGGAGTTTCCATGTTGCGAGGAAAAGGCAGGAATCTATTTTCCTGCCATCGGGTGTAATCTCCAACGTCAACAGTTTTGGCACGCCCGATGTGATAGCAAGTTTTTTAACGCAGTAAGATATCAAGATTGATGCTGGTCCTGTCACAGCCATTTCAATACTTCTCAGCATCTGGTGACTCCAATGGTAAGAGATTCATTTTCCATATTAAGACCAGTGTCTTAAATTTCTATGCCTAAAGTCACCACTAGGTTTGCTTCAAAAAGGATTCCTTTTGAATTTGTTGAACTACCTCTAAATTTTGCTAGAAGATTAAGGTTTAGGACGACTCATCCTTATCCAACAAGTCATCCTCCTAGACTTGTTATAAGAGACACAGTTACAGCAGAGCCTCAGTTACACCCCATCCCAGCTATGGCTTTGCCATTTACAACCTTTCGTGGTGAGAGCCCCTTGAACCTCCCACAGTATGACCCAATTCCAGGGGTAGCTCTAAAAATGTACCTTCTTTCAATGGATTAGGACCCATTACAGTCATTGAGCACATCAGGGACGTTTCTAATCTCGCCAATATTCATAATATCATGGAGGAAAATGTCACAGTCAGATTGTTGGCTTTGTCTCTTAAGGGCAAGGCTCTTGACTGGTACGGGACCTTGCCTGTGAATTCAATCCATTCTTGGAATGAGCTCAGTATTTAGCTAATAGACCGTTTTGGGGAAAATAGCGATGACCTCTCGCTTGCTGAGCAGCTGACGACCATACAGAGGGCTCTACACAAATATATGTAGGACTTTAACACAAGGTTTCCAAAGACCTGGCAGAGGATTTCCATCCTGGTAAGGCTGACTCCCAGCTATGCTTTTTTATACTACTTGAAAGCATTAAATAGTGATGTTGCAGTCATGATACAATCTATGGGAGGGCATATACTGCCTGATGCTTATGACATAGCCATAACAGTAGAGAACTATTTAATATAGGCTAGGAAAATAGCCCCTAGACCCCACATGCCAATTTTTCCAGAAGTGCCACCTCCAATTCAGGCCCCTACTCCCACATTGGATCCTCTGCCGGCCATCGATATACCAACTGTTGTCCCATCAAGTGAATTTCATGAGGTTAAGAGTATGTTGCAGATAGTGACCAATGAACTTGTTGCCATTAAAAGGCAGCAAGCTCAAGGCAACATGCCAAACCAAGGGTACCAAAATTATGATCAAGCCCCTAGACCCCCTTTCCAAAATTATAATCAAGGTCAGGGGCAGCTCACTACAACCAAGCCATTTCAAAATTATAGCACCGGTCCCTCTTCATCATCTAAGGCCATAGTGCCTGTTCAAAATAATCTTGTACAAGAGCAGCCTAGCTATTCGACCATGGGATATGGTCAAGAACAGGCTGTGCACACAAACGAGATGGTAAATTATTTCTAGAATACAGAGAATTAGGCTGCTGCTCTTTCCCAGTTTTTTTAGGCTCGAGCTTAACCCAGCATGAGTAGCAATCAGGCCCAGCCGGATTCTACTCTTATGAATCAGGAAGAGGGTGAGTTTTGTGCAATCAACCATGGGGGTGCTACAGGCAATCAAGCTGATTGTGTAACAGCCAATACAAGATTTAAGAGGAGAGTAGTGGAAGAGGTGCAAGCTACCACTTAGGCAGCAGTTGCACCTCCTCCATCACACTCATTTCAAAGGGCCCCAATTTCCAAACAGCTGTTTGCACCTTCAGCGCCTCAGCCTACACCTCCAGTCGGGATCAGCCCAAAAGAAAATGTGAAGGGAGGCAGTCCCCAAGTCAATATAGTGGACCAGATGAAGAAGTTGCATGTGAGCATCTCCTTATGGGATTCATTGTCTCTTCTAGGATAGAAGGACGTATTGAAGAAAGAATTGCATAAGCTGGATCAGCAAGTTATTCCAGTAAACATGAATAATGTCTTAATGATAAATGGACAGCCTGCCCCTCCAGAACAGGTAAAGAAGGAAGAGAAGACTCCCCCTTTCTACGTATCCTTGGTCATTGGGGACTTCTTGGTGCACAATTGCATAATTGACAGCGGGGCCAGCACCTCAGTGATGCCCAAGTGCATTGCTAATAAGATGGGACTGAAGTATGAAGAAATGAAAAAGGGAGTTCTGTAGCTAGATGGGACACCTGCAAAAATAGTTGGAATTTTGAAGGGTTTAGACTTGACATTACATGCTTGCCCAACCTTCTCAATTCCCCATGATATTGTAGTAGCAGATGTTCCTCCATTTTTTGCAATGTGCCTATCTAGGGACTTCACATCCAAAATAGGTGGCTATCTAGCAGCAAATTGGTCATATCTGGTGTTCAGAACCAAGCATGGGACCAAGGTGAAAATCAAGTCTGAGCCACTCTACAAGGACCATCTAGAATCATATACTCCCAAGGCAGCGAATGTCAGTTACACAATCATCGACCTAGAAGAGTCCCAGACAGACCAAGCTCCATCCTCTGCTCTTGAAGGAGTCACAGACCTACTCTTGGATGAGTGGGGAGATGATAACTTCAAACATGATCTATACAAATTTATAGAGGAGACAGACCTTGGAGTCTATTGCATGCACAAAGAGGGTGCCTTCTTGCAGAATTTGATGAAGGCAGAACAAGCAGACCTTGGCCTATGGCAGCTATATTTTGATGGATCGAGAAGTAAGCTAGGCACTGGAGGTGGGGTGATGCTGGTCTCCCCTTCAAAGGAGAGGTATTTTTCAGCCTTCCAGTTCCATTTCTCTTGCACAAGTAATGTTGTAGAGTATGAGTCTTTGATCCATGGGCTGGAATGTGCAAGAAAAAGATGGATTAAGGAGTTGTAGGTCTTGGGGGACAGCGAGCTAATTGTGAATCAGGTGAAGGGCCAAAATCTAACAAAGAACT
This sequence comes from Torreya grandis, assembly GCA_037957365.1. NCBI lineage: Eukaryota > Viridiplantae > Streptophyta > Pinopsida > Cupressales > Taxaceae > Torreya > Torreya grandis. The sequence continues at coordinate 9,023,873 of JARHVA010000006.1, forward strand.
CTTTGCTAAAGTCTTACAAGCATAGGGTCTGGGACTTGATGGAATATTTCCTTGCTTTAAACATTACCTCGATTCCTAGGGAGCAGAACAAACACACAGACAGGCTGGCGACAGTTGGCACTCAGTTTGATGTTTCAAGAGAAATAAGCTAGGATTGTGGTTCGTGCCACTTGAAGGTGGCAATTTGACCCTCTGTCCCAGACAACATTGTAGATTGGCAAGTTTTTAAAAGTGACCAGCAGATAGCTCTCTTCCTTTGGCAGGAAGCTGAGTTCGCAATACACAACTAGGAAAAATTATAGCATCAATATGGAGATCAGATTGTCTAGTTGAATAACAATAAACTCCCTAAAGGTCTGGTCACGCTCGAAAGCATTTTTAACAAAGATGACCAACTAAGAAATGACAAAGCATGCATCACGACCAAAGAGGAGAATTACGAAAAAGTTGAAATCTTCAAGGACAAGCTGCTGGCACTTGGCAATGTCTACACATTTCAAGAAAAGCGAGCTTTCATTTTGCTGTGTCAAGAGTTCACTAATGTGTTTGCATGGGATTATAGTGACTTGAAGGGCTTCGACCCAAGACTTGCTCAGCACACCATTGAATTAGAGGAAGGCACCAAACTAGTCACTCAAAAGCAAAGGCCTGTCAATCCTACAATTGAGCCCCTCATGCAAAAAGAATTGGCCAAATTGATTGAGTCTAGAATTATATTTCCAATCAAACATTCCTCATGGCTGGCCAACCTCATTCCTATTGTTGTTTCCAAAACCAGCTTATCTCGTTTTGGAAGCAACCCCCCCACGAAACTTGTCTGTTTCGTCTTGTCTCTCTAAGTTCGTTTTTTTTTTTTTTTTTTTTAAGGCGTTTTCGTAGTAGTTTTTCATCTTGATCGGATCGGGAAATGGTTACTTTCCCATCGAGACCAAGTTTCCCCTTCCCCTTTTTCTTTTTCTCCTCTATCCGGAGTTAGTCTCCCTTGTTTTTCTTTTTCCTGCAAGGGCGGCGATTTTCGCCGCCCCTGCATTTTTCCTGCAAGGGCGGTGATTTTTGTCGCCCCTGCATTTTTCCTGCAAGGGTGGCGATTTTTGCTGCCCCTGCACATCTCAGTTTCTGTGCAAGGCATTAATGGCCCTACGCGTCGGGTTGTTGGGGTTGGTTTTTCACCCTATATAATCCGATTTGGGCCTCATTTCTTCTCACTTCTTCCTCCTCCCCTCCTGCCTCTTGCACCTGAGCGCTCCAAGCGACTTTGTGAAGTGCCAACTCGCAGATCCGACTTTGTGGCGCGCGCGTTTTCCAGGTAGGGTTTGTTTTAAGTTTTATTTTATTTTTCCTCTTCTTTCTAGCTTAGTTGTTTCTTTTTTTGTTGTTGTTGTTGTTTTTCTTTTATCTTTTCTTTCCTCTACCCCGCGTAGGAATTCAGGCATCAATCACCATGTACGATGCTCATCTGAAGAAATTCGGCAGCAAGAATTGACACTCTCTCTTCCCTTCTCTCTTCTTCTATCCTTATGCATTTCTGTTTTGTGCAGAATGCGTGCAATTTTGTAATATGTAATTACGAATATTATATTTTTGGAAAATATCTAAAAGTCAAAGATGAGTCATCTTTGACCAAGATATTTTTTTATTTTATCATTTTCTGTTTTTGAGGACTTTCTCCCTATATATAGTGGAGACCTCATTTGTAATATCATCTTGGAAAAATTGAGAGCAAACACTCTGCTAAAATTGAAACAACTTTTGAGACTTTGTGCTCAGATTTGTAAACCATATTTTGTCAAATGAATGAGAAGCAAGTGATTTCAGACTTTGTGTTGAAGTTATCTGTGTCATCTAGGAAATAGTTTCTTATGTACTCTTTCCTGATAACCTCTTGTTTATCTGATTTAATAAGCAAAGTGAATGTGTTGATATTATCTAAGGGCGCTTCTAGAGGGTGGGAGATAGACTTTGTGCTGTTTTCATCTTTCAGATTCATTTATCTTTTGTAGTTTCAGGGGAAGACTTTGTGCTTCACCTTACTCTACGATTGTACTTGTTCTGGATTCGTGAAGAAGCTACGAAAGACTCTGTGTTTGCGTGAGCGTTCTTGTGATTCTGTTATTTCAGGTAATCTCTTGCTCTTCATTTGATACCATTCCTGAAAGAAGAGGAGTGTTGTTAGCTTTGGATCAGGGATTTTCCTCTTTTGTCCTTTGTACATTACTTCTAAAAAAAGAGAAGTAGATGCTGTCCTACCCCCCCATGTGTTATTTTCTGCTTAATTATATACATATTTATAGCACACAAATACTGATAGGGAACCTCCCCTTGATGAGAGGAGAGATTTACCTCATCTAGATCTGGTAAAGCCACCCTTTTCGCGGTGTAAATCTCCCTTATACTGTGGCTGATATCCCCATTTTGCCATCAGTTAGTTGATGACAAAATATTCACCCAACAGTTTTTTGGCGACTCCGCTGGGGACCGAATGTGCAGTCTGAAACCTCAAGTTTTAGATTGAAGCAGTCCCTACCCTTCTCCATTGCGTAATCTGGTGACTCCGTTTCATGTCTTACCCATTATCATTTTAGCTTTACCAACTGCCTCCATTATATTATCTAGTCTGCAAAATCAGAGCTGCTGGGAAGAACGCACATCTTGGAGCCTCAAGCTTCAACTTGAAGTGGTTTCGGTCTCAATTTTGTTTTAAAAATTTGGCAACCCCACATTACACCAGAGGTCAGAGATCTAAGGGTGTTGTTGACCCGGTGTTCGAATTGGCGCAACAGAGTAATTTTGATCTATTTCCCCCATCAACTTCTCTTCGACGGTCTAGGAGTGTTCCTTCTAGCCTTGCTAGGTCACCCACACAAGGTAGAACTCCTTTTCCCACTGTCAATCACCGCCTACCTATAAACACTCCACCAAGGTTTGTTATCCCACCTTTTCATCCTCTTATCATAATGGCTCAAGGCCCGTGGGGTAATTCTTTCGGTCCTCTTAATTTAACCCCACCTCTGCATGAGCTACCTCGTAGTTCTAAAAAAAAATTTCCTAAGTTTTTGGGTGATGGAAAGGTTCATCCCGACGAGCATATTGCCGCTTTCTCCATAGCATGTGACGTAATTGGTGTTGAATTTGAAGATGTGGCGGTGAGACTTTTTGTGGAGACTTTGCAATGTGCTGCTGCGGATTGGTTCTATCACTTGCAGGCTGGGTCAGTAACAAGCTGGGATACACTCAAGTCTAAATTCGAAGCTAGGTTTAAACCCACTGAAGATGCACATGCTTTGTTAGCTCAGCTAACACAGATGAAAAAAGAATCCCAGGAACCCATGAGGGATTTCATAGCTAAGTTCAACAAATTAAGAAATCGAATTCCTACTGTGGCTCAACCCACGCCGGAGAATCTCAAATGCTTTTTTATCAACTCACAGCTCCCCGAAGTAAGTTTTTTGTTGAGACGAGCTGGCCCTATGGACCTAGCCCTGGCTCAAGGATTGGCCACCGAGATTGAAGACGATCTTATCCTGGCAGGCAAAATCAGGAAAGATTTTGGCAAAAATAAATACCCCTCACTGGCTGAAAGCTCCTCCACAGGCACTACTGATCCTATGGTGCAAAAATTAACAAATGAACTGATTGCTTTAAAAAGACAGATTGCTCAAGGCCCGTCTGCCCCTACCTATCGAGATGCACCCAGGAGGACATTCCAGAATCAGCCATATCAAAGTAATACTGCCCGAACCCAAGGACAATCAAATCGCCTACCTCTCCCTGCAGGGAGATTAGCCATTGAAGCAGCACCTACAAATTCAGCGGTTGGATACCTAGAAGCTGAGCACGACCTTTCCTTTCAGCCGCAGCTAGATCAATCAGAAAGTGCTAACCTCTTTGATGAACAGGATGAAGAATTAGCTGGTGACTCCAGTATCAGTTTCTTAGATTACCAAGATGAAGCCAGACAAAAGGGGGAAGATTAAGAGGGAGCTTATGCTGTCTTTACCAGGTCTCAAAATCAATCTGCTTCACGCACTGACAAAGGGAAAGCAGATGACGAGCTCTGGCCAGCAGTTTCCATTGCCCAACGCGGGACTCTATTACCTCCGCAATCAAAAGATCAGGTAACTCATAAAAAAGTAACTGCTCCCAGACACTTAATATCCTCCCCTCCTACTACTCAAGCCGGTGAAGAACCTGTCAAAGTCTCTGATGAGGGGATTGCTCCTTTTTCTATTGCAACCACCTTTCAATCATTTGATATTATTGATCATGCTAAAACGACTAAGATTCAAATGACAGAATTTGAATATTTGAGAGCTAACCCAGAACAGCTTGATAGGTTAGTAGAATATGTTAAAAATAAAGCTGTCCCTATAGGACAAAATCCTTTGAAAGTTGTTCCGGATCTCCCCAAAGATAAACCAGCCCAAAATAATCTGGTTGTGACACCTCCTGTCGCTCCTGGGAAAATAGAACCTTTTTATGTCTCTCTGCTTATAAATGGTTTCAAACTAAGTAACTGCATTATAGACTCCGGGGCTTCAGATAACGTCATGCCTGCAAAAGTAGCAGATTCTCTCAGCTTAACTTTGACCAAAACTTTTGGGAGGTGTTTTTCCATGGAAAACAAGCAAGTTCCCCTCCTTGGCCAAATAAAAGATGCCCAATACGCTTTCGCGGCTTTTCCAAAAAAAAAAATTAAAATGACGCTTCTAGTAGCGGATGTTCCAGCATCTTACGGTATCCTGCTCGGGCGGAATTTCTGTAAAGATGTTGGAGGCGAGTTAAGCATGGACCTATCTGAAGCAAGGATTCCGGTGCAAGGCGTCATGAAAAGATTGCTTCCTGAGAAGGAAGCCAGGTATGTAGTTACCCGTTCCACAGCACCTGAAGCTCAGATTTTATTTGAGTCATCAGGCATGGGCACTTATTTCTTATCCACAGACGAGACCCGCAGTGCACTCGATGAAACTCCTACGAGTGATGATTTGATTTTGGTTTTAGCTGACGCGAAGGATGGGACGCCCAAGCAAAATGAACACATAAAACAATCTTTTCCCTGAAATGGAAAAGTTTGTATGGAAAAAGTAATACCTGATGAGCTGTGGACTTTGGAGTTCGACGGCAGTTGCTCTTCTACTGGATCAGGAGCGAGAGTTGTGTTGGTGTCCCCTCAAGGAGAAGTTACTCCTTTTTCCTACAAATTACAATTCAATAATACTAACAACACGGCCGAATATGAATCCCTGTTGCTCGGACTACAGGCTGCCAAAGAAAAGGGCGTAAGGAAACTCCATGCTAAAGGAGATGCTGAGTTGATATTCTGTCAGATAAGGAACCTCTATCAGACCAAAAATGAGAGGTTGCACCATTATCGCAATCAGGTATGGGATCATATTGAGGATTTTGATGCCTTCAATATCTCCGTCGTTTTGAGGGAATTCAATGATCGAGCAGACGCATTAGCTGTCTCTGCAACTCTCCTGATTCCCCATCCTGATTTCAAGGGAGATAAGTATACTATTGAGTTGGTCTTTCGACCAAGTGTACCAGACAATGTTGACCACTGGCAAGTATTTAATGATGATGATCAAATCATCGCTTTCTTGGAGCAAAAAGACACGTTCAAACAATTATGTTTCGAAGGCAGTAAGCCCCGAGAGTATGGACTAACCCCTGAAACCCAGGCCCATACAGGTGAAGATTTGCTGCAGCTCAAGGGGAATAAAATTCCCAAAGGTTTAGTTTCCCTAGAGAAGCTGTTCAATGACCATGACCGGTTTGTCAAACAACAACGAACAAATTCAAGTTCTTCTTCAGATTTTGATCAAATCAACTTGGGAACCAAGCACGACCCTAAGATGGTAAACATTGGGAAATGCTGCACTTCCAAGGAAAGGTCTGAGCTTGCTAGTTTACTCTGTCAATATAGGGATGTGTTGGCCTATTCTTATAACGACCTAAAATCTCTCAGGCCACATGACATCCGTCATGACATCTCCCTGAAAGCCAACTCTGTGCCTTATAAACAAAAATCCAGGCAGTATAATCCAAAAATCTCAGATACTATTTTATTCAAGATACAAAAGATGCTGGATGCTCAGACAATTTTTCTGATCCATCACTCAACATGGGTTGCTAACATAGTACCCGTCAGAAAGAAAAATGGTGAGATTCGAATCTGTGTAGATTTCAGGAACTTGAATCAGTTGTCCTTAAAAGATAACTACCCCCTTCCCATTATGGATCAAGTCCTACAGATGGTAACAGGTTCAGAAATGTTATCAATGCTTGACGGTTTTTTGGGTTATAATCAAGTGGAGGTCAGAAAAGCAGATCAACATAAGACAGCATTCACCACACCCTGGGGTACTTTCGCTTACCGCAGGATGCCTTTCGGTCTGATAAATGCAGGCGCTACTTTTCAAAGGGCTATGGATCTCGCTTTCAAAGATATAATGGGAAAATTCATTGTAGTATACTTAGATGATCTGACGGTATTTTCAAAACAGCGTTCTGAGCATGTTCACCATTTGCAAAGAGTACTAGAGCGCTGTCGTCAAAACGGCATCTCGTTAAACCCAAAGAAATCCATTTTCAGAGTAACTGAAGGGAAGCTTCTCGGACACATAGTGTCCCGAGAAGGTATCAGAATTGAATCTATCCCGAGAAGGTATCAGAATTGATTCAGAAAGAGTTAGATCCATTCAGGAACTTACTCTGCCTACCAGCAAGACCGCAGTTCATTCTTTCTTTGGGAAGGTCAATTTCCTTAGGAGATTTATTCCTGAATTCGCTGAGAAAACCCGTCACATTGTCAACATGATGAAGAGCAACGCCACATTTAGGTGGACTGTCGAGGGCAAAGCAGCGTTCAAAGAAATTAAAGAAGCAATTGCAGGGGCACTAATCTTGGTCTGTCCGGACTATACTAAAGGTTTCAAAATATATAGTTATGCCTCTGAGCATACACTATCAGCTATTTTGGTTCAGCCCAATTCAAAAAATGCAGAATCTCCTATTTCGTTCATGAGCTGCCCACTCAAAAATCACGAGTTGAAATATTCCCTTATGGAGAAACACGCATACGCCGTGGTCAAGGCTGTCAAGCATTTCAGGTTTTATATCCTGAATTCTCACACTGAAGTCCTCGTACCAGATACAACAATAAAATCTATTTTGACTCAACAAGAGTTCGGTACAAAGATGGGTAACTGGATTGCCAAAATTTAGAAATTCGATCTGGACATCAAACCAACCAAGCTCATACGGGGACGGGGCCTTTGCCAATTGATCGCCAACAACACTGCAGAGGAATTTAAAAATGAAGATCAAGATATCGAAAGCGTGCCCACAGTTCTCTTTGTCGCCACTACTGATGAGTGGTTTTTTGACATTGCTTATTTCCTAACATATGGTGAATGCCCTCCTCATCTTTATTTTAAAGAAAAACGGAATGTTAAATTAAAAGCAGTTGGTTATGTTCTATGGGACCATGGTCTTTACAAGAGAAATCTGGATGGGGCATTTCTTCGTTGTGTTGATAAAGCTCAACAAGAAAAACTTTTAGAATCTTTCCACAATTTGGCCTGTGGAGGACATTTCTCTGCACCGGTGACGGCACACAAGATTCTACGAGCAAGGTACTTTTGGCCTACGCTTTTTCAAGATGCTTACAAATGGGTGCGTAAGTGTGAGCTGTGTCAGCAATTCGTCGGAAAACCTAAGCTACCTGCTTTGCCCCTCAAGCCAGTTGTGATCGATGAACCGTTCCAGCAGTGGGGTATCGATTTCATTGGTGCAATTAACCCATCTTCAAGCGCCGGACATGATTATGTCCTCACCACAACAGACTATTTTACTAAGTGGGTGGAGGCCAAACCAACTAAACATGCTACATCCGAAGTAGTATGCATCTTCCTCAAAGAAAATATCATCTCCAGGTTTGGGGTTCTGCTAAAAATTGTGACGGATAATGCGGCCTGCTTTTCGTCACATGAAATCACTCAATTTTGTTTCCACTATGGGATTACCTTGTCTCACACTTCGAACTATTTCTCTCAGGGAAATGGACAAGCAGAATCAAGTAACAGGAACCTGGTTACCATCATCAGGAAGTTGGTAGATGACAACCAGAGAACATGGCACAAAGCTTTGTATGATGCTTTATGGGTCGACAGGATAACACCTAAAAGAGCTATAGGTATGTGACCTTTCCAACTCCTATATGGACGAAATGCAGAAATCTCCATCACCCTTAAACTACCAGCACTCAGGTTAACCAGAGCAATCGAAGACTCGACCTTTGAAAGTTCAGTTGACAAGCGTATCATGTATTTGACGGAGCTGAATGAACAACGAGTTATGGTGGTAGATCGGATTAGGGAACATCAAAACCAGGTGAAGGCACTCTTTGATAAAAGAGCTAAAGCGCGTGAGTTCCAAGTCAGAGATCAAGTCTTGTTATGGGACAAGCGGCGTGAACCAAAAGGGATGCACGGCAAATTTGACTCCCTGTGGAGGGGTCCGTTCACCATTCGGCAGCTCTGTGGCGAAGCCAGCTTTTTGCTAGAGTATAAAGATGGAACGCCGTTTACACTACCTCACAATGGGCAGCATCTAAAGCTTTTCAACCCTTGAAGCTTGGATGAGTCCATTTGTAAAATATGTACAGTTCTTCTTTTTTGTCTGTCTTTCTTCCTCTTTTTCTTTTTTTTTTGCTCGACTTCGTAGCCCAATGGCTTGGATGAAGGCACTTAGAGACTGGATTCTGCTTCTGCTAATCTTTTCGATCAAGCAGAAGCTCCCCAATAGGAGCCAGCTGTTGTTTCCAAAACCAGCTTATCTCATTTTGGAAGCAACCCCCCCACGAAACTTGTCCGTTTCGTCTTGTCTCTCTAAGTTCATTTTTTTTTAAAGGCATTTCTGTAGTAGTTTTTCATCTTGATCGGATCGGGAAATGGTTACTTTCCCATCGAGACCAAGTTTCCCCTTCCCCTTTTTCTTTTTCTCCTCTTTCTGGAGTTAGTCTCCCTTGTTTTTCTTTTTCCTGCAAGGGCGGCGATTTTCGCCGCCCCTGCATTTTTCCTGTAAGGGCGGCGATTTTCGCCGCCCCTGCACATCTCGGTTTTTATGCAAGGCATTAATGGCCCTGCACAGCGGGTTGTTGGGGTTGGTTTTTCACCCTATATAATCTGATTTGGGCCTCATTTCTTCTCACTTCTTCCTCCTCCCCTCCTGCCTCTTGCACCTGAGCGCTCCAAGCGACTTTGCGAAGTGCCAACTCGCGGATCCGACTTTGTGGTGCGCGCGTTTTCCAGGTAGGGTTTGTTTTAAGTTTTATTTTATTTTTCCTCTTCTTCCTAGCTTAGTTGTTTCTTTTTTTGTTGTTGTTGTTGTTTTTCTTTTATCTTTTCTTTCCTCTACCCCACGACCTCGTAAGGGCGGCATTTCCTTGCCGCCGTTCCGCCCGGCTTGTCCTCATGTAAGGGCGGCGATTTACGCTGCCCTTACTTTCTTTATGCTTTTCTCATGCAAGGGCGGCGAAAATCACCGCCTCTGCTTTCCTCATGTAAGGGCGGCAAAAATCGCCGCCCCTGCTTTCCTCATGCAAGGGTGGCAAAAATTGCCGCCCCTGCATTTTCCTCCCTTTTTCAACAAACTCCCAGATTTTTTTTGGGTTGTCCTTTTCAGGCTTTTTCTTCCTCATTTTCCATCCCTTTGCCTGTCCTAGCCTTTTTAAGTGACCTCCTGTAACCTATGTCACTTAAATTGCTCTCCCTCTCTCTCACTCTCCTTTCAACTATGGCTGCAGCACCTTCAGCAAGCTCCTGCACGCCTGCTCCCGTCCAAGCAAGATCATCCCTCATGACAGAAGCATCTCCTTCAAAGGTGAAGGCGATGAAGTACAAATACCAGGGCATCTTCCCGCTCATGGCAATCACCTCGAATGTCGATGACATTCGAGACACTGAGATCGGCCATGTAGATATGGCCGAATTCCTAGGACGAACCAAAGCAACAAATCACAGCACTGGGATAAAGAGAATTATCGAGAGCAATATCCACCTGGTGGCCGCCTTCCCAGTGGCAGCCCATCATGCAGAGTTCATCCTCTAATGTGCGCACTTCTACGACAAAGAGACCAGATCAGTCTCAGATGCCAGTGGCAGCATGATCATTCGGTTGGACCCCGAATTTATCGACAAAGTTTTTCTATGCCCGCCAGCCACCGAAGTAACCCATATTGACTTCAAGAATAGGCAAAGGGAGTATGACAAAGACCTCGAGAGGGCAAAGAGGGTCATAAACCATAAGTGGTTAAAAACCCCAAGGGCCAGCCTATCTAGAAGGCCGAAAAGCTTCCCCAAGAGCGACTTCATTAAAGAAGTTGGTGACTTAATCACCCTCCTCAGCAGAGTACGGGGCCTCCCGTCCTCTTCACAATTCCATGAATAGATGTATCCATTCATTAAGATCATCCTGTAAGGCAAACAGGCCATCTTCTAGGGAGAATAGATTAGCAACGCTATCCATGAGCAGCTGACCAGGGTACAAACCTCCTTCAAATTCTACATGACCTCGTACCTGGTCTACATAGCTGCTGCCATGCGATCTTTCCTGAGTTTAACAACAGAGGGGGATAGGAAGACCACCCCGATCTATTCATACTATCCGCAGCTGACACTTCAGGGGTCGACACGTCATTTTAGGCGAGTGAATGACGCATTCTTTGCCGTATTTCTATGTCTCTTCGATCCTCAACTGGAACAGAAAAGAATATCAGACGAGGCTTGGGCAGTAGTGAACAGTTTTGGCTGTATGTTCCTCCAGTTCTCTACTTTTTCTTATCTTCGGGTGGGTTTCTATCAAGGATACCCTTATATGCTCCCTAGATTCCCTTCGAATAGGTTGGTCCTAATGGAGCTTTGCCGACAATTGGCCGTCGTGCACTCAAAATAGATGGAGCTTAAGAGACCTGGTTTCAAGTTTCCTATCCAGATTGGCAGATTTTCCATTGCTACATCGACTAAAGCCAAGGTTATGGAAACAAAGATGCAGATGGTTAATATCAAATCATTCAAAAGGCGGGAAAAATTTGATTACAGGGGATTCAGAGAGACAATTCGAAGGAAGACTCAGTTCCACGAGCCCATGATTGAGGACATCTAGGTGGATTTGAGGACAGCTAAAGAGGTAAGGAAAATGGACTATTGCCGTCTCACGCTAGAGCAAATAGAGTACCTCAGGCTTGCTGAGATCCCTTCAGGGTTGATTGATGATGGGAATATCGTGAACAACAGATATCTGACAGACAAGGTTGCCGGTTCCCCTCTTCCTCCGATTAACTGGTCTCAAAAAGAGTTGACTTCTCTAAGGAAAAGATTCGAACCAGTATTGGCTAACACCAATAGTTGGTTGGCAGCAAATGGAATCACCTTAAAAGAATTCATCACAGGGTCAGAGGCTGAATACCAAGCAGAGATGAAGAGAAAGGCAGAAAGCCGAACCAAGAACAAAGACGACGTCCCTTCATCTTCTAGACCTCACAAGCCTAGGATCGTCTTTGTATCCAAGAAGCCTAGGTCAGCTCAAGAGCCTGAGGCAGCAGCCGAGGGAACCAAAGAATAAAGTCCTGGGGTACAGGCAGCTCAACCAATGGGGTCTCCAACCTCAACGAGACAAGTGCGGTCGATTCAGAGCTCCTCTCCTCCTCCTCAATCTCCTACGGTGCCCACTTCTCCTATCTCTCCCATCAGCGTTCCATCTTCTAGAGCCGCTTCCCCTTCCAAGGTTGTTTTTGGTGATCCACAAGATCCTTCAGCAGGTTCACCTCATTCTTCTGCATCCATTCCAAGTTTATCATCTCCATCTTTCAACCTGCCACCAAGCCCTGTGCCTAATCATGAATCAACAGTTGGAACAGTCTCGCCGGTCACTCCAACTACGACTACTGTCACCACCAGTAGCGTGGAAGCCGCTACCATGACACCGACGGAGGCAACTATTGTTACAACAGTTACTTCTCTCCCACCTTGGATGTCTGCTTTCACACCAAAGAGAAAGAAAAGGGCCATCTCCCCAGAAGAATTCAATTTCGGCAAGATAGTGCCGGCCAAAATAAAAGCTCCCAAGAAGCCGAAAATCCTCTCCAAGTTAGTCGAGGAAAAGGGGCAAAAATTTCTGGAAATTGCCAAACCCCCACAAGACGCAACCCTTGAGGGTTTTGAAATGAGCAGTTATTCTTTTTCTCGTGTTGAACTTGGCAAGGTTACACACGAAGGTGCGAAGAGTGATCTTCAGTCGGCAATGGACATTATGGTCCAAAAATTTGACAAAGAAAAGGAGATGAAAGATTTTTATAAAGCCAAGGCTGAGCAATTAACGGCAGTAATCAGAAGATTCACCATCCCACTTGAAGCAGCAACTCCAGAGGCCTTTTTTGTGGATGATTCAGTCATTCAGAAAGCTGAAAAGACTTATTTAAAGGGAAAAATAATGGAGGAATATATTGACAGAATGCATAATCAAGGAATCTCTCTGCTATCTGAGGTTGCGAAAAGAACAGGGAAAATGAAGAGGTTGAAAGCTCAGGTAGACAGTTTTGTCTCTTATACCTCTCAGGAGATTGATAGCTTGGAGAAGGATCTCGATAGATGGAAGGAAATGAAGGATCTAAAAAAGAGTACCCTGGTATCTATCGGTGTCATCCCCAACAAGGATTCATATGTTGAGATCAAGGAGGCGATGATCTTCAGGATCCAGGTACTCAAAGATCTAATTGATGATCTCAAAGCTTTTAAAGAAGCTAGTGATAAAAGTGACCTGAGCTTATTGAATAAATTAGAAGAGCTGCCCTGCGACTTGACCTCTAAGGATCATCAGTTCCTTCCAGCAGATGAAATGATTCAGAATTTCGAAGAGATGATCCAAAGGGATTTCAAAGGTGCGTCTTTCTCCATGACTTCAGTAGACAGCGTTCTGGATGCTCAGTTGACTTTGGAGAATTTAAAATCCAGGTTAACTGGCCACTCTAAAGCCATCACAGCATTGAAAGATGCACTAATCAGATCAAGGGTCGTCTCCAAAAATGCAGTTGCACCGGATAGCGTAGGAATTCAGGCATCAATCACCATGTACGATGCTCATCTGAAGAAATCCGGCAGCAAGAATTGACACTCTCTCTTCCCTTCTCTCTTCTTCTATCCTTATGCATTTTTATTTTGTGCAGAATGCGTGCAATTTTGTAATATGTAATTACGAATATTATATTTTTGGAAAATATCTAAAAGTCAAAGATGAGTCATCTTTGACCAAGATATTTTTTTATTTTATCATTTTCTGTTTTTGAGGACTTTCTCCCTATATATAGTGGAGACCTCATTTGTAATATCATCTTGGAAAAATTGAGAGCAAACACTCTGCTGAAATTGAAACAACTTTTGAGACTTTGTGCTCAGATTTGTAAACCATATTTTGTCAAATGAATGAGAAGCAAGTGATTTCAAACTTTGTGTTGAAGTTATCTGTGTCATCTAGGAAATAGTTTCTTATGTACTCTTTCCTGATAACCTCTTGTTTATCTGATTTAATAAGCAAAGTGAATGTGTTGATATTATCTAAGGGCGCTTCTAGAGGGTGGGAGATAGACTTTGTGGTGTTTTCATCTTTCAGATTCATTTATCTTTTGTAGTTTCAGGGGAAGACTTTGTGCTTCACCTTACTCTACGGTTGTACTTGTTCCAGATTCGTGAAGAAGCTACGAAAGACTCTATGTTTGCGTGAGCGTTCTTGTGATTCTATTATTTTAGGTAATCTCTTGCTCTTCGTTTGATACCATTCCTGAAAGAAGAGGAGTGTTGTTAGCTTTGGATCAGGGATTTTCCTTTTTTGTCCTTCGTACATTACTTCTGAAAAAAGAGAAGTAGATGCTGTCCTACCCCCCCATGTGTTATTTTCTGCTTAATTATATACATATTTATAGCACGCAAATACTGATAGGGAACCTCCCCTTGATGAGAGGAGAGATTTACCTCGTCTAGATCTGGTAAAGCCACCCTTTTCGCGGTGTAAATCTCCCTTATATTGTGGCTGATATCTCCATTTTGCCATCAGTTAGTTGATGACAAAATATTCACCCAACACCTATCAGAAAGAAAAATGGGGAGATCAGGCTATGTGTCGACTTCAGAGACCTTAATAAAGTCTCTCTAAAGGACCATTATCCCCTTCCAAGCATGGAGTGGATTCTTCAGAAAGTGATTGGTAGTGAGCATTTTTCTCTCCTAGATGGCTACTCAGGTTATAATCAAATTCTGGTGCAAGGTTGTGACCAGTATAAAATAGCCTTCACCACTAAATGGGGCACGTTTGCCTACAAGAAGATGCCATTTGGGCTATCCAATGCTAGTGCTACCTTCCAACAAGCCATGGACATGGCTTTTGGTGGCTTGATAAATAACAACATGCTGGTATACCTCAATGATATAACGGTATTCTCCAAGGAAGTGAGCCAGCACATAAAACACCTCAGGCAGATTTTTGAGAGGTCCAGGGAATTTGGCATCTCTCTTAATCCAAAGAAATGCATGTTTGTTGTTCATGAGGAAAAACTTCTTGGCCATATCGTGTCCAAGGAAGGCTTGTCCATTGACCCCGAGAGAGTTCACTCCATTCTGGAGATGCCCCTACCAAAGGACAAGAAAGGCCTGTAGAGCTTCTTTTGTAAGATAAATTTTATTCAGAGGTTCATTCTAAATTTTGCTAAGGTAGTTAAGCCCCTGACCTCTATGTTAAGGAAAGGTGAAGAATTCAAGTGGACATCACAAAGAAAGGATAGCTTTGAAGCCGTCAAGCAGGCTTTAGCCCAGGCGCCTGCTCTGATCAGCCCTGACTTTAGTAAAGACTTCAACCTCTATACATTCAACAATGAAGAAGTGATATCCGCCATGCTTACCCAAGAAAATGGCGAAGACCTCGAATAACCACTCGCCTTCTTCAGCCAGGGATTAGAGGATTTTGAAGTTAGGTACACGTATGTAGAAAAGCAAGTCTTGATAGTAATGCGAAGCCTAAATAAATGTAGGTATATGATGTCTAACAGCAAGATCCACCTTATGGTCCCACATCTTGGTGTCAAGGATTTCTTGACCAATTGAGATTGAATGAGAAAAGGGCGGGATGGATCACCAAAGTGATGGAGTACAATGTAGACATTAAAATCACCAAGCTGGTGAGGGGCAGAGGTCTGTGTGAACAGTTGGTTGCAGGTTTCAAACAAGATAAAGGGGAGAACAGCTTGCTAATCCATGATGTAGCCACTATAGAAGAACCGGTTGTCATAAAGGATTGGACACTGGACATGAAGCATTTCCTTCTCACAGGTGAGTGTCCACAGGGTCTTGATAAGGCTGAAAGAAGATATTTTAAACTTCAGTCCCTTCCTTATGTCCTGATTGATGAAGTATTATTTAGGAAGGATCTCTCTAGGGTTTTCCTAAAATGCATTGACCCCAATCAGGCTGATAGGATACTGGTTGAGTTTCATGATGGGCCAGCTAGTGGTCATTTCGCTCTTAGAGCTATAGTAGCAAAGATAATGAGAGCTGGCTATTTTTGGCCTACTATTTTCAAGGACACCCATGTCTAGGTGAGAAAGTGCAAGAAGTGTGCACTTTTTGATGGAAAATAGTGATTGGCTACCATGCCTCTACAACGCATTCAAGTTGAGCAACCATTCATGCAATGGGGCTTGGATTTTATAGGGATGATTAATCCTCCCTCTAGTGTTGGGCACAAGTGGGTATTGACTGCCACAAATTATTTCACCAGGTGGGTAGAGGCAGTTGCTTTGAAGGAGGTAAATGAGAGTGCAGTCCTGGAGTTTTATGAAGATCTGGTAACAAGATTTGGAGTCCCAGCCACCATAATCTCAGATAACGCCTTGGCTTTTCTGGGAATCAAAACTAGTGAATGGGCGCTGAAGTATGGCATATACCTCAGCATTTCATCAAACTATTATCTGTAGGGGAATGGGCTGGCTGAGTCCACTAACAAAAATTTGATCAAAATCATAAAGAGGACTATGGAAGAAAATCAGAGGACTTGGCATGCCAAGCTAAAGACAGCTCTATGGGCCGACTGAATTACTCCGAAGAGAGCAATCAAAAATTCTCCATATACGCTCATGTATGGAAGGGAAGCCAGGCTTCCCATCTCACTTGAATTGCCAGCATTGGATCTCACCCATCAGCTACAGTTAGAAGAAGGGACCAGCATGGAAGTCAAATTGTGTGAGCTAATGGAGCTCCAAGAGGTGAGGGATCAGGCTATGGCTTCTCTGACAAGTCACCAACATCATGTAAAAAGGCACTTCGACAAGATGTCCTTGTCAAGAGATTTTTCTGAAGGAGACATTGCCCTGAAATGGGATGAAGATCGAGCTAAGCCCGAAAAACATACAAAATTTGATGCCCTATGGAGCGGTCCTTATGTGATTACTTAGTGCAAGCAACATAATGCGTTCCAACTTTCAAGGTTGGATGGCGAAGAATTGCATATCCCAGTTAATGGGATATATCTGAGGCATTGCCACTGATCTTTTTGGGTTCACCTGTACATATTTCCCCTTGTTTCTTTCCTATTTTCCCTAAGTGCTGTTGCACAAGTAGTTTTCTTAGTCTTGTGTGTGTTATCTTTTTGTGGAGGTAGATTTGGGTGGCTGGTCCTAAGTTTTGACAGAGTTCTTACTAGTTTTCAAAGTTATCATCCGACTCCATGCCCAATGGATTGCAAGGCAACTAGTCTCTAAGCATAGCAGGCATGCTTCCCCTGGGAGTTGCCAATTTGTTGACCAAATTTTTCCTGCAAGTAAAATTTTGGTCCCCTTCCTCCCTTGTTGTTCATGCTAGTTATATTGCAGGTTGTTCAGGTTCAGCATTCTCTGTTTCATGGCCTAGTTCATTTTCAAGTTCAGTCTCTTAGTGCAAAGGTTTAATTTCCAATTCAGTTTCTTGGTTCAATAATGATTGAACTGAACCTTTGAACCAATTTTTGTGGTTCAACGGGCTTGGTTCAAGTTCAAAGGGTTCACTGTTCGGTTCAAGTATTTCAATGTAAACATGTTGATCCTTCATACCGTTAAACTGTTGAACCAATTTTTTTGGTTCAACAGACTTGGTTCAACGGGTTCAATTCAGCGACTTGGTTCACAGCATCAGGCTTGGCCTCAGGAATTTGGCACGCTTGGTTGAACCTTTAAACTGTTGAACCTTTTTGGTTCAATGGCCCGGTTCAAAGGTATGCCCCAAGCTGGAACGGCAGTTCAAAGCAATAAAGGGACTTTCAACTGAGTCCAAGGACTTTTCAAAGGGATAGGTGCCAGGAAATTTTCAAGACAGAAGTGCCCAAGAGGATGCCACATGGACTCGACAGATGTGGCAATGGACCCGATGACATTTTAGCAAGACCCGATGACGTCTCGGTGGACGTCAAATTTAGCAAAATGGTTTAGCTGTTGGATCTCAAGTGATGATGCTCCAGAAGCCATCAATTTTAAGAGGATGGAATATCCGTTGGTTTTCAAAGCTTGACGGCCGGATGAGCGTCAAATTTAGCAAAATAAAATAGCCTTTGTTTCTAGCCAAGAAAGTATTGCCAAGGAGTCCAGAATGCAGCAACCTGCCGAAAGTTTATTCCTGGGAGGCCGAACGAGTTAGATAGAGACAAATTCGATAAAAGACAAGAGGACATGCATGGAATAAGCAAATAGTTAAGTCCAAGCAGCGCCAATTTGAAGAAGAGACTCTGGTAGGTGAAATAGTGCCAGCAAATTGATCATGAGAAGACGCAATAGCTAAATAATGTAACATGTTTCTTCATTTTACATTTAATGGGTAGACAAACCACATTTTGACATTAAAAATGCAGACTTTGAGCATAAAAAAGCACATGGCTCATTAATATTTTGAGTGGCTTGTTTCTTTTCATGAACAGCCATTTGTAAAAAAGAGCGCCAAATGAGCCTCTTGGACTTTTCATATATATTTGATACTTGTCATTTTGTAATCATCTTTTTGCAATTTTTGTAAGGCACAACCCTGCTGAAATTTCTACATGAATCTATAAAGATTATTTTTTACCTCTTCTTGGTCGGATATTCTGTGTATGTCTGAGTGTTTGAGTTGTGTCTAGTCATTGTCTTTAATGCTCTCACAGTTCCAGCACCAACACACCAATTGTACACAAGGTGCCATTGTTTGTAGGTGATAGGAGGAGAGTTCCATTTGAAGATATAGAATAGAGGAAGTCATTTACAGTATGTATTCTACAGCATCTTGGTGAGTCTCTGTTCCTGTGTTTTCATAAGAACCTCCCTGCCATTTTCTTGTAGCCTGGTTTTCCCTGCCGAGTCTGAGTGTATGTTTGTGGTCTTTGTTTGATTCTGAGAGTAGGTGTGAGAAGATCACCTTTGTTTTGGTGTATCACCTCCTTAGAGTAGTTTTTTTTCTTGCACTTTCTTCCCTTTTCATCCCCCCAGTTTATATATATATATATATATATATATATGCCTGTATGTATTTTTTTGCACTGCTTGAAACAAACAAGATACATCAGAGGGAACTAGCCCATACCTAGAGACTCTCCTCTCCTGCTTCGCCGTCCCACAGGTGAGAGAGGAGTTTCCATGTTGCGAGGAGAAGGCAGGAATCTGTTTTCCTGCCACTGGGTGCAATCTCCAGCGTCAACATTACCATTAGAGAGAATTTAATGAAGTAATAATGGAGGCAAAATATACACATTTAATGCATTGATGATAAAGGATTTCTATGGATTTTGTAAAATTTTGCATTTTCCAAGAAATTTAGGTGTCACCACGCCATAAAAGACTTGTATTAATAATGGTAGATAAGAAAAGGGTATAAATTATCAAGTGGTAGGCTTGCTTAGGTTACAAAGTTCATATTAACTTAAGACTAAGAGTGAACCTAAGCAAAAACTAGAGAGTTGAGGTGCAAAAATCTTACACTAGTGAGAAATTGAGCACTAACGGGCACTAGGAGTGAATGATTGCATACCAAGAAGGATTGCATTCATAGTAAGAGTGATTTGGATAAGTGTGAAAAAATGATTCTAAAAAAACTAGATATTCATAAGAGTGACTTGATGCATAGGCCACTATTGAGGGCCAATAAAGCTCGAGGGATAAGTGGACAATTGCAGATCCCATGACTATAGATGCACCATCACCATTCAGGGCTCTAGTAAACTACACCTACCACATTTCAACACCAATAGGTTCAAGATGGTGAAGAAACACAAGGGGTAAAGTTTTGCATAGGTGAAATAAGAACCAAAATGGGTTTGTATAGTGCCTGATATGGCCATAGTAAAAATAGTGGTACCACATGTGGAAGTAGAGAGCGTGGTGCAGGTGGACATAAAATGCTCACCAAAATGTCTTATCAAGTGATATAGTTTCCTTAAAAATTCATGATAGGGGAGATTTGGTACTCTTTCTTGCATGTCTATCAACTAAAAAAATATAAACATCACAAGTTCAATCACCTACAAAATTTCTCACAAGATTGGATGGTGGACATAGGGTAGAAGATGGTGCAAGGTGATGTCTTATTTGATGTATCGATCCTAGATAAATTGAATGCATTGAGTACAACTCAACTTTATGAGTTTTCATGCTTTGGGAAGTTAGAGGAGTTGGTATAATTCTTACTCTCACACATATTCAAGCACTGCATCTACTTTATAGGGTGGCACGTGAAGATTTTGGTGTAGTTGATATGAAGAATAATCAAGATCATAGATATTTATAAGGACATCCATCAGATGATGGATGATGATGAGGAGGTGGAGTGGGTAGCCCAGATCCTAAAGTAATTCAAGGGGGGTTTCACATTCCACATCAAAGAGTATAAGGACTCCAACATGAGGGTGGTGGCATGCCTTGTTAGCTCCAAACTATGCCCAGTGGATCAGTGGACTGGTGTGATGAAGGCATACCTTTGCATCACCTATCACATGGCACTGGGTGAAAAATTCAATATTACCAAGTTCATCACCAATGATTTGTGAAGAATGCACAAGAGTGACACATGGAAAAAGTAACATTCAAGTGGGGATCCATTCTCATCCTCATTATCATGGAAGAGATTGGGATCACAGAAGGGGATGATGACAACCTCTAGTCCATCCAGAGCACAATGACTCCTCAATGTATAAGTATAAATACTTCACGAGGCCCCTCTCTTTTAGTGCCAAATATAAGACTCACATCATGGGGTGGTGTGATTACATAGAGGCCTTTGGGCTAAAATGATGCATCCTTCATGGGCTCCCTTATAATATATTCAAAATGACAACCTTTGTCATGATGCAACATCATTGTGTAATGTGTTTGTTGTTGGTTGATGGTAACATGTTAGGGTGGCTATAAAGCTCCCCTATGCCTTCTCATGAGATACTTTAGGTATGTGCTATTCTAGATCCCTAATGCATAATAGATAGACATTCTAGTAAAGGAACTGGATGTGGAGAGGCATAGGCTGAGGCACTAGTTCACTCATGTAGATGGGAAGGTCATCGAAGATGAAGAGGATGAGTTGAATTGCTTAGTCATCCATCCCATTCAATAAGTAACCATAATTGGCCACATTCATATATTATACTATGAGATGAAGCCAAAAAAGAAGGGACTCAGCACTGAGTAGAGTGAAGACTCCCCAATTTGGATTGGCAATGAAGGAAATTCAGTGCCAACAAAGAAGATGTAGTCTCCCAAGAAGAAGAGGGGGGAGTCTTTGGAAGAGATAGAGGAGCACCTAAGGCTCAATATCACCTTAGAAGGAGAAGAATCTCCTTTGGACTCCTCAAATAAGTGCGTGCATTCGCACTAAAGGCATCCCCTAGAGTAAAGAAAAAGAAGGGGAAGATTCCTCCAGTGGTGCCCAGGATAATCCTATCTGACATAGAGGAGGAAGAGGAGATGAAAGAAGAAATAGTTGAGAGAGGCATATATATCATGCTCAAGGAAGATGACTCATCATCAAGTGAAAGGACCCCCTCCCTACCATCTCAAATTGAATTAGAAAATAAGATGAGAAGGTGGAAGAAACTTGGCTTTAGTGACGTCCCTATCTAGAAGGCGTTGGAGATGGAGGAAAGAAGAGAGGAAATGATGAAGGCTAGGATGTCCAAAGAAGCCATTGAGATGGTTGAAGTTGAGAAGCATAGGAAAGAAGTGAAGAAATGTAAGGCATGTGAGATGAAGGGGAAGAAAGTAGAAGGGAGGAAGGAAGGAGAAACAAGTGAAGATCTAGAAGAGGTGGAAGCACATGAAGAAGCAATACCCTTAGGTGCACTAACTAAGGAAGATTTTAATTGAAAATGGGAGGACATGGGCCTACCCAAATATCACATCGATATGGAATTGCAATTGCACCACAAATGAGAGGCCATAAGGGCCAGGGGAATGTCCCAAGCTGAAATTGATCGAATAGAGGCCGAGGAGATAAAGGCAGAAGAAATGAAATGCAAAGCACATGCCAAAAAAAGTAAATTTGCAAAGGAAAAGGATAGAGGAAATAAATAGAAGAGAAGGTATCCCAAAAAGAGAGGGTTAGAATGAATAATGAGAGAGAGGAAAAGGTTACCTCTATCATGAAACCTAGAAGGTAGAAGGCAAATGAAGAGGCGCTGAGCACCCACTCCAGCATGGTAGAAGAAGCTGAACAACAGGCACACCCTAGTTTTAAAGGGATGCCTAAAAATAAAGAAGGCGATGTTGGCACCTCAAAAGAACAAACAGAGAAGGAAGTAGAGACCCCACTATGACAAGAGGAAAGTAAGGATGGCGCTGAGGAGGTTCATGCCAAAGAGACACAATGAGGAAAAGAAGTGGACAAGGGGGAAAAGTCTGAAGAAGAACCCATCTGGGAACAAGATAATGAAACTAGCACTAAAGAGAGAGAAGAGGCAGACTAAGGGGAAATTTTTGATGAAGAACCCTTAGTAGAAGAAGAAGAAGAAAAATAAAAAGGAGAAGAAGAAAGCACTAGAGGAAGCACTAATGCTAATGGTGAAGAGAAGGCACTGGCTAAGGAAGAGGAGTATGAGATAAGCTATAGGTAAAAAGTATAGAAGGAGTTCACCAAAGATGATGATTTATACATGTTTGAGTACATGCACCCAAAAAATGCCATGACCCTAACGTACCATCAAGGTTCTTGGGCTCTCGACTGCTACAGGGATGAACCTCAGTTTGAGGTTCCAAAGAAGGCAATTTAAAGTGCCAAAAAACTAGAAGAGGGACATGACTACCAGCTTGTAAATCCTAGGGATATAAACCCCATAAGGTTAGTGAATGTATTCCTCAAGATGCCCTCATCAAAATCATGTAATAACACCATCAATGATGTTTGTGCCAACAAATAGAAATAGATCATGTAAGAGGTAGAAGAAGAATTGAAGGCAATAAAGCTCAAACTCTGGTAACAGGTCAAGCACATCGAAGAGGCAGAGCCATCCCTTTTGGATGGTGTGGATACCTTCGAATTGAAAGAGGTTGATCAAGTTTCTGCACTAGTAGAACAAATACTTCCCCGAATGAAACCAGTGCTAGAAGAACAAGAAGACCCTGGTGAAGCCATTAGAAGAGAGCCAAACAAAAAGCTCAATGCAGTGGAGGACCTCTTCACCAAATTGGAAGAAGGCATAGAAAAAAGGGATGCCATCTTTGGCAAATTCACCACTCAAGCATTAGTCATCGACATCTGCCTTCAAAAGGTGAAAGAGGAGAAGGATGCTTTGGTAAAGCATGCATTTATTGTAAGCAGGATTAAGTGCATATAGGTTATGGTGCAGGTCAATACCTTAAACACCTAACTAAAGACCTAGGAGCAAGACTTGGAGGCACTTTTTGGTGCCTTTCAAATAAAGGCAAGTGATAAAGGGGACATTTTATATGGTAGGGTGAGGCGAGCTAAGGAAGGATTAGAAGCCTTCAAAAAAGAAATAGAGAGCACGAACGTATCCAAACTTGAGATTGCATTAATAAAATTAGATGATGCCACTGAACAAATTAAGCTCACCATTCAAGGCTTTGATAACTTTAAGGCAGAGCTATAATAGAGTGCATTCAAATTTTATGTAACGAAGTCATGAAAGACTAGTCTGAGGATAAACTAGCAATTTTTTATGTGGTAATGTTGGGCCCCTTTTTATGCTACTTAGTAGACTTCACCAACTCAGTAGATCTTGGTGCAAGGTAATATTTTGTGATGGTTACTCATTTTTATATCTTTATCACCAAATGGAAGAATCTTTGAAGATCTTGCACCAGCTGGTAGGTAGCTGCTTAGCACTCGAGTTTAAAGGAGAATCTCATTGAGTGTTTGCACATGATGGATAGAGTGTACAAGTGTCAGAGTAGTGGAACCAATGACATAACAACCCCCAAAGACAACTCAACACTTGGTGTGAACCCTTCTGACCTGGTAAAAAGATGCTCCTCCACCTAGAAAAATGAACCAGAACCTAAAGAAAAAAGGAGGCAATTAATGGTAGCAAAGCTCTGCTAAACTCGAGAGACACCATTATCATATTGTAATCTGCATGAAC
>JARHVA010000006.1:10252500-10555000 GCA_037957365.1 Torreya grandis
TGAACTGCAGATGGAGTGGCAGCAACTTCAGATTTTATTAGAATTTTTGGAGCCCTCCAAACATAGAATCGAACCCCCTCTAGGAGTGTCGCCCCTACTCTAGGTCTGAGAATGCAATAATAAATAGATGCAGTCCTTTGTCTCTTCCAATTTGTCCTTGAAATGATTGCCAAGACCAAAGAAGTTGATCCCTCCAATACCCAAAGTTTACAATGCAAGAATAGCAATGAAAAACTTGGTATGAATGCTGATATGAACTGCAGATGGAGTGGCAGCAACTTCAGATTTTTATTAGCATTTTTGGAGCCCTCCAAACATAGAATCGAACCCCCTCTAGGAGTGTCGCCCCTACTCTAGGTCTGAGAATGCAATAATAAATAGATGCAGTCCTTTGTCTCTTCCAATTTGTCCTTGAAATGATTGCCAAGACCAAAAAAGTTGATCCCTCCAATACCCACAATGAGGTGATGCTTCAAATAAGAGTAAACAACAAATGTATGCTCCTCACCAAGGCTGGTCAACCCCTATGAATGTTTGAAACAAAGGCAGCAAATGATATAGAATGCAATCAACTCACAATGGAATCTTCTCCAATCATTCCAAGATGGAATCTCCAATCTTCTCAAATGAATTGATAGTTGCAACAATATATCAGCGGTTGCAAACTTGCAAACCCTCAATAATATGCAATAATAAATCAACTATTGCATAAATAGAAACCCTATTCAAAATTGCAATAATACAACAGCTATTGCAATGAATCAAAAAACACTTATTCAAGAGAGCAATAATACATCAGCTATTGCTTTAATCCACAATCTTTAATAAAGCACAATGTAAAAACCCTGGATAGATTCCTCCACAATTTTCAACTATGATTGATCTTTCACAACCGAAACTGGTATCCTAGAGTCTTCAAACCCTCGGGCAATGCAAGCCTCAACTCTTACCACGCACGGATGAAAAATAGAATAACTCAAGACATAATGAAAATGGCTTGCATTGAGCTCCTTATAAAGCATTTTCATCCCACTTCAAAAAGCTTCAAAAAATAATATTATTTTATTCCTTTAAGTGACTTTATGATTTATTATTTTATTCTTTTAAGTGACTTTGTGATTTATTATTTTATTCAGTCACTTTATTAAATCAATTAAATATAAAGTCATCCTTTTGATATTAAATTATTGCAATAACTTTATAAATAAATTGAATAACTCCACTTTATTTTAATTAAAGTAATCAATTAAGCTATCCTTTTGAAATAACATTTTTTTGGACAACTCAATTAATTAAAATAATTAAATCATGATACCTCCAATTTTAGGACATGACAGTATTCTAGAATATAAGGGTTTTTTTTTTTTGAAGTTTTAGCTGTTTTTTTTTACTTAAGAAACTTTCCAGATATTTCCGTCACGTTTCCAGGTGTTTTTGGGACATTTACAAAGCATTTCCATACCAAAAACATTTCCAAGCAAAAACAGAGGGGCCTAGGATATTTCCCTACAACGTAGCTATGCATATGTAAGTACCTGTAGATTACTTTTTGGTTTCCATTATTGGAAGATGCAAGAAGGGAATTAACCAAAATTGTATGAGCAAGTGTGGAGGTATTTCACTCATTGAATGTGGATATGGAGCAACCATTCAGTTTGAGAAGCACATGCATGAGCAGCCCATTGCATCAAAGAGGTTGTATGATTTTACCCAATCTCATGTTCAAGTGGATATGCAAATACACATGTTTTCCTTACCAAGTTCTTGTAGCATTTGGTAAGATGGGTAGAAGAGGCACTTTATGTTAAGAGAGAGTGCCAAGAACAGGCTGAAGACCAACGTATCACAAAGGTGACAGCATGTTGTTTTTCTTTTTCGCTCCATGCAAATTCAGATTTACATCATGTAGCATGTCTAGTTGCTTATGAAAGTTTGTAGCATGCATTTGTGTAAACTCACATGATTGTAGCATGGAGTTATAGGCTGGTTTTTTATAATCAGATATTGTTGCATGCCTTTGTTTGTTGTGGTATGTACATAATGAACTATAAACTGCTGTAGCAAAGTTTGTAGCATGCTTTTGAATTGTTGTATGCACATGGAGTAAGGTTGCAGCAAGTTCTCCAAACAAGTTTTGGTATGGCAGCAATTGGTGACACGTTGATGGGCATCTTGCAGCATGCTCATAAGCCCAAGGTTCTTCCATCGAGGGAGAAGAAGAGGCATGATATCAGGTATTTATATGTATTGAGAGGTGCGTCCATGGTGAGTAGAACTCCACAAGAAGATTGCTAATTGTGATGGATGGATGTTTTAACATCCATATTTCTTCAATGAACATCTTTCATTCAACGTATGTTGCATTTCTTTTGAGTTGCAAGATATGGTCAACTTTGTAAATAGAATTTAGTTTTAAATCCATATATGTTGCAGTTGTTGAAATTAAGACCCAATATAAGACAATTTGTAAAAGTGGTCAATTGTTGTAAACCACTTACATTATGCAATATGTTTTCTTCACTTGTTGAAAGAATGTGAACAGCAAGGAGGATGTTATGTAAGCATCCTATAAGAAAGAGCTTCACTCTAGCTTACAAGCATGTGCATCGCAGAAAAAGAGCTAAGAGGATCAGCCAAGAGTAAAACTTAGATACCGAAGAGTGCAAGGAGGTCACTTGGCAGAGATTGGGAGGAATTGTGGACACCTAATCAACCTGGTTTTGCAGGTTTCAGTTTGGGAAATCACTCTCCAAGACAAAGGAATAAAGAACAGTCCAAGACGATGATGAAATTGGTATCCCATGTGAGAAGATAAAAAGTGAAACCTTATCTTTTCAGTCTAGAGCTTTTGTGGGACCAAAACCCTTCAAATTTGGGGTGCATGATCCGAATTTTGGATCAAAAAGATCATCCTATTCAGCTGGTAAGACAATGAATTGTCAAACAAGGGTTAAGGAGTGTCCAAAACTCTAGAAAAGAGCTAATTTCTATTACAAGGGTTAAATCAGCACATGGTTGAAATCAAAAGTTATTTTAGACTACATATTTGGATTTTGCTCGAAAAATCATGCAAGTTAAAAAACAGAACGTTAATACGTGTTCATATGCAAACATTATGGCCTCTGAAAATTTAAAGACATCCCAAAATGATTACCCACAGGGATGTCTCGGATTTTTGAAAAAACCCCGTGTTGTTGCCGCACAATGTCAGAAAAAGGCACATGCTGCCACACTTCTTAGTTACAAGAAGTTAAAGGGGCAAGGAAGATGTTTTGACTCTTGGGCGTTTGTTTTCAAGCCTAAGGCATTTTTCCAATGTATATATGAACCTATAGAGTTTATGAAAGGCATCAGAAGATATCATAAGGAATTCAAACACTCAAAGTTGGGCGTAATCACTTTGTGTTGAGTGGTTTCATACAAAGCTAAGGCAGATTGGCAGCAGTCAAATACAATGAACATATGGGAGTTCAATCCAGTGTTTCGAAGGTAGTCAAAGATGCAGAGCATAATGTTGTGAAGACTACACAGCGGAGATGGCTAGTTTAGTAGTATCTCTTGTTGAAGAAGCAAGTCATCCACTAAAGAGTGCAAAGATCATTGCAAGTGTAGAAGCCATTGAGAATCCAGTGTCCTTGTAAGCCCAAGAAAGCATAAACTTGTAAACTGCAAAACATAGTGGAGATGAGGAAGCGTGGCTTCACTCTTCTAGGGTATTCTCACACTAAGTTTCTCCAAGGTAATATCTTGTGTTATCTCTCTTTATTGTTGTGTTTGTTTCTTTGATTGTATGTTTCTACTTTTTGCAATTAGACTACTATCTCAAACACCTAAGAGAGCTTAAGAATCAATTAACACAAGCATAGCACTTGTTCATAAAGTTTCATATTCATTTTGCACTTCTATACAAGCACATTTAATTGCAATCATGTATGGAGTAGTAGAATGGGTAGAATGTGAAGGATTGTGCGCAATGGATGTAGCATGCGAGAATTAAATGTGAGGGATTGCGCAGTCATTTTTGCAAGCTATAGAACAGTCATAAGAGCTGGAATATATCTTATTACAGCATTTTAGGTGTTGTTCTATAGCAAAGCAGTTGGGGACAACACTTAGGTCAACAAATCTGCGTTGATGAATTGTGCAATGGAATGTCCATGCCGATTACGGATCAAAAGTCCAAAACAAAAACTTTGGCATCTGGAATGAGGTTCCAAAGTACCCCCACTCAACTTGCCTAATTGGTCTTATAGTACTTTCTTGCATCATTCCCTTGGTCACATTCTTGCTCTCAAAGCTTATTTAAATACAAAATTAAAAATCCTGAATCAATGCCCTAAACTACTTGGTCATTAAAAGGACATTCTTGCACTGCTCCATTGGAAACATACTTTCGTGTGCATATCATATCCAATCACATTCCTACTCTCAGCGCGTATTTAAATACAATATTAAAAATCTTGAATCAATGCTCTAAACTACTTGGTCATTAAAACCATACTTTTGCAAAATCTTGGATGTTCTCGAGGATGAAAGCACAACTTAAGCCAACTCCCATTCACATAATCAGGCACCTCGATGACATCTAAACAAACAAAGCTTAACCACACCATTACCTAATACCACTTGGACAACAAAGGATCCAAGCCATTGAACCTACAACTTCCTGTGATGCTTCTTATACCTAGAGTCATACATGAGAACATGGTTGCCTACAGAAAAGGTCTTGACTTTGATCTGTTGATCATGACATTCCTTTTGTCATTGCTTCTTAATTCCATTCCTCCACTATGATAACAATCTCCTCTTCCAACACCATCAACTCAATAATTTGTGCATTTAAAGAAACATCAGCATCCGAACTATTTGTTGAAGCAATGCGGAGACTGGATACTAGAAATTCAATTGACATAACAACGTCACGTCCATACACCAACTGAAAAGGTATCTACTTTTTGAGTCTCTTATAGGTGCACTGGTAGGCCCACAATACTACTAGTATTCACTCACATACCTTAATCAAAATAATCTCCAAGATCTTTTTAAATGACTATGCGGTCCTTTTACCTTGTGGATGATATGGCGAGCTCTTGTGATGCTCCACCCCGAACTCATGCAAATTTACCGGGATCGTTTAGCCACAAAATTGGTACCTTGGTCAATAATAATGTTTAACTGGAAGCCAAACCTAGTGATAATATTCTCATGGATGATTCTTGTTGTAGTCTCAATTGTGCAATCCCTAGTAGCTAAAGCTTCAACCCAATGGGTTAAGTAATTAGTCTCAATGATAATGTAGTGTGCCCACTCTTTCATGCTATGATGTCCCCTTTTCATATAATTTTAATAAATAATAAAATTACCCAAATAGTGATTTTAATCATTCAAAAATATAAGGCAATTAATTAATTATTAAAATAGAACTATCTTGATTAATTATTCGAATTATCAAAAAAATGGTTTTAATCACTTGAAAAATTAAGGTAATTTTCTAAGGGGCTTTATAATTAATAAATTATTTGAAAAGTGATTTTTATCACTTTAATTATTAGAGTAATTTAATTAATTATTTAAGGACTTAATTATTTAATTTGCTAAAAAGTAATTTTAATAACTAATTTATTAAGGCAATTTATTTAATTAATTTAAAAAGGCCTAAAGTGAAATTTAAAGGAATGTTAGCGTGGGAGCTAAAATAAAGAAAGGAAAAGATATTCTAAAAAAAGTAAGCGAGGCTTATGAGGTACTTTGCCTCCCCAAGGTGGTTCGCCATCCTTTTGGAAGGTATAAATACTACGTTACCGGATACGCCCCTTGCAGGCCCTGGGAGCGCGGGGATACGCCGGTACGGTACGGTACACGGCTGATCCGCGGGGGATACGGCCAGGGTACGGCGTGACCCCTACGGATACGGCCGAATACGTCCACGGCGTGACCCCTGCGGATACGGCCGAATACATCCATGGACGTATTCGGCCGTATCCGCAGGGGTCACGCCGTACCCTGACCGTATCCCTGCGGATCGGCTGCGTAAAAAAACATTTTAATTTTTTTTCATTTTATAACCAAAAAAACGAAAACCCTAATGCGACTGCCTCCACGCCTCCCTTCACGACTGCCAAACGCCGCTTTAATATTTTATAAATTTATTAAACTATAAACTAAATTTTTATTATATAGTTTAGTTTTTTTAATTTTTATTTATTTCTTTTAATTTTTTAATTTTTATTATTACTTAAAAATTTAAAATATGTTTGTTTTTAAATTTTAGTCTTTAGAAATATAATATATATTAAGTATTAAATTTTAATTTTAAATTATTAATTAGTTTAAAATTTTAAATATAAACTTATAAAGTATAATTATAAAATTTTAAATTTTAAATATTTTGTGTTAAATAACTTATTTGAAGTTATTTTGTTTCCTCTATGCATATTATGTGGTTAATTTTGCTTATATGGCTATATTTTTATATTTTTAATTTTTTATATATATTTTTGTACGGCCGTATCCAGCCGTATCCAAACCACAAAAAAAAAAATCGACATATCCCCGTATCCGTATCGGCAACTTAGTATAAATACAAGGTGAAAATCACAATTGAAGACATGTTGAATTTGATAATTGTTCTTCATGCTTGAAGAAACTATTGGGATGCATGCCCAATAGATGTTCGTTGTTTTGGTGTTGATCAATTTACAAAAGGTGTCTTTTGATGCCATCTTTGCTAAGGAGATCTTGTTACTTGCCCTAGAGTGGGGCGATTTGCATTAAGGTGCTATTGGGAAGTTTTTGTGAGGTTTTTGACGCTCTTTTCTTGCGTATTATTTCTGATTAATGTTCGCACTATTTTTGCAAGTGGAGCGAACTATTTTGGGAGGCTTGATTGAGGATTTGGAGGCCCCTTTGGGGTCTATTTCTACAATTTAATATTCTGAAATTGATTGCTAATTTTTTGCACATTAGCATGGGGTTTTTTAGAATATTTAAAGCCCTAAATTAATAAAAAAATAAATAATAAATTTCAGATTATTATTTAATTATTTTTGACAAGAAACTAGGGTTTTCAAATTTTTGGAGCAATTTTTTGTGACCTTCCTATGAAAAGAAAATTCCAAAATTATTTTTATTTGATAGTCCTTATTTTTATGATCACTTTGAGCTCTTGTTTGCATCATAATTCCAAATATTGAGGAAGTTATGATTTTTTTAAGTTTTTAGCTATTCGTAAAAAATAATATTTGTTGAAGGCAAGTTTGCAAGGGATTTGTTCTGAATTAATTATTGCAATAATTTTTTGAGTTTTGGAGATTGGTTTGAATTAAGCTTGAGTAGGGATTAAAGTGGGGAAGAAGAAATTCATTTTAGCTAGTGTGACACTAGGGTTTGGAGGATTAAGACATCTATTTCAGGGTTTTTTTCATTGTGACAAGAGTCATTCGTGGCCAAATTCACAAGGTATGGTATTTAATTCAAGGTGAAATTGGAGTTAATTTTTAGTTTGGATGTGCATTTGTAGCAGCTAAGGTTTGCTGACTTTTTATTTCAGAATTTGTGATTTTTTTGAAAAACCCCTTTTGTATGAAATCGTCCCATTTGGAGACATTACAGTGGTATCAGAGCACCGATCTTGTCCAGTCTGTGAGGGTTTGTGTTTGCAGATTTGGATGCATAATCTATGAATCATGGAGTTAATAAGTGAAAGTGAATTAAGAACAAAGCTTCGTAGATTGAAAAAAAAGCTTGAACATCCACATCATTTAAAAAATGTTTTGCTCAATATTTTGGAGGAAGCAACAAACTGTTTGTCCATGATAGGGACAATCAGACTCTAAGTCTATGTTTTGGGCAATAAATCCTTTGGTGGTTTACTTGGCTAAACCTAAGTTTTTGAAACATCCAGATTCGGATGTAAGATTTTTAGTTATCACTTGTATTAGTGAAATTACAAGAAAAACAGCTCCGAAACAGCGATACAATGACGACATCATGAAAAAAATATTTCAATTGATGGTGCACAGGACATCACAAATTCTTTTTTGCTAAGAGGGTCAACATCCTAGAAACTATAGCTTCCACCAGGTCATGTATTTTGATGTTAGATAACAAGTGTGATGAACTTATTGTTAAGATGTTTCAACATTTCTTTGCAACTGCTTGTAAGAATCCCACCAAAAATGTTGTAGTTTCTATGCAGAAAATCTTAACTGTGACACTCAATGAGAGTGATGATCTTTCCAAACCATTATTATCTATCTTGTTGATAGGTTTGGGACTAGAAAAGGAAAAAAATTCAATTGCACACATGCAAAAAAAAATTTCAATTGCACACATGCTGTTTGAAAATGTTGCAATTGATTGTGAAGAAAAATTGAGGCCTTATTTGATAGTGGAGCATGTAAAGGAAGAGAAGATTGAACAACATGGAGTTGGAAGGAAAGAATGACGGGACAGCGCTTCATAAGGGTTCCTATGAAGGAGCCAAAGAAACAAAAAAATCAGATTTGAGGGAAGAAGATGAGCTACAAAAAGATGACACTTTGGGGCAGCCTAGAGTGGGAAATTGTGAAAACAAAAAATCTGAGTTTTTGAAGCAGCAAAGAGGGCTGCAAATGATGGATGAAAATGAAGAGATGTTAGGTGCTTTGGGGCAGCCAAGTACCCCAAACTTAAGTATTCAAAAAGTTGATTTAAAAAAAAACCAAAGAAACTGAGTTATTCCTAGAAAGGTGTGAGTTGAATGATGATTTTTGTTTGGTATCTAATAATTGTTCAAATTTGTTGCATGACTCTAAATTTGTTGAAAGAGTTTGGAAGGAACAATTCCCAATCACAAATAAGAAGGTAGTGCAAGCCTTGACAAGGTTGGATGGCACAAAGGGGCTTCTTGATAGATCAATGCACGATGAAATGAGGGAATGCTTGAAGGAAAATAACACTATGATGGACTTACAATCAAAATGGATATGGGAGAAGATCAAGATTCCAACTTATTGTGGAATGTGAAAGGCAATCCATTGTGTGAAATGGATAGAAAGGAAGGATCAAGACATCAAGAAAGGATCCTAGAAATTGACAAGTGGATCAAAGGGGTGTTATTAAACAACAATGGTTTCCCTAATTTGTTTGTTCCATGTGTAGGTTTATTTGGGAGATCCCTTGTAAAGATGGCAAGCAAGGAAGTCATTTGGCATGACTTAAATGATGAAGAGGGTCCTACATCTTCATCTAACATTATGTTTGATAATGGTGGTGTAAGCATGAGAAAAGGGAAAGAAAGGTTTGAAGGCATGTTTCTGAGCAAATTTTGGTTTATCTTCTTGTCAAAAAATTTTGAGGATGTTTTGCTACATTCATGGCTCAAATCCTACATAGAAAGAAACTCTTTTGGCATGGGACAGCCAAGCAAAAGTTTCGATATGTTGTGGATAAGGTCCGAATTTGTTGCCTTGGAGATTTCTGAGTATGGAGAACATTGCCAACCACCGATTGAGGACAAAAAGGAGGAAAAAGAGTGCATACTACAGCCCCTTCATATGTATGGAAAATTTGATTTTTTCTATTGCTTACAGCTGTCATCAAATATTGAAAAGTTGGTTGGAATACATGAAAATCTTGAATCCAAAAATTCTGCATCGAAAGAGAATTTTCAGCGACTTAATAAGGATGAAAAAGATAGGGAAAAGACTTGTATATAGTGCTTTGAAGAACATTTGTTGACTGATTTAATTGCACCATACAGGTAGTCCCTATGGCATGAGGAAAAATCAAGTTTGTGTTTACTTTTACAGCGTCTTTCCAAGTACATGTCTGATTTTAAAATATAGGTACAGCAGTTTTCTAAATGGTATTTTTGGAATGTTTGGGTTGTTTTTGAGGTCACTTTCCCACCCAACATTCACAAGGAGGGGCAGCTTTGGGTTGATCATAATTTTTTGCATGGGAGTGACCTATTCTAGAAGGCTTCATGGAAGGGTAAGTTGCTTTCAATGTATGGTTCTTTTTCCTACATTGCATCTTTGGGAGATTATTTTAAGGATGGTAGTATGGAGCTGGATACTTTTTGGAGGACATAGTTGGGGCAACAAGATTGGATACCCATTCATACCCCACCCAATTTTGAGAGAGATGGGACATACAGGTGCAGTGAGCATTTGGAT
Source organism: Torreya grandis (assembly GCA_037957365.1). Classification (NCBI taxonomy): domain Eukaryota; kingdom Viridiplantae; phylum Streptophyta; class Pinopsida; order Cupressales; family Taxaceae; genus Torreya; species Torreya grandis. Next base: position 10,262,661 of record JARHVA010000006.1, read on the forward strand.
GACTTTCCTATGATTTGGGGCACTCCTCAAAATACAGGGATTATAAGTTCAAGATTGATTTGGTTATTATTTCCCCTTGGAAAACATATATAGAAAGGGTTTGCAATGTGGAACGTGTTGGCAAAGTGGAATGGCATTCATTATCCATTTAGGATATATGTTTTTTGGCAAAAGTTATTCCACTTAACACATAACCACAACAGATTTTACCATTTGGACATGATAATTGGGCATATGAGCTTGCATTTGCTTGAGGACAAGCAAATTTGGAAAGGGAGGACTATGATGTCCCCTTTCATATAATTTTAATAATTAATAAAATTGTCCAAATAGTGATTTTAATCATTTGAAAATATAAGGCAATTAATTAATTATTAAAATAGAACTATCTTGAATAATTATTCTAATTACCAGAAAAATGGTTTTAACCATTTGAAAAATTAAAGTACTTTTAATGATTATTCTAAGAGGCCTTATAATTAAGAAATTGCTTGAAAAGTGATTTTTATCATTTTAATTATTCAAGCAATTTAATTAATTATTTAAGGACTTAATTATTTAATTTGCCAAAAAGCAATTTTAATTATTAATTTATTAAGGCAAGATTAATTCAAAAATGCCTAAAGTGTAATTTAAAGGAATGTTGGCTTGGGAGCTAAAGTAAAAAAAAAAAAAAAAAGATATTCTAAAAAGGACAAGCGATGCTTATGAGGTATTTTACCTCTCCAAGGTGGTTCGCCCCTCTTTTGGAAAGTATAAATATAAGGTGAAGATCACAATTGAAGACATGTTGAATTTGATGATTGTTATTCATGCTTGAAGAAACTATTGGGATGCATGCCCAATAGGTGTTCGTTGTTTTGATGTTGACCAATCTACAAAATGTGTCTTTTGAAGCCACCTTTGTTAAGGAGATCTTGTTACTTGCCCTGGAGTGGGGCGATTTGCATTGAGAAGCTATTGTGAGGTTTTTGCAAAATTTTTGAGGATCTTTTCTTGCGTATTATTTATGATTAATATTTGCACTATTTTTGCAAGCGGAGCGAACTATTTTGGGAGGCTTGATTGAGGGTTTGGTGACCCCTTTAGGATCTATTTATGCAATTTAATATTCTGAAATTAATTGTTAATTTTATGGATATTACCGTGGGGTTTTTGAGAAGATTTGTGGAAGATTTAAAGCTCTAAATTGATAGAAAATTAAATAATAAATTTCAAATTATTATTTAATTATTTTTAACAAAAAACTAGGGTTTTAGAATTTCGGAGCAATTTTTGGTGACCTTCCTATGGAAGGAAAATTTCAAAATTATTTTTATTTGATAGTCATTTTTATAATCAATTTGAGCTCTTGTTCGCATCATAATTCCAAATATTGAGGAAGTTATGAAGTTTTCAGTTGTTTGTAGGAAATAATATTTGTTGAGAGCAGATTTGCAAGGGTTTTGTTCTGAAATAATTATTGTAGTATTTTTATGAGTTTTGACGATTGGTTTGGACTAAGCTTGAGTAGGGATTAAAGTGAGAAAGAAAGAATTTATTTCAACTAGTGTGCTGCTAGGGTTTGGAAGATTAAGACATCCATTTTATGCTCTTTCTTCATTGCGGCAAGAGCCATTCGTGGCCAAATTCACAAGGTATTTATTTGGTATTTAATTCAAGGTGAAATTGGAGTTAATTTTCAGTTTGAAGGTGCATTTGCAGCAGCTAGGGTTTACTGATTTTTAATTTCAGAATTTCAAAATTTGTGGATTTTCGGTAAAACCCCTTTTGTATGAAATCGCCCCATTTGGGGACATTACACATGCTAAAGGGTTGATTGGTCCAACGAAGTCAATAGCCCATTTTTCAAATGGTTCTCGAATGAAGACCGACATCAAAGGCATCTCATCGTGCATTATGGGCTTACCAATTCTTTGACAAATATTACAAGTGCAAGCATGTTTGAAAGCATCCTTGTGCAGAGTTGGCCACGATAATCTTGATTGTAATACTTTCATGGTTGTAGCCTTTCTCACGCAAATACCCACTTGCAATTCCTTTATGACACTCCAACACAGCATCACATTCATGCTCTGGAACACACTGGTGCAATACCTCATACAATTCCATACTATACAAATGTCCATTGATCAACTAAAAGGACTCCGCTCGCACAACCAACTACTCCTTGTGTGTTGAAGTGTAATGGGATGGCGCTCGCCCTGATGTAAGGAACACAACTATCTCTTCGAGCTCTTCAAGAACTCTCTATCTGAAACACTTGAGCATCAAGAAGCATCAAGCATGTCATCTTCAATCGCACCTCACGTGACCTCCCTTGTATTAATTCTACACAAATGGTTAGGCCCTAAGTGCCAATTTCTTGGTTTTACCACAACCTTAAACACAAATTCCTAAAATAGAATCAAGCACTTGCATACCCGACCACGCAACATTGGCTTACTATGTATTTTATTTCTTGACTATCCATGAAAAGGATGAATGGGGTAGCTAACAAATACTACCTAAATTTCTATAATGCATACACAACCCCCAACACCTTGCGCTTTGTAGTGGTATAATTGCGGTCTATAGATGTCAGCTTCTTGCTAACAAAATAAATGGGATGCCCTCACCAAGTTGCGTCAAGATTGCTCCGATGGTCGTAGTTGATGCATCGACATGAACATGGAAGGGTTTTCCCCATTCTAGAAAGTGTAATATGGAAGCAACGACAACCTATCATTCAATATGTCAAATATTTCTTTTGGCTCAAATCCTCAATAAAACAACTCATCTTTGCTTAACAATCCTTCTAGAAGCACGGCTATCTTGGCATACTTCTTGATAGATTTTGCAACAATACCATGTATGCCATAAGAATGTCTTGAACCTCCTAGGTGTTTCAAATATACCCAACAATAAAATGACCGCAAACTTTGAAGGATCTACCAACATACCATATTTAGGGATGCCATGACACAAAAGGGTTCTGAATTGTGTCGTGAAGACACTTTTTCATATTTAGTGCTACCTATATGTACAAACATCCCTCAAACATCAGGGGCACAATTTGTACATAGTCATGCAACATGTAGTCTACCATCCAATCATCCAAATATACCTGCAAAACTCATGAATAAAATCTATGAATGTTGTGACCCATATTGCCACATTTAGCAAATTTTATGTAAAAAAACGAAATAAACTGAATACCATTTATACCTTTAAAAAATCATTGAAATTCGTCAAAATTCAATGATAATCGCAAAACAATATGTTAAAATTTGTTGAAGTTTGTTAAAAAAATCATTGAAATTCATTCTTTTTTTAATGTTTAATCTATAAATAAATAAAAACAAGTATAATATTTCTTTTAGCCGAATTTAATCACGAATTTGATGGTGGATTTTTGAAGCTATGAATTTGAACATGAATTCAAATGCAGCAAACTTAGGCTGCGACCACAATCCTTGAAAATACAGCAAGCGCATTCTTCAGGCCAAAGGGCATCACATTGTAGGCAAATGATCCCTACTTCATAGCAAAAGTCGTTTCGCTTTATCTTCTTCTTAATTTTGCCCCTAGTAATATCTGGAAAAACAACCTATGAAACTATATGTCTTGCACCCTACAACACCCTCCAAGATTCCCTCAATGAATAGGGTGGGAAATGGGTCTATAATGTAAGCAAAATCCATTGCTTTGAAGTACCCACACATATGAATGTGACCATCCTTCTTGATAAAGATAACAATGAGACTGACACACTCTGACTCCTCTACAAGGAATACTACCCTTACTTCAAACATCTTAACAATGTCTTCTTTGATCTTGGCGCTAAAGTTTGGGTTAAGTTTATAAGACTGCTTCTTTATTGGTTTAACTTGTGGTTTCAACTGGATTTGCATTTTCCCCAAAAAAGGATGTAGCCCCTTCATCTAATGAAATCCCCTAGGGAAGAGATTTGATATTCCTTAAGAAGCTCCACCATTTTGCCAAATTCAGCATTTGACCAATAGTCACCAATAGTTGCTATTTTTTGCTTCTCCTCAATAACAATGTTCCCTTTTTCTGCATTCAAAGTTTATTCTAAGTAATCTTGCAAAAAAACATCATTAATCTCTTGAATGCCTTGTTCCCCGCCTCCTACTTCAACATTCAAATGGTGCAAATCCTCCTCTTTCTCAACCTTCAAAAAATTGAGTTGTGTGATCACAAGCACATTAGATGGCACAAAGACTTGGGCGCAACATCCTTTAGTGAAGGAGGCTATGACATCCCTTAGTAGAGGAGAGCGCTAACTCTGACATGATCGCCTTGCCCTTCTTGCTCCTCTTCTACAAAAAGTGGTCCCATCCCTAGGTCTTCTTGTTTATCGCATGCACGCAGTCCTCAAGCTACCCATCTTTGGTAAACATTATCTCATGCACAACCAATAACCCTTTATATACTGAAGTTTGGGGATCGGAGAAAGAAAGGACCCTGCAGAAATCAATTTTTAGCCTTTCTAGCTAACTATAAAGCGATGCAACCCCTGTTGAACATACCACGCGCATGGCCAGCTTTCAAGGGTTCTATAGAATAAATGGACCCATAGCATTGGATCTGTATTCCAAAGCATCTTCACAAAGCACAATATGTTCTTGCAAGGTAACAAAATTGGTATATGGTGGGAGCTTCCCACAACTATCATCTTGATATAATCCAACTAAAAGAGCTTCTTTAGCCTTGCCCCAACTCTACAAGTTATCCTTGTGGGTAGCCCACCACCTAGTTGAAGTAGCACAAAAGATGTATGTAAGACAAGCCATTCGTTCCCCTTTGCACGTCACATACATCTCCATTTTTCTGCAAAAGGCAAGGGTGCCACTCAGGTCCTCATAACATCAAAGTTTGGTATGCCTCGCCTTTTTGATCTAGAATACCCGCCTTGCTAATTGGCACTTTGAAACTCATCCGACCTTTGCAAGATAATCCTCCTTTGATGTGCACCATAATATTAATTGGATTGCAAGCGCTTCGAATTGTTGATGGGGCACCTTCTTGAAATAAGGTATTGCAGTCGTCTTATTCTTCAATAGCTATGTGTTTGACCTCATATTGCTACCTTCCCCATCCATGTGCCTCTAGGTGGCACGTCGACTTCCTGACAAATCATGCTCCCCCATTACCCATCACTGCTCGAAGGCAAACTCTGATTTCGATCGATCACATTGCTCCAACTTAACATGCCATCATGGGTGGCATCAATGTAATCGTGCCTTTTCGCAGTCACCATGTAAATGTCAAGGATGTCTTTTGCAACCATATCTATTGATTCCATAAGTTGGACCCTTAGAAGAATCAAGTGAGATTATTACCTGCTTTGTATCATTCTCAAAACTTATTGTTTGATTTTTGAACCTAGCATCGGCTCGTGCTTCGAAACAAAAAGGCCACCTAATGCATGAGCATCCAAGGCATACAGGGAATCTTGCATCACCAAAAATAGGTAGGGATTGTTGGTTGTGTTCAATAAAGAGTCTCAAGGCACTTTCAAAGCTTAGCATAGTCCACACGCTAAATCAAGGAGGTCATGAAGTTCATTTTGGGTCACTTTGAGTCCAAAAGTTCTACGGTGACCACAATATTAATGGAGGCCACAGGCAGACTTGGTCACCATGCGCATATAAGTCACACTAACAGAGATTACAGGCCTCACGGACTTTCACGGAGTCCATGGACTTCACTATCGACCCGATAAGTTTATAAATTGAAATTGATAGTCCACGGATCCATGGCCGCAAGAAAGCTCCACAAAATTCTCAAAGTTCGTGCATGGACTACTGAGCCATGGAGTTCTCGAAGTTCATGCACAAAACACATAATTATTGAAGTTCATGCACGGAGTCCACAAATTTATCGAGAAATCCCCACGAAGTTAATGGACATAACTGCCTCAAGAAGATCCCATGTGTTCACGAAGCCCACATAATGGAGTTTGCGAAGCCCACGGAACATGAGTCATGAAGCCATGGCCTCAATAAATCCCCACAGAGTTTACAATGACCGCAAAGTCCACAAAATCCATTAGTCTGTGGGATTGAAAGGTCTCACAGTTGCAAATTGTTCACAAAGACTTTAGTTAGAGTCAACACGAAGGGCACAACTCTAATTCGGATGCATGATCTATCATATAGAGTGGATTCGATAAATCCACGGGTCCATGGAGTAGAGAGATCATAAAGGCCACGATGAAAACATACAGACACATGATTGCTATCAAGTGAATTGTATTAATTCACGAGTCCACAAAAATACACAGAAGCCATAATGATCATAGCTTATTTTGTAATCGACACAACACTGGGAGTTTCAAGCGACCATATCTTTCACAAGGAATCACCAAATGAGGCGTTTTGGGTCTCATTTGAAAGCTCTTAATGGGAGCTTTCAATCGCTGGTGACCACGAGGTAGTTGATCATGTGTGAAAAACATGTTTGTAACTGAAGGACCCAAGAAAAAGTTTCAATCATAATCACAAATGGTTACAAGGTCACAGAGGCCAATTTGGAAGTCAAAGAGTCCTGGGGGGGAATAAAAGGCAATCTATGAAGTAGACGAAAGGGTCCCCAAATAGTGAGAAGGGTTCTTGCTTTAAGAAAGAGGGCTGATCGCAAGAGAAAGGGAGTGGCCACAAGATAGAGCAGAGTGAGGAGGGCCATAACACGAAGTGAAGAGGGACCACAAAACAAAAGTTGCAAAATTTGCAACCAAAGCATGTAATTGTGAAAGCCCAAAGAAGCTTAGGAAGATAGTGTGTAGTCATTGTGTAGATGTCATTAAGGCTTATTTCAATTTATAATAAATTAATAAATAATGAATGTTGTTTTCCGCTGCATAAGCCAAGTGAAGAGCCTTCTAAAGCAAGTCAAAAGCTATCATTGTCAAGTATCAAATCCATATTTTGGTTGTATACATATATTCAAAGGAGCACAAATGCACCGCTCTAGGTGGGAGAGTTACATGGGCTTGATTTCTCTCTTTGTAGTATTGGATATGTATGCAGTGGTCAATCATCAAGGGGGTTATTAAAGTCAGTGCAACTCATTACACTCCCCTTTTTTCTTGCAAGTTTTCAAGTTATTGAAGTGCCCTTAGGGTTTCAAAGACCAAAATTCAAACCATGATTTTTATGTGGCGTAACATAGGTCGTGATATCTCAAATCACTTAATAGACACAAGCACAGGGGTAGAGATCAATTTTTTGTCACAATCAACAGGGACAAGTATGTGGTCAAGGACTCGAGCGCAATGCGTTGTTGTCCACTTACAGCAAATGTGTCCAAGAATATTGTCTACTTCTGCCTCTAATCTGTCATTTCCGAAATTTTATTTTCTCGATCGTTACCTGTCAGTCGGTTATCAGTCATCTAGGACAAGTATGCAATCAACGGACTCAATTCACCTACTGCAAACCTGTCCAGTTTCTGAATTTGATCCTATACATGTTCTAGAACCTGTACAAACATCTCTTTCAATGGTTTTCAATATCAGACAGTCAAAACAATCAATAGAAATCTATGTGCAAGCTAAGTATGTATTTTTGGTACTTTCAAAAAATAATAGTTTTCTATATTTAGTATTTTGTCAAAATCAAAATTGTTGATTATTATACATCTTTAGCATGCTGATATTTTCTAGTTTTACACTTATTATAATCAAATACAATTTATTTGTTTTATTAAAAACAACATAAAACATATTGGTGAACCCAAACTATTACTTTCGAGCCCTTGTTTCTCTAATATGGTTTTCATTTTCAATTTTTTTTCTTGTTTTCCTAAAAACTGTGTTCCCACAATTTTAAAATTCATAGACATTGTTGTTCTAGGCAAAGCGGTCTTTAGTTTTACCTGTGCCATGGTGTGAGGGGTACTGCCTCAATACTCAAACTATTACACGACACTATATATGGATTTTAGTTTCCATGTAACTCACACCTAAGGTTTTGTTTTTCAACCATAGAAAGCCTTTGACCATTTGTTCTTGTAGTTCACTTGTAAGCAGTTAGCCCCGATAAGTTACTCTCAAGTAGTCTCAACGTACCCTAGAGACGGGATACTGCAGTTACAGGAATGGTGGAATCCACCATAGTTAGTCCTTTCACAACCATGTTCACTATTTGTGACTCGGATCAATATATTTGAGAGCTTACAAAGTGAACAGGCGTCTAATCGCACTCATTTTCCCTTTTTCTGTTGCACCTTTGCATGCCAATCAAGAAAGTTAGCTCTTCTATTCCTCCAAGATGTAGTGCTAGATTAAGTTAAATCCCTGTAGAGCATATTCATATTCCTTTGGTCTCTTATAGCATGGATAACATAGACACTTTTGATCAATATGATAAGGCAACCCTTCAAAACTATATGCACATTGAAGATGATGTTAGTGATAAAAATGATAATCAAGATAACAAAACTATGCATGATAGTCCATATAATCTTGAAAGCTCTGATAGAATTAATCCAAATGAACTCAATGGTGTCGATCCCGAACAAGTCCGAGTTTGTCCAACTTCTGTCAAGGACTTTGATAATGTCCCAACCAAGTGGATAAGGTTGTCTAATTACTCTTAGCATCTAAGACTACACACCAAGCAAAAATTGTATCACCCCCAACACAACAACAAGAGGTGGTTTTCAAAGTTGTTAATCCCCCAATTCCAGGTGTTCCAGCTTCCACTATTGTTTCTATAACTATATCAACACCTATTGTTACATATCGGCCAACATCCATAGGTATGGGGACATCACTTGGTTTATAGCAGATTAACATGCCTATTACTACAAGGGCATCATACACACCTTCCTTGATTACTACAAAAGGTCCATTTCCAACCTCGCCTAATGCATCCTCTCTTGAGCAAATTACTCTAGCCCTCCATGCTAAAATATTGCAATTAAAGCAAGGTGTCTCTAAAGATACTCAATGGACACTCATACTCTATTTCATAATCCTTTTGTACCCGATATAGCCTCTTACCCATTACCAACAAGTTTCATAGCTCTCAAGCTACCACTCTATGAGGGTAAAGGTGATCCTTAGTGTTGATTGAATATTTTGTCGATCAGCGTACTGATAAACAAAATAGGTCTGATCATCCAAAGTAGGAAGATTGGTCGGCCAAATGTGTAGGTTTACCACATCAAAAGGGGACTAATCTCTCCTCTCATCAAGGGGAGGTTCCCTATAGATATGCTATATATATATATATATATATAAACAGAAAATAATACTCAAGGGTAAGATAAATCATCCATCTCTCTTTTTTCAGAGATGATGCGTGCAAATCAAAGGAGAAATCTTAGGGATAATGACAGAAAGCACTCTTCTTTCAAAAGTACCATTCAACAAACCACAAGAATCTTCCTGGTAGTAATTGCAAAATGTAACTAACGTCATAGTAACCAGCAAATTAAGATGTAGCACAAAGTCTCCACCTGAATTGCCCAAGAGTGAGATACGAAGGACAATGAGGGCACAAAGTCGTCCCAAGGTCCTTTACACAGAATCAAAAAGAAAACACACTAAAAGCAATTGTGGGGGCACAAAGTCTCTGCACAGTTGGCTTCAAGACGTCTTCCTAACTACTTTCACTAATTCTGCTTATTGAATTAAAAGAACAAAAAATATATTAAGGAAAAAGACATAAGAACAATTTCCCCAACAACAAAGATATCACAACACAAAGTCTAAAAAATCGCTTTCTTATTCCAATAACAAAATATGATCAACAACCTGAGCTCAAAGTCTCAGTAATGCCTTTCAATTTGGGTAGAGTTTTGTTTCTTATAATTAGAGAGAGATATTTACAATAACAAGAGAGTCCCTTATATAGCCTCTTTAAGAAGGACTTGGGAAAGTAACACATCATGTTGCATTGAATTTTGTTAAAAAGACACGCTGGAATTTAGGGGCATTTACCCATTTGTTTTTCTGAATGCAAAGAAACGGGTCACGCTATCGAAAGTTTGCATCTTTCAATATCCACCTGGCGGTCTACTTCTAGAAACATATCTAATGTGCAAATGTTTCTGGTCCTTCCTTGTCATTCCTCCTTTTCTGGTTATTTGAATCGGGTCCTTGATTCAATTCGATGCTCTGTTCCTTAGTCGCTACCTGCTGGTCTTGGCCTTAAAGCCTTTGAATGCATTTGGGTCCATTTTGGGTCGAGAAGAGCCCTCCGCAAGGGTATCTGCCCTTCGAGCGGTCTTCAGATGGCCTTTGGGCTTCTTTTGATGGGTCGCTAAGTTCTTTGGCTCTTCTTGAAGGCTTTTCAAAATCAACGGTTATTTTACGAACCTTGAAATTGACGTTCGCGCACCCGTCACTACGTTTGAATTTCCAACGGCTAGTTCGTCGTTCTTGACTTTGACGTCTTTGGGCGCGTCACCCCTTGGACTTTCTTCGGCTTTCTATTTGATTCGGCCTTTCTGCTACTTGCTTCCTTCGGATTTCTTGTTTTACATCTTCCCGAAGGGAAGGTGACCCTTCGGCTTTGGGGAAGTGTCCTTTAATTTGGCAGTCGAGAGTCCCCCGCAAGGGCACCTGCCCTTCGGGGTCCTTCGGCAGCCTTTTGTCTTCGGAGTCCTTCGGAGCTTTCCCGCGGACTTTTTCCGCGGACATTTTCCCGCAGACAAAAAGTCTGCAAGAATTGTTTCGGCTGCTTTGTCTTTGGCCTTCGTAAATTCTTTTGGGCTTTTCTCCCGCAGCTTCCCCGAATTTCTTCGGACTTTTTGAAGGAATTCCTTCGGACAGAAGTCCGAAAGAATTCGTTTCTTGCCTTAGTCTTTCCGCCGGGCTTTGCTTTGTTTTTTGGTCTTTTCAATTGGTTCATTTGCCCCCTTTCTGCCCTTCGCAAGGGTTGTTTGAGCTCCAAATTAGCCTTTCGGGTTTTTGCAACGGTTCATTTCAACTTCTGAGTGTCCTCCGCAAGGGCTGTTTGTCCCTTGGAAATTTGCCTTAGTCGATTTTATGTGAATTTCAAATTGTGACAGTGGCAGCATCCACTAAGTTTTGTTGGGTTTTTGTTCGCTGCCCTCCGCAAGGGTTCTAGGCATTAGTTCACCGCCCTGATCCTTTGGCTTTGGGGCAACCCCTTGAACCTACCGATTGAACCAACTTTGGTTCAACGATTCAATGGTTCATTCCCTTTTACCGCTTGAACCAAGATTCTTTGAAACAAGCCTTGTTGAACCCGTTGAACCTGTTGAACCTTTGAACCAAAGTGGTTCAATGGTTCAACGGTTCAATGATTCAAGCATCGAAAACTTGTTCTTTTGATTGACCCTGCCTGTAGAAGCCTTTGACCCTGTTGAACCATTAGTCCATTGAACCTGTTGAACTCTTGCTGCTGATGTTGAACCTTTGAACCTGTTGAACCAGTTGAACCAAAATGGTTCAAGGTTCAACAATTCAATCCTTGCTTAGAAACTTGCCGATGAACTCTTTTGGTTGAGCCTTGTCATTGAACCAACTTTGAAATCGCCTAAGTGTTGAGAGCTTGCTTCTTTCCTGCAGAGTCCGTAGAAATCAACCTGTGAAGTCCGTTGAACTTGGCCTGCAGAGTCCGTAGATTTTCTTCCTGCAGAGTCCGTAGATTCAAGCCTGCAGAGTCCATAGATTTATGAGAAGCTTGAAAAATGAGGAATTTGAATGCTCAGGACAAATTTTGAAAAGGGAAGAGACAATTTTGGTCTGTAGGACCAAAATAGTTCAAATGTTGTCCTAAAAATGAGTGATATTTTTGGGGGGCAACACTTAGCAATATCTACATTCATTCCATGCAGCATGCTTGGACTATGCCTACAATGACAAATTACACACCAAGCTCTTTCCAAGAAGCCTCAGAGATTATGCTCTACAATGGTTCTATGATCTACCTCTTCAATCAATTAGAGCATTCAACACGTTGGCAAATCAATTCTTAACACACTTTCAATCAACATTGGTGAAAAACTATCCTGTGCACAAATTGCTAAACTCAAGCAAGAGTCAAACGAATCAATTAGTGAATGCTAGCCAAGATGTCCAACTCTATGACAGATAATGGGCTACAAGATATCTTCACCAAAAGCTTGCTAACACCACTCCATGAATCAATCATGTTTGATAAATTCAAATCTTTTGACGAGCTATGTCATACAGTGAAAGAAAGAGAAGTCAAACTCATAGCTTTGAACAAGCTAAAATATGCACCAAATGCTCAATCTATGTCAAATGTCATGTTTCAAAGCACACCAAACTATAAAGTCAAATCTACCAAAAGCAAAAATGAAACAAAAGTAACAATTAATGCAATATCACAACCATCAAACAACCTTGAATTGACAGCTCCACTAAGGAGGCAATTTACAAGGTTACCACAACCGCCTCACATCTTTTTACAGATACTAATTGATTGCAATCTCATATCTCTACCTCTTACATTTGGGTTTGATTTGGCCAAGCCTCAACCTAAGGGCTTTGACAGTTATGCATATTGTGACTACCACAGATGTCTTGGGCAGTACGAACAAGTGTTCCAGGGCAAGGCATACGATACAAGATCTTATCAACGACAACACCATTGAGCTAGGCACACCCACAGAAGAAGCAAAACCACAACAAAATGACAATGCAAAGCTGAAAATGTTCAGCAATCCCTTTCCAAATCTTGGTACAGCAGAGAATACAAACAATTTAGAAGTACATCATGCATATAATGTGCATCCTCCTAAATCATATGGGCATCCAATAAATAGAATTGTTGGTACATTTATAGGCACATCGGCACTATGTCCAATAATAACATTTGATGACTTTGAAATCAATGATGATGATTCTGATAGGCATGCACTCTTTGTTAGAGCATACATCAACAAGCAATGTATCCAAAGTGTAATGATTGACAATGGATCTAGCAAAAATGCATGTACTATGACTTCCATAGTCTTGGGTACACTAAGCAAAATTTACAAGCTACATCAAGAGCAATCAAAGCATTCAATGGTCACACACAACAGTTTTGGGCATATAGTGCTACCTCTCCAAGTTGGTTCAGGAACAGTGGCAACTCCATTTTTAGTTTTACGAAGCATAGGGGTCTTAAACATGTTATTAGGACACCCTTGGATACAAAAACTTCGCGCAATATCATCTACAGTGCATAGATGCCTCAAATACATACATTGCAATCAAGTGGTCGAAGTTTTAGGGATTCAATCTGAGTACCCTCCACTGTCAGCAGTAACTCCTCCCCCACCGCCACCACCACAATGGGTTATAAGACCTATTCAAGAGTACAGTACAAAAACAGCAATGGCACCTACTCAAAAGCACAGTACAAAGATAATCAGTACACCCATTCAAGAGCATAGTGCAGAATCAGTTGTGGCATCTATACAAAATTTGTCTTTACAATCAGTTCAAAGAAAATGGCTTACCTTTTAAAGCAACAAGCTTCATATCAAAGCATTACTCAAAGTTCAATGAGATCAAAATCATCTATAGCACATTCTAAGGCAACACCTCAGACAACTCAGCATGTTCCACACCGAACACAAGAAGTGAGGCATTCTCCTATTATACATGTGGCAACAGATTCTATAAGCAGTGATGAGGATAGTTACAATATGACATGTGATGCCTTTTTGGATTCAAAGGAACCTACATGTAGCACTTTTTGCAAACGAAAAGTCATCTTCAACACATTCAATCCAAGCACATATTATGGTCCTCTAATTGGTGGTATCATAGGCTAGTTCCCTTTCAAATATATCAAAAATACAAAAAAAAAATCAAATCTTGTAAAAATACAAAGACATTCAAAAAATCAAATTAGGCCCTGAGCATAACATAAGTTGCTAGTCTACCTCTTTTCATATGTTATTTATCACTTATTTTTGGTAACATATTATTTTCCAAACAAATGCATTTCATGAGATATATAAGTGTGACATGGAACATACATTCTTAGATGGTGTATAGCGAAATGTTGCTCTAGAGTCTTATTAGCTATAAACAAGACAAGTAGTCATGGCTTCAAGGGGGCTCCCCATGGCTACCCATGTCTCCTTAGTTAACACATTTGTTTCGGACCATGTATCCATTACCACATACTTGACATCATAACCATTCATTGACACATTTAAAATGAATTTCATATCATAATAACCATTCTTGATTCGTAATAATTGTCATGTTTGTTGTACTATAGGTGGTGGTATCATCTAGGCCAAGGTATCTAAACTATAGCTTCAGCCTTAGTAGAACACCTTAATGTCGCAGTGCCCTCAAAATGGCATAAACAATCTCCCGATAATCCTTTGTACTATGTGCATCCCAAATTTGTTCAAAGATCACTTTGGCATGTGTCTTCGAAAGAAGATGAGTGGCCCCCTAATAAACCCCTCGTTGTCGAGCAAGATCAAAGCTTTTTCACAATCCATTAGGGGTAGCACCCGCAAAGCAATAGTCTTACCAATTCTGGTATCGGCACGAGTCTATGTGCCACTACAAAGTAAGGACATGAATCAGGTGCAGCAATTCAAATTATGCCTTGACCTCAACTTGCAACTTACCCTAAATCATAATGGCATTCTTTTGTCATTCCTTCTATTTCTCTAACAGTTCGGGACTTTCCTCCATCTTATGTTGCCCTTTGCAATTTCCATGTCTTGGGACCTTTGGGCACGCACTTCCTACTGTAATGACATGTTTCCCCACAACATAACGAGTAATTGGTTGGCGTCCACCACCATAACTAGCTCTTCCTCGACCAAATCCTCTACGGCCTCCACATCCACTACCCCATGCTGAGGATCCTTGGCAACCTATGATGGCTTGCAATATGCACTTTCCATGCTACTTGCATAGGGCCCTAACAACTCACCACTCAAATGTATCATGGATGGCCACTGATTCACAAACCTACCATCAACAATTCATTGTGAACCCCCTTCATCTTCTGTAACAATGGACATGAAGAAGTGGTGTTACAATCATGACAAATCTCACACTAAGGGTTAGTCAGAGGTCCCCGATATGATATTGCCCCAAATGTGTGCACCCTGGTTATGGGACAATCTAGTCGTGCATGCCCCTATATTTGGTAGTACGTGCCATAAACCATGCTTCTCGGGTTGTATGATACTGTCAAGTTTTTCTAGATTAGTAGCCACTTCCCCATTTTGTGCTTCCAAGCAAGACACAATGCCTTGCGAATCCCCCCGGTAGCTTATTGCTTCTAGCCTTAGCGCCAACTATAGTGCTTCCTTTTAGATGGCAAAGGTACGTTGAACTAGCTCGCGCTGAAGGTAATTAGCTAGGCTACCATTGAACCACTCCTGATGCAAGGATGGATCCAAATTTTAAGACCGCTTTGCCAAGAGTTCCTTGAACCTTTGATCAAAGGACCACACCAAGTCGCCAAGGGATTGCCAGATTTTTTTCAAGGTTGCAATGTTTTGGTGCTTCAACTCAAGGTACTCAAATTTATCAAAGAATCCTCTTTCAACTTTATCTAGATCCATGCGCGTCCCCATGGGGTCAAACTGAGGATCCCAATCATGCGCATGCCCACTCAAAATGGTTACATACTCTACTAAAAATTTTGATTGATAACCATGATGGCTCATAGATGACTGTAATGACAGGAACCTTGTGTACCCTTTGAACAATTTTGATCCACCAAATCCATCACCACTAATTCCGCCACCTCCTAGAGGACTCCCACCCCTTTATGCTTTGCCTCCGTTACCTAAGGGATTAATACTAAATCCTCTGTCGTTGGCACCGCGTCCTCCAAAAGGGGGATCATTAGATCCTCCCCAAACCATGCTCACTATGTTGGTTGATCGTGCACCATTATTTTGAGATATTACACCTTTAGTCATGCCAATTGTGACTTTTTCTATTGCATTTATCTTCTTGGAAACATTAGCAATGAATTACTCCAATACATGATTCTGTCGAGATGCAAAATCCATAAATTCTTGTCTTTCTTGATATGAACTCACTCAACTACACTAAACCATTTGATTATAACTGCTCATGCTATGCCAATGATGGCGACTGCTCCGAGTCACTCAATGATCTCCTCAAACATTTAGATCCCACACAAGGCTCTGATATGGGGAGGAAGTTGGCCATGCAAAATCCATAAATTCTTCTTTCTTGATTACGAATGAACTCAACTACACTAACCTATTTGACTCTAACTACTCATGCTCTGCCAACAATGGTGACTACTCCATGTCACTCAATGATCTCCTCAAACATTCAGATCTTGCACAAGGCTCTAATATGGGTAGGAAGTTGGGCGCACCACCTTCTAATTTGGTTTCATCTATATCTTCAATAGCCACTAGTGGACCCCATAGAACATCATATCAATTGTCATTTCCTTTCATCATTGTGCATTCTCTCACAGACACGGCCTAGTTCTCCTGACCAAACCTCTCCACTTGGATGCACTCCTTGATTGCACTTCTCTTGACCCTCACTTGTAGTCAAAACATATTCACGCCGTTGAGCCTATATTTCGCAGCACTCCATTCTCAAATCTACCTGCTTTGTTGCTCTCGTCATTAGTTTGGTCCATATGCATTCTCTACTACCCTCAACCTCTTACCCTGCATGGGACTTGTTTTGCAGGTAGGTGACTACTCCCTTCTAAGCCTCTTCACCTTTTTATCAACAAGCAACATATTTATCCATAGCGCAGCCTTATTCATAAATGTCTTTTAGGCATCGTAAAAGAAATCATCAAAACCTCATTTGCACAATTTAAGTAGTCGCGGCAAACTCCAAGATGTAAATCTCCCCCGCTTCCTTCACAAAAGTATCCAATGCTCGCATCCAAATAGTGTCTTGCTTCCTCAATAACTCAATATTCTTTGGTATTCATTGTACTTCCTAATCGTGCATAGCATATTGTTTCTTTAACCAAGCAAAGATCTATTCTCGTAGGAACCTCATCCACACAGCTGTAAGTAGTCACTACAAATTCCAAAATGTAGCTCTTCGCTACTCCCTTCGCAAAGGTATCTATTGCTTGCATCCAAATAGTGTCAAGCTTCCTCAATAACTCAATAATCTCTAGTGCCTATTCTACTTTTTGATTGTGCATAGTAAATCGTCTCTTCAACCAAGCAGAGATCCTCTCAAGCAGGTGACTAGAAAACTCAAAGAAAAATACTTCGTATAAATAATCGTACAAGTATTCATCCCTCCACACTTTAGGATCTACACGAGCAAGGACCTCTTGCATGGAAAACTCTAGAGTCTTCAGATCTATCCACACATCTATCTCATCTTACGTGGTCCTCCAAAACATTCTACAACCACCAAGCTCATTAAAGATCTCAGCAACAAAACTAAAATGTTGGGTTAATTTATCATTGCACAATTAATACCTTAAGCCAACAGACAAATACCACGATGCAAACTCGCCCAAGGCATGCAATCGATTACTTTGGACCTTCAAGACTTAGACAATTGCAAACCAATTTTACAAGCAAAGATGAAATCAACATAATATCTTCTATACAAGTGTACTTTAAGAAAATATGCCATCAACATCATCAACCATGTGCACAAAATCGGATTCTCATTATATTAGCATATAATATGGCTACAATGGAAATAACATGGATGTTCTCCCTTTGCTATACATGATGTGGCCTCTTATATAGGTGCGGGCTTAGTACAATATGTGGTACCTAATACCTACTCCCAATGCATCTACTACATCACTAAGCCCTATCTAACATGGCACATCATTCTAGGAACATGGCCCAAATGACAAAAAGGGTCCTGTGTCCTTTATACAGCATTACACTATACTGTGGCCATGCATATATAAAAATATATCAAAAACATTAGTTGGCTCCTAGCACCAACATGCCCCAACAATTCCGAACGTTTTGAGGATAGTATTGTTTCAGGATCCATTTCTGAAATACCAAAACCTCGAAACATGACCTTCAATTCCTACAACTTAGTGTGTGTTTGTTTGTATAAATATCATATATATACATCTATATATAATACATATATATACATCTATAATATATATATATATAGAGAGAGAGAGATATACAAGCACACCAACTCCACCCTACTCCTGTGGAACCAGTTTTTTGGGGTAAACCCCAGATACTTTCCACACTTACCATCTGTCGGTCCTCACCTTTGCACTCAAGTAACCTTTGCATTGCAACTTCGTCTCCCTCAATTCTAAATGAGCTCTTTACATGTTTTAAATAGCCCATCCCATCGTATTTTTTAACAAGGCTATACTAAAGCTGGCAGTGCATTACCCAGCATCAAACAGAACTTCTAAAGAAAGAAACCAGTTATGTTGATGCTCAAAAGTACAGCTAGTTACACTAGCAAGAGGGAGCCAAAAATGAACTCCAGTATATAAAAGGCTAACTAGGGAGGGTGAACCCAAAACAGATAAATCCTAAACAAGTTGGAAAGACAATGTCATATAATACAAATAGTCATGAGACAGGATGACCCATCTCTCTCTAATTGCTGCCACCAACTGGAGATAAGTAAGTTCTGTCTAGAACTAATATGTTGGTATCATCTTTAGTTAGAAGCTGTTTCTTGCAGCCATCTCTAGAAATAAAAATTGTGGCAATTCAACCAAACTCGGTTTTCTCACAAGTTACAATGGAGAGGCGAATTGTCAATAGCAAGCTGTGAGGCTGAAATCTAGGTCATATATTGTAACATTTTATCTGTAAAGTAAAATAAGGAACAGTTGTCTATATAAATCTTTATATAGTATGATAATGCAAGGTGATGTGCATTACTAATCAAAATCAATCAGTTCACATGGCCCATAAGAACTTATCATCTCTAACTAATGCTAACTCAGCTCAGACAACTGCAATAAAAGAAAATTAACAATAAATGATTGATAAGAAATGAAATTTCTTCCAAACTGTTAACTATTTTAGCATTTTATTGACTCGTCACATTCTTCTGAAATTCAATTTCCGAAATACCTGGCTGCAGCTGTACAAGCAACGCCCATCAAATGCCCATGAAAGACCTGTAACCTGGACAACAGACAACAATGAAATCAAAACAAAGCATCAGCATATGCTTTAAACAAGAGCCATATCATTAGTGTTTCCTGCTTAGCAAAAAGCTCTGTTACAAAAACGGATGCATACCACTTGATCATGAGCCTCATAGTAACCTGCCTTATGGCATTTACGCCCAGACATATAACATATCCAGACAGATAAATGGCCAGAACCTTTTCCAATTGCTATGAAAAACTTGTCAAGTGATTGTGAAGGTACAAACAACGATAGTGTTGAGACAGGTACTGAATCAACTGCCACTACCTGCAGATGGTATATTTTAGAAGAAAAATGTTCGGGTAACAATGAAACCCGATAATTGCACCTGCCCATAAGAAGGAAAACATGCAATTTAAGAAATGATTTACCTCTTTGAAGAGAGGAAAATCTATAGTGCTGCCATCATGAGACTGGTTGAGATTTATGGGATCTCCATACCATAATTTGACACTGCAAACAGAAACCCACATCACAATTTCTGTCACATATAAACATGATATATGCTACTATATCTTCCATAAGCTGCTCAAAGCCACAAAATGTTCAGGTTGCCATCATTTTATGCAGTTGATGTATTTCACTGACAAATTCATGTTTTTAATTTATTAATAAATATGCACACGTCATGGTCAGAAAGCTGTGTGTCCACCTTTAGAAGTTTCTATCTGAAGAAACTTCAGTAACAGATGAGGCAATTAATACGGGCAGGTTTGCTATAGGAGTACAGGGTTCAATTTCCCCATAATGGATGCTGAGGTAGTATTTAACCACATTTAAGATCTAGAGGGAACCCACATGAAAACAATGGTCAGTCAAGTTTGACTATGTGCTCAAGGCAAACCCAGCAACAGAGAAATAAGAGTAAAAATATCCATAAAATCGACGAGGATATAAAAGATCACCTCCCATCACAACTTCCAGTTGCCAAAAGAAGCTTGTTGCTTGAACTATCCATGTTCATCTTGTCAGAAGCACTTCCAGTGCATACAGCCCAACTAACTGCAGTTACCCAAGATTTATGCGCCTGAAATAGGCCAATAAGCCTCGCTTCTGGATGTTTCGGGCAAGATTCAATAGTGTAGTACTGTGGATCAAAGACTCTCCACAAAGAAACTTTACCAGACTTTCCTCCCACTGCCAATAAAGCAGAACTGCTGTATGAACTTCCAAAAGAACTGACATCTCCTTCCAAAGAGTTTTTAACTATTGGAGACCAAGCTACAACAAGCGATGACAGAAACCCACTGCGAATTGCATATTGTTCTGCACTAATCACAGATGGCAGGACATTTCTGGCACGTTTTCTTGCTGCCTTTGAGGTAGACTTGAGCAATTTTTCTTGACATCGGATTTTCTCTCGACCAATGGCAGTGTTGCAGCCAACAAACCCCTGTAGTTTATGGATTATTTTTAATGATTACAAAATAATGAAAAGAAGATGCTGGCCCATACATAATTGGATAGAAGCTAACAACTATCCAAGTCATAGAATGAGATTCTATAGCTCAACATAAAGTCCTTACATTTTGCATCTTTCAGATCACAATATACTAAACACAGATTAAAGATGACATCTAGGAATGAGAAACTGCATACATTCTGAGAAGCCTTTCTGTCCTCCATCTCGAGCTCTGCCACAGTGACACGCCATGATTTCTTTTCACCATTCCATATTGGTGCCAACCTCACATTATCAGGATCTAAGGAAATGCATCCATACTCTCCTGGAAAGTACCAATGAATTATTTAGGTACCCTAAGAGGTTCAAATGCCATAGAAAAACATATACAGGGAAAATTAATGTTACAAAACACATCCAAATCAAAGCCAATCACACTCATATTATCGCTATTGACCACCACTATTAACAATTGTCAATAAAGTCACAGTTATATGCGTGTACAAATCGCACCAGGGAAGTTCACCAAAAGTCCTGTACTGTTAAATCCCACAAAAGAACCTTCTACCCACCTGCAAGCACAATGGGAAAGTTTGCATTCCTTAGAACTACTTGCAATGCACATGCTATAATTTAAACATTCATGCTCAAAAATAACCATCAAAAGCAAAACCATGAGATACAACTACTAACTGAACTGCAAAATTTAGGCAAAATATGCTAAATGAAAAACAAATAAGCTACACATTATATCAGCAATTTGTAAATACAGTAAGGAGACCATGTGAACCAGATATTTTTTAATTGGGGAATAACAGACATCCTTCGACTAATGGCATGCACATCATGAGTCCCAAATTATTCCTCCTAATCTACACATTGTTTAGATAAAGTAACCATTTACCTCAGCCAAATATACTTATTTCCTCTAAATGGAAGTTAAAGGATAACGGAGAAAGATGCAGCATTTTCAAAATATGAATTCGCATGTTAGGGGTTGCAAAAACTATGCAGGTATATTTTATAGACATGTGACGAAGAAATACAATAATCCACAATAATGTAAAAAGTGTTGGTACAAGTTGTTGTTCACACCAAACTTAAGCTTACTTAGGATAGTCGCTTTAACTTAAGTTCAGAATACTTATATTATTCATATTTTCATAATTAGAACTTAGAAAAGTAGGTTATGAGTAAGCAAGCCAATAGCAATGGAGAAAGTATGTTGGCCAATCAGGGGTGAATGTGTGCTTACTTGGCCAATCTGATTATTTCCAGCTTTCCTGAGATTTTTCTATAAATCCTCCCATCTCCCTCACCTGGAAATAATTTTAAGAGCATTCAGTGTCATTCGGGAGAGGTGACTATCATACAGAAGTCCTATGAATACCTGAGAGCACCCAGACACTTTTTGAGAGTTTTCTATAATTTAGGGATTTTTTCATTGCTTTTCATACTGCTTTTCTGTTTATTTTAGCTTCATTTTCATCTCCTGTCTTTAGAATATGCATGAAAGATTTAGTGTTGTTTTCTGTAGATCTTGTGCAGATTCTTGCAATTTAGGGATCTTCAGATCATTCCACATAGTATCATAGCTGGTTTCTTGCATCCTTCAGCAATTTTACAGGTGAAAATTCCATTTTTGAGTGAACCCTAGCTCCCCTCTCGTTTTTGTGTAAAACTCGTATTTATGTTTAAAAAAATCAGTTAAGTTTGTTCAAAGGTCCCAGGGCTCATTCTATTAGTGGATGTGCCATTTTCAGTCTTATTTAGAAAATTTCATGGGTATTCTGAAACAATTGTGGGTTTTCAGTTCCATGATAATTTTAGAGGTTTTGCAAGCATTTTAGGGCTTTTAAGAAAACTTTTGGGCCTCAATAGCAATTTTCAGGTGTCTGAAAATATTTTTAAGGCATTTCAGGGGATTACAGATTTTTCAGAAACAAACTTGAGAATTTTTAAAAATTCTGGCAAAATACAAATTCGGAGGGGCGGGGTGGGCGGGTGCGCAGAACCTTTTGCATTTCAAGAGATCTTCCAAACACGACATTTTGGTTAAAATTTTCACTTTTAGAAAAAACAAAATCGAATTTCAAGGGTTTTTTAGATTTTTTTAAAAATAAATTATGATTTATTCTCTCTTGAAAATTAAAAATATATATATTAAAGGTTAGGGTCCCTTCTAGTGCCCCTGGACCCCCGTGCCTTTCAACTCGTCAGCCCAAGCTCCCCTGCAACAGCTCGGCAGTGCCTTAGCTTGTCGCCCCCAGTCTGCACCCTGCTCCAAAGCATCGCTCCTTGCTCGCCCTGCCTTCACACGCAACCCCACTCTCCACCTCCACTACTCTGCTCCCACCCACTCTCCACCATTCCCTCTAGCAAGCTATCTCGGCGGAAACCCCACTCAACCAATGTTGTCAACCGACCTGAGCTCACCTGGCTTGGGCCCTTTGTTCAATATGCCCCTCCTATTTTCAAGCTCCCAGGGACATTTTTTGTCCACAAGCTCTACCCAAGAACTCTCAAAAAAAAATCAAAGGCATCTGTAGCTTGGGTTCTAGTGGCCTTTTTTACAAAATTGCATAACGTTTTTAGCATAATCTAGATATGCAATCATATCTCTTCATATTGTATAGAAACAAAATAAGTTGTTTTCCATTTTCAGTGTAAATTGTAATTTTGGCTATTTTTTTTGTAAACTGCATTGTTGTGAACACTTCCGGGGGGGGCAGGGTGTAGAGGGGGAAGCCTCGTTGTAATGCACTCAATTACAAAGTCACTTAGCTGGTGGGCACACGTGTTTTGTGCCTCGTCTCTCTTGGGGACACTTAGAGCAGGCACCCTTGCTTCATGCCTTGTAGACAACTTTCTAGAATTTTTGTTCCTTGTGCCTTGTTTTAAGACACTTCTTGCAACATTTTATTGACGCTCTTGAGGTTTGTGTTGAGCTCCTTCTTGGGGCATCTTGGTAAGGCCTTGTGGCACCTTCTTGTGTGCAGCTTCATGCACACCTATGGTTTCTTTATAATGTCCCCATCCGATTGAAATACCGAATTATGAGATTTGTCAGCAAACCCTTGTTAAGAATAAATCTGAAATTCTAAATAAAACTGGATTCTGAAAATTAAGGACAAGTTCCTTTTAACTTGGAATTTTATAGAAATACTTAAAGTGGTTGAACAACCGTGGAAAGCAAAAAAATTATTAAAATCAGATTGCAATGCAAAGTACAAAACAAAAATATATTGGCTGAAATCCTAGCCGAAATTATGCATGCAAAATTCAGAATTGTGACCCTAGATTTTTTTGCCTACTTGGCATTTACAAACAAAAAACCCTAAGGGTAGAACTTGTGCTTGTACGACTGACTGTACAGATGAATTGGATGGCTGGAAATGGCGTCCAAGTTCGCTAATGATGATGTCACAAGCTGAAAATGACTGAATGGGAGGTATGGCTGGCTGAAGATGGTGTATGGATGGCTAAAGAATGATGCCCTAGCTGCCAGCAATGTCCAAAAGTCCGAAACGATAGGTATGAAACCCTATTACAGCTGTAACATCACTGTAGCAATCTTATTTAGCGCTGATATCATTGTCACAAATTAATTTAGGGCTGAAAATGATGATGCCAGCAAAGAAGGGATGTATGGTTGCTGCCCTAGCTAGTATGGTTGGTCAGAAACCCTAACATGAACCTTGGAAGGAGCTGAAAATATGATAAATCTCCCTAATGATTCTCCCAATGCTGAATTCTAATGGTATCTTGATTTGAAAACACAATTGTAGTTCCTAAATGGAACCACCTCACAAGACCAAAGGGTTTTCATCCTCGGAGGTTGAAAACTGATGCAAATGCTCAAACTTACAAAAGTGTAATTGATAATAGGCAAAAGATGATTTCCAAATGACCCCCAACGCCTTTTTATAAGTTCACTTGACACTTATTCCAAGGAGAAGCCCCAAAAATAACTTTCCATCCTCTAATTTCATGGTGACTTGCTTTATTTGGAAAGTCGCATTTATTTTTTATTTATAATAATAAAATAATATTAAGTTGTCACTTTTTAATAAAAAGTAAGTCACTTGACAAGTTAAAAATATATACTTTATTATTTTTACTTTATTTCAAAAAGAGGTCATGACATTTTCTTTTGCACTGCTCTCTTTTGGTTGTTTCACTTTGCTTGAGGATGCATGTGAACAGCTAATCTCCTAAGTTGAGCTACTTTGTCGAAAACAAACCACAGCATGCAACCTCCCAACATCGTTTATGCATTTATTCAGTGATGTTATGAGTCCATCCGTGCGTACTCTATGGGTGTACCTTGCTTTTATTTGCTGGATCGATCCATGAAAAATGCGCTTTTGATATCATATCATGGGGTCAAATCACATACAATGAGTTTTCATCACAACCAGAAAGTATTGTTTCTTGATCTTCTATAGACCCAAATAACATCCCCGATCAGTGCCATGATGATTTCCAGTCAGATACTGATGGTTCATTTATTGCATTCAGATTGGAATATGATGATTTACTTTCAGATGCCGATATACATTGTATCCAGAGTTATGGACTGTTCTCTAGTTCATGTCAGTGACCTTGACCAGCCAGATCTTTCAGACATTTCTCATCAGTCTTTTTTGGAGTAATACAGAGTGTTTTATAGGCCTCATTTGCTAATTTGACAAAGGGCTTAGCTGGGGCCCATTTGTTTACTGAACAGACTTATTTGAGATATGGTTTGTACTGATTTGAATTCTTCCCAGCTCTCATCTAATGGGGAGAAAAGATTAGATGTCAGATTTCGAGCTTTTGAATTTCTAGCAAGATGTTTGAGTTCATCATTCAAAGACGTTCTGGATATACAATTTTATCATAGTTACCTGCATCTCAGGGAAGAGGGCAGGGTTTTGGAGATGGCAAACAATTTCCCGGATTTTGGGAATGGCAGGGTGAGGCTATAAAAATAAAATATATAAATTAATATTTAAATCTTTTATCTTTATTCAATGTAGTTTAAAACTTTAAGGGTTAATAATTAAAGTATTTCAGGGTGCTTTCAGGGTTAGTGTTCTGTGTTTTTTTTTAAATAATGGTTTTTTGTTTTTCTTTTTCTTTTTTAGGCCCCGGGAGAGGAGGAAAGTGGAAGCATCAGAAAAAGATAATTAAAAAAATAAAAAAAATTGGGGACATCCCCTTTCCATACCCAGATTTAGATATTTAACTTTGTCGGATTTTTCACTATGTGGGGTATTTTCATACTCAGGTCATCACCATGATGACTATTTTCCATAAGTAGTCATTACTTTAATGACCTTTCTATTATGTTTGTTGCTAATAATCATAAGGCAGGGGACCACAAAGCACACAAATATGTCTTAAGTATTTGTTAGTGTGGAGGAGGAACAATGATTATTAGAAAATCCACTGCTTTGGCCAAAATCAGGAAAGAGGCTAGAGGTGGATTTTCTAATAATCATTGTTCCTGCTTCATACTAACAAATGCTTAGGGTTGCCTGTGTGTGCATTGTGGATCCCCTTGCATTGTGATTATTAGCAACATGCATCAGAGAAAGTTATTAGAGCAATGACTACTCATGGAAAAGAGTCATCATGTATGAAAATACCCCACACCACAAAAAATAAAATATCTAAATAATTCTATAGTACAGAAGCCCCAATTACTTATAAAGTTATAAGCTTGTATTACTTAAAATCCTTAATGTGAACATCCACTTTACTGATGCTTTTAAGTCTGAGAAGATAACCAAATGCTTTGTAGAAGCTTCTATCTTTTTTGTGGAAGCGCTAAGATTTACCCCAGGTTAGAGGTTCCCAGAAGAATGCCAGAAACTATCTGGAAGGAAGTGAAATTGCATGTTGTTTCCATGTTTTCACGGTCATTATAGACATCAGGATCTTCGAACAAAAACCAAAAATAGAAGGCATTACTAGCTTAATCCTTGAAAAGCGGAATCTAAAAATGAAAATGTTCCCTTCATTTAACCTGCAATTTGTCTCTATAAGAAACATGGTCAGAAAACAAACAGACTTCAAGGGAAGAAAATACATATTACCTTTTACTAATCCAAGCTTCCACCAGTTGTCCTTCTGCAGGAACTTGCTCTGAACCTTCCGCACATGTTGCCATAGATATTTCATTTGGCAGATTACCAGCATTTATACAAGGTCGTATCTTCTGCAAAAAGTGGTCCTGCCTGGTAGGAATCTCCTCTAAGGTTTGTGATCCATTTTTCCCGCCAAATTGCGAGTCCAGTGCGACCCATTCCTCTTGCATTTCTGAGAAAATTGTGATCAAGAACAAGTTGATATGCAGGAAAGTATAAATGACAGAAATACTGCAGAAACAAATGAGAACACCCAAACTGATATACCATCAGCCGATGTCCCTGTGAATTGTACTAAGGCTTTCCTATCCTCTAGGCGTTCAATTCTCCCTCGAACCCAGAAGCGCAGTAAACCATTCACTTTTAGCACCTACAGCATAGAGGCAGCAGTCACAACTTAATACTTGAGTTTTTACAAAATGGTCAAAAGTGAAATAATTTAAAGAAGCTGTGATATTGCAAAAGGAATAAAATCTTGTTGCACTCTTAAGGATCAATTTCAGACCTCCACAAAGGCTCCCTCTTCAACTGCATCCCATGGCATCAAGGTACATCTTGCATGGACGATAACTCTCTTATTAGGGTCTTCTGATGATTCTTCCTCTACATCTTGATAATGAGAGTCCTGACTCCCATCATAGGATGAATCCTGATCTATTGTATCTGAGCCTGTCGTACTGCATCAAGTTGGTTAGATCAAAAAAGACTATGAAGATGCCAATAGGACCTATACCTCGCTCTCCTTGTAGTATTTGGATGCATAACTTCATCTTAGAAAGAAGAATGTAATTTAAAAGACTTGTCAACAAGCTTCAGTTGGAATACTGTATTATCATGAAGAATGAGAAATGCTAGAACTAGATAAAATGTGTCATAAGAACAATAAACACCACAAATTATATGAAGTATGTTAGTAATAAGACTAACACCCTCAGTATGGAACCCTATTTCTAGCTTAAAGCATCAAACTTAAATTATAAAGCCACATTCACAATACTTGGCATCAGAAGTGATACAAGCTAGATTATTGTTCACTTGATAATAAATGCCATGGAATTTTCACAACATCAAACTTCTCTGATCAAGATAATGAATTGCAATATTACTATCAGCCTACTCTCGTTGTGACCCATTCTTTCCAAAACAAAGTTGATCAAGTTTCCAAAAAACTGATCCAGGGAGCTGCTTCAGGTAAATGTTTTAACTTCTGAAATTTCATTGGCGTGGATGCTTAGAAGCTCCTAAGTACAAAATTGATAGGGAAAACAAAACCAGCATGTAGAAACATTGACTAGAAACTACTAAAAGACACCAGTTGCTATCTTTGAACAAATAGTCACTTACACGTCAACAACACTAATAAGTCAAGCATCATGAACCAGCCAAACTTTTGGAACTCTTAACAAATAATGAAGAGATTTAGGAAAAAAACTATAGCAAAAAAGGCATTAACTCTACTTTTTCCTTTCACAGAGATCTTCACAATGGAACTGTGTGATATTGCTTTACAGTTGTATACCGAGTTATATTTGCATGCTGAGCTTTCTGTTTATAACAAAGAACAGGGAATGACCACAAACTTAATGCCCACTGCAAGAAAAAACATTAAAGTCTTCTGGAACCAAGGTTTCCAGTAGTAACTGTGGTAGTAACTGTGGGCTAGTACACATGCTATCTTAATTATAGAATTCTTGTACTACAGAGAACGATATTCGCTCCTTACTTAGAACCCTCTGCAATGTATCTACCTAGAACCTTCTGCAATGTATCTAATTATTAAATTCTTGTACTACAGACAATGATATTCATTCTTTACTAAGAACCTTCTGCAGTGTATATACCTATATATGATATCCGCTGTCTAGCACACATCATCGTAACATTACATGGTGAAAAATCCACCTCCTATAATTGAATCCACCTAAGAGAGGATTATTCCTCTTATAAAGCATCATATTAGACATTCTAAAGACACGATTTGGCACAGATTTGTGTAAACCAAAACTTACATATTGAACGCCCAGCATAATCAGAAGTCACCCTAGCAGAAACAGCTTATTATGTTACCCACCAAAGATCACCATTCACTCGGTACCCTAGCATAACTACTTTTTATAAGCATCACAACTACTAATCTAGGACACTTCCAGTAGTTTACAATCGAATGAAGATAGACCTGGTATAGAGAAACAGAGAACATGGTATTGGTATCAATATTGATATATAAGAAGATTGTATGCATATGTGATGATTGCAATTAGGTCATCATCCTATATAGACAAAAAAGGGGAGTGTTTCTACAGACACTAATTTACACAGAGTAGGTAAAAATATAATGATTATGTTTATTACAAGTCCCACTGCTTAAGATGTTATTCCCTCAAAGCATAGGGTGAAAAGGATGCATATCCATAAAAGATTGGTTGCCCCAAGATACTCCTCTTGGTAGATTTTTCCTTTCCTGCAACTGCTTTGATAGCACAACATTTAGCCACAAACGCTGGTTCCCTTTCTCCAATCACTTAATACATAACAAGTCACCTCAATCAAAATAGACTTTTGAAATCCAACTTCACCAAATGAAATATATCATAGAGGATTTTGTTTCACAATAATATGATGACTGGCAGAGCTTCATTGGAAGGGGTTTTGACTCCGTGCTAGCACAAAAGAATTCCTCACTCTAAAGTAACTTTTCATTTGCTCACTAAAGCCTTATTTGGTGTACCTTTTGCTCTTTTACCCGTATGAAGGGAGTACCCACCTGGATTATGGCTTGACCTTGTCAACAAAGTAGCATTGCATTCACTAAGGATTCATGCAGATATCTTCCAAGGCTTCAGTCCAAAATGACCTCCCATCAAGTTAAAGGGAATAATATTATACATCACAATTTCATGTGGTAAATCTCAGATATATAGTTTTATCCAATTATTTCCCTTAAGTATCAAAGTTATACCATACTTGTTGAATGCCGTAAATGTTTAGTTGCCCCAAATTTTTCATAAAATGATAACAATAAATGCTTCAAATGTTTAAACTCTATACTAAAACAAGGGTCAAGCTTTTATGTAATCAGCACTATTTTAAAAGCATTGTATCAACCCTTCTTGGATGGCAAAAGTCTTGGAGGTGATGTAATGGTCCAGGTGGGTTCTCTAAATACAGTTCCAGCAATACCGCCAAGCCTGTTCTCATGGTTTGCGGTAATGATGGCTCATGTTTTAAGTCTGTGGTACTTCCAAACCACATCCAGAGTTTCGCAAGTATATCCAAGATTATCAATCCATCTCCGCCGGATGCCGCACAAACGTTTCTAGTGGCGCCAAGGAAATCTAGGTAGATGAGACGTGGCACCATCGAAGCACACACCAAACTTTATTGCAATTTTCAACATTGGTTTTGTCAGGATCCCATACACCTACAAACCAAACCGCTAACCATTGAGTGCCAACAATGTTGTTGTCTTTGTCCTTAAAACAATGGAGCTATCCCACATCACTTGGGGGCCATGTTTGACCGTTACATTTTGATTCCATTCGGCTTAACTATCGGAAGGTGAAGAGTCACACATGGAAGAGCATCCATTTCAACTTCCATAACAGTTCTTTCCCCTTCGCAGCTTTGCAATATCGTGTATACTATATACATATATATCAAGTTAGATAGCATAGCATAAGGGTAGCTAGTGGACGATAAACAGCCATACATCTCCCTCATGAGTATGCTCCCATGATATCCCTTAGGATCCGGATCAGTTAGATGGGCTGAAAAACAAGCATTTAAGGACTATAATCAATGCCAAATGTATGAGTTTACCACAACCTAAAATTGAAAAGTTAAATATCACAAATGCTAAGAAATTATCACATGTTGACCTTACCATGACCCTTCAACATATTTATAGCATCAAAAATGGTGGGTAGGTTAAGACCTAAATAGATCTCTATGTCTGCTGACCAAACATCTTCTTGCATTTTTCGCTTTGCTAACTCATTTTGATCGATTTTGGAATATCCCTTCCCCATCCTTAGATGGAAACAGATTAGGGAGGATAACATTCCTCTTTGCATATTGCTACTAGAGCATTCCAATCTTCGTATAGGCAGAACAGAACTGTTTCATATTAGTGTCGAGGGTCTTCTCCTTGTTCGCAAGCCAGGTCATAGATAATGGGATTTATCAAAGTCTGCACACAATTAATCTAGGAATAATGAAGCTAAATCATACAGCCGAACAACAGACAACAAAGAAATATTTTAACATGCAATAATATCATCTTATTCCATGCTTCATTATATGGGACATTGCAAAGCTATATAAAAAAAGTCTTTCCTATAAACAGGGTGACCCGTATCACCATAAATATCTCCCATAATATCTTCTCATACCCTATGTATATGCAATATAACAAATATTCTATATGCGTAATATTGTTGTAACAATATTACAATTACCAAATATATTCTACCCAAATATAACTAATCTATCTACGTGAGTTGTGAGAACAACTCACTCACTAATATTAATGTAAATATACAAAAAACACCAATGTAAGACAATTCATGGAGCTTGAAAAGGTTTGTGGTAGATCCAGAAAACCATCAGAGGTGGATTGTTGATGAGGTTTCTATTCATGTCAAGGTTTGTGGTACCCTATTTAAAACCATGGAAGGAGTGAGCCTTTTTTTGTATCAAGGTCATGAGCCAAATAGTTGGGCATGCCACAGGGGTGAGCATACTGCAGATGAGAGTGTGAATGTTTTTGCACTATGTAAAAACTAAGGGGGGAATGTTAGGAATTAGTTTTTACATTAATATTTACAACTCACTCACTTATATTTACCTCTCAGTTACAACTCACTCACTTATATTTACCTCTCAGTAAATATCCAAATGTAAATATTAATGTAAAAACTAATTCCTAACATTCCCCCCTTAGTTTTTACATAGTGCAAAAACATTCACACTCTCATCTGCAGTATGCTCACCCCTGTGGCATGCCCAACTATTTGGCTCATGACCTTGATACAAAAAAAGGCTCACTCCTTCCATGGTTTTAAATAGGGTACCACAAACCTTGACATGAATAGAAACCTCATCAACAATCCACCTCTGATGGTTTTCTGGATCTACCACAAACCTTTTCAAGCTCCATGAATTGTCTTACATTGGTGTTTTTTGTTCTTTCACTATGTTTTCACATCAGGGAATTAAATTTGGAATTGCTCACTAATTACAAATATTGAACAGGAATGTACTTATGTTCTTATTTTCAAACATACAGTGGAACTATAAAAAAACACACCACACATAATATGTCACCAAATCATCCGAGGCCTTGTCGTTGGTGATTGATGAGAGGCTCTGAAACCTCTAGCCTCTGTTTCCTCCGTCCTCCAGTGTAAGAAGCTTTTTACTTTCTTTGCAAGTGCTTGATGTATTCACATGTAGTCAAGCGTGGACATTTTAAAGTCGCACTCGTTCAAGTTCAGTGTCTACATCATACCGTGCTTCAAGATTTTTGCGAATTCTGTCTTCTTGACTCTTGACATTTTGGATGTCGGTTTCAACCGAGAATGCATCCTTTACAACAACAAATTTGGAAATGAATGACTTTATTTTTAGCATTTTAAAATTGAAACGCATAACTATGTAATGACACCCTTAATCTATTTGACTTGATACTTTTGGGATTTTTGACAACATATAAACTTGACACTAAAAAAAAATTGTAAATAAAAATAGACCTTTGACTTGCAACTTTAAATATGACATAGAGCCCAAAATTAAAATAACACTTAAAAAGAGACTCCAGCCTAAAAATATTCAAAATGACATTATCTCAATAGACTAATGAAATACGTTAACAATACTCTTATAATGACATAATACATTAATCAACCTAATGAATTGAATATACCCTAAATGGGAATGAAACGACTCTAGACCTATATATTTAGAAAAAGACTAAATAAACCAATTAACAAGAAGGTGACCTAAAATACAATAATCTAAAAAACTCAAACTATTATTATATTATTGACATGACTTTTCTGAAAACTAAACACCAACCAAACACTGTTTAGAAAACCGCAGCCCGCCGTAATGGCTTTGAAGTGAGACAACGGTATGCAGATTTGTAGATGTTTCGAGCTCGGACTTGAGACTGTTTGGAAACACTGATAGGACGGGTGAACTGGTCAATAGGTAGCAACAATGCAATTTTGGAACTCACTGTTCAAAATGATTTGTAGAACAAATCTGTATATGCATGGCACATCTTTTTCTATTGCATCACAAAGTACCCACGGGAATTAAACTCAAAGATACCGCATTTACATGTGTACCTGGTTGTCTAATCTTAGACTTAAAACTAATTATGTGGGATGTTGCGCTCGATATCCAACGCTGTGACTCCTTCAAACTTCTTTCAACAACTTGAATCCTTTAATTGGTGCACATGGTCTAGCAGAGCTCAAAAATAGCATGCATGAAATTTGGCAGGATAAAAAGTTTGCAAGGCACCAAGATGGCGTCTAAAAAGTAAGCTGATCTGGCGAAAACACAATGTTGGTTGTGAGTTGATCTAATCAACAACTACAGTCAATGCTATTACGCGTGCGCTGCAACATTTACATGCTCGGTTGGCATAAAGCATAGTTGTGACAGATACACTGAAAACAAAAAGATCACCAAAAACACTTTGTGCACAGTTATATCTACAATACCAGAATAAACATGCTCAAGGACATTGACGATATGACTAAGTAGGCATGCAAAAATTACATCCAACAGATCTTG
This sequence comes from Torreya grandis, assembly GCA_037957365.1. NCBI lineage: Eukaryota > Viridiplantae > Streptophyta > Pinopsida > Cupressales > Taxaceae > Torreya > Torreya grandis. The sequence continues at coordinate 10,296,111 of JARHVA010000006.1, forward strand.
AACTTTGCCAAAAAGAGGAGACTGATCACAACACAATTAGAACTAATCACAACATTTTTTTAATTTCTTACTCCACGTTACACTTTTACATGGATCCCTTTCAGCTTTGGATCAACACGTTCAACAACTACACTTGGATTATTATCCAGTTGATTTGAACGCAAGTCCACCGTCCATCATGAAGACAACTGCAGAATCTCTTTTAGAATGTTTGTCCTCTACTAGACTCTCATTGTTCACATGCACAAGATTATAGATATCTCTAATACCTGATAATGGGATTGATCAGAGTCTGCACACAATTAACCCAAGAATAATGAAGCTAAATCATAGAACCGAACACCAAACAACCGATAAATATATTAACACACAATAATATTATCTTATTCCATACTTCATCATACGGGACATTACAAAGCTATATAGGAAAATTATTTCCTATAAACAGGGTGACCCGTATCACCATAAATCTCTCCCATAATATCTCCTCACACCCTATGTATATGCAATATAACAAATATTTTATATTCGTAATATTGTTGTAACAATATTACGACTACCAAATATATTCCACCCAGATATAACTAATCTATCTACGTGAGTCGTGAGAACAACTCACTCACACAATATTATATTTACCTCTCGATAAATATCCAAATATAAATACTAATGTAAAAACTAATTCTTAACAATAGAGGCACGCACACATTAATAGTTTTTTCTCTACCACAAGAGGTTTGTCAGCGATAGATGTTAGGAGAGGTTTCAGAAGAAGTGCCCAAATTCCTCCTAGGATTGTCCAACTTGGCCCCATCAGAGATGTACATTCCCCTATGAGCATTATCAAATCCTACATTGGCATTTGTATGTCATAGATGATGTTGTTGATTCCTCAGGGCCAAGCCTTTGCTACATACATGACATCATTGGACTCCTATCATGATTTCCAGCATTTGTCTTTCATCAGCTACATGATTCCTTGGGGGGTCCGACTCTCGCAAGACTATTTGGTATGAATTGGATCGTGAAAATGATCATAATTCGGTTGATTGAGTTGATCGGTGCTTATTAGTTCATATGACTAAAGAAGAGTTTAAAACATGCTTTTACCTCGTTAAAACAGAAATGGTCAAGACAGAGATGCAAAGTCAGATTCAAGAACATAGCAAAGGCAGGAAAACCAAGTTGATGAGTAACAACGTGCTATGTTGTTACCACTAAAAAACTGCCAGATATTGCAGAGTGGCAATTTCATTTGTGTGAATGGTGGTTGTGTGTCATGGCAGTTGAGTCACATTCAAGAACAGAGCAGACACAGAAAAACCAAGTTGACGAGTAACAATGCACTATGTTGTTACCACTGAAAAAGCCGCCAGATATAGCAGGGTGGTGGTTTCACTTGTGTCAATGGCAGTTGTGTGTCATGTTAGTTTCTTACATGTCATGGCAGTTGTGTGTCATGTCAGTTTCTCACATGTCATGGTGGTTTTGCATGTCATGACGATTTTGAATGTGTCATGGCAGTTTTGACCTGATGTCTGTAGTGGTTTTGCCTGTTTCAAATGGAAACAAGTAACGGCAGAAAATGTTCTCTCTTCCAGTTACTTGTCATTTGGGATCTCTTGTTCAACTCATTTGCTCCATCTTCAGCATTAATTGTACCTCTTGTGAACATGTATAGGCATTGCAGAGGAAGTGTTTGGTTCCAAGGGTTGGTTGCTGAAGTTATAGGGTTCCAAAGGGACTCCAAAAGCTTGTTGATGATTTCTTGAGGTAGAAGATGACTGTAACTACAGCGAGCAGCAGTCAAGCACATTGAAGAAGCAAGTAATCCACAACAAGGCAGACTCTGGAGCATTATAGAGGTGTTAGCAAAAGCTATAATGTGTTTGAAGGGTCAAATTGAGCAATTGCTTGTAAAAACTTGCAAAATGATAGTAGAGATGAGGAGACATAGCTTCACCTTTTTGGAGTTTTCCCACATTGGTTTTCTCCAAGGTAATTCCTTGTGTCTATCTTTCTTTATGTGTTGTTGAATCATTTGCTTGCTTCCATTCCGTTATGAACCGAATTATGCTATTAGTTAATCACCTTAGTGACACAACCCTCTGATTAGTTACGTGACAACAAACGTCCTCTTGTACATGACCCCATATTCATATATATATATATATATTCCATCATGTATTCTGATTTCATAACACTTATCTATTATTATATTTGTTATTTTATATTCATCATGTAGATATTACATATCTACCACGTATGTCCCTGGTCAGTGTATAGTAGTACCAAAGATAACTATCCTGTGACTTGTGATCTACACAATTTTTTAGTCGTGATATTTGCACGAATTGTTATAGGTCTGTCACCCATATTTCTTGACTTGTGGCCCAACAAACTAACAATTTAAAAAAATTAAAAATATTAGTTTAGAATAAATTTTTGTTAAAAAATTAATTACAAAAATACATTCAATAAAATTTAGAAAGAGTAATATTTACCTAAATTAAAACAAAAAAACAAATACTGTTAAAAAAGTAACTTATATATTACCAAAAAAAAAAAATGGTAAAGGGAACAAGGAAAAAGACACTAGAAGAAAAAAATGCCATATAAATGTGGAAGCACAAAAGTTATTAAGAAAACCAACACAAGAAAGAAAGTAAGAAAGAAATTATATTAATGTCCACAAATGACCGGAAGTATGTCAATGGGACTTGAGAATACATTTAATTAAAATAGAACATGCTAAGGTAAAAGGACCATAGCATAGTTTAAAAACTCGTACTCGGTAATTACTCAGCAACCCAAAATTTTGCCCGTACTTGGGACTAGGCAACTTTATCGTTGCTTTATAAAATATATAAATTCATATAATAAACTAAAATAACATGTAAAACACAAAAAAAAGAAATGAATGTAGAGAACACATAAGCATCCTTTCTATTAGTTTTCAACCAAATAAAAGTACAATGCTCGGTTTTAGACAAAAATAAGATTACAATGCTCATAGACTAGTCATCAATACACCATAAAATCATCTCCAACTTCTCTGTTGCACCCTAAGAGTGGAAGGTAAAGATTCGTCCTCTAGAACATCATCCACAAACATATCGTCCAGATTCTCACCAACCCCTCCCAATGCCTTTACTTCTACTTCCCTCTCCAAATTTGTGACCTCCTTCTTGGTAAACATGGGCACTTGTTGCACCATATTCAAACTCAACAATCCAGATTGCACATGAATCAATATCATCCAAGTCATTTGTCTATCTTGCCCTTTCACTTGTCTCACATGAAGATGGAAAATTTACTGTAAAAAGACAAGGTCATTGAGGCATTGTGATGTCACCGTATTGCACTTATTTGAGTAAATGGCCCCAAACATGCTCCAAATTCATTCACACCCAAAAGCACTACATGGTTGGGACAAAATGCGGATGGCTAACTTCTGAAGATTTGGTGTTTTTACACCATAATCTTCCCACCACAAATCTATAAATAGGATATTTATTAATTTTTAAGTCAACTAGACATGCATTTATAAATAAGTAATGAGACCACAATCAAAAGACTCAATTTGAATTTTGTTTTTTCCTAGTTGATGGGTCGTTTTCCTTCAAATGCATAGAGGCGAAGAAAAGAGCCTCTCCTCTACAGTCTTGTAAATCTGTAGTTCATCGACAATTACATTTCTAATGGGCTTTATAAGAGATCATCCTCTCTATGTATGTGTTTAGGCCATCCATGACCTCCTCATTAGTTCTAAATTAATAGGCAAAGACAAACTTGGGGTTCAAGTAGTAGGCCATCGCATGTATATGTCGATAAAGTTGTTTGTTCCATCTCCCAATCAATTAGGCGCCAAAGGGGCTCATATTATTTTAATTTTGCCCATAAAAATCTGCGACAGCCTCTTTGGCCCCGTCCATGGCCTCATACAAATATCCCATTGAATTTTTTTCTTCATTCACCAACTGTATAGCTCTAACCAGAGACTCTGACACCTAAAACAAAATAAAGCACAACTTTAAAAATTAAAATTAAGCAAAATTTGAGCCAGAAAAATTATAATATAAATAAACAATAGAGAAGTCTAAATTTACTTTGATGACCTCATATGTAGTCATTGCAAACACATCATCAAAAACGGCCTTCACTAACCTTTCCGCTTCGGCCTTCCTGCTATAGGGAGACTCCAACCACCGTGTGCTCACAAACATCTGCATAAGAGATGTTAGTGATGCTGCAATGTGATGATGTTTGTGACGAATCATGTGGCTCCAAGTCGCACAAGCTCCTTTCTGTTGGTTTGTTTTCTCATCAAACTAAGCACCCAAGGATGATTGTAGATGTATTTTTTTATATTTTTGGCCCCTCCAACCACAATTTTTACCCATGTCATCTTCCCCCTGTCTTCAAGTAGAAGATCAACGCAATGTGCTAAACAAGAGCTCCAAAAAAGTGAAGGGTGTCTCTCCTCGAGAAGTCTACCTGTTGTTACTTATTGCAAATCACAACTTCGACGACATTCTCCACACCCACTTCCATGACTATCTCGTCTAACATGTCACACAAAGTGTTTGCATTTTTCACTAGGTGGGAGGCATCAAGTTACTTTAAGAACACCAAGTGCCTCTTTGAACCACTAGAAAGTTAATCAAAGTGCGGTTTTTTTTATCCGTCCACTCATCAGATAAAATGTTGCAACTCTTTTTTAGCCATATTATTTTTTGCTTATCTACAGTAATTCGTGTATTTTTTAAGGCATCCTCCAATAATGGGCCTCTCAAATCATGAGTCCTTAAACCCCTTTCCAACAATGGTCAATGCAGTCACTAAATTCTCCCAATATGAGATTTTTGCCACATTGAATGAAATGTTGTTGTAGTACCAAAAGTTTGCCACGGTGGCCTTGCTTCATTTGGCAATTCTCGATTCCAAGCCATACCTTTGAGTGAAGGTTGTGCCCCAAGCGTATTTCGAGAAACAAAAAAACCATGTCCAAGTGAACCCAAACTATCTCTGGTAGATGAGCCCAATCCCCGAACTACCCTAGGGGCAACAGAATACCCAAAGGATCCTAACTCATCAAAATCAACTCTCGTTGCCCCCTATTCATCACAACTATAAGTACTTCAACATTTCTCTTTTTTTTTCCCTCCTCATAAAAAGCAAGGACAGCAGCCATCTCTCTTTGAGCCTCAAGTGGTGCTTTGTCACACAGACACACATCATTTCCTAGAAGCCATGTTATGTGGTATTTAAGGCAACTGACATCTACACTCATCTTAAACCCACAATAGTTGCATATGATGGAGTTGTTCTTTGGACCGTCATAGCAATGCTTCCATGCAGGGTCATCAGACTTCTTAGGCCTACAAGAACTGGAGGCCATTTTTGAAGTTGAAAACTTGAAAGTTGAATACCTATAAAACTAACATACAAAAAAATAGAATCTTAGGTTTTAGCAACTGGAAGCCTAGAAGTAGAAAGAAAATGGGAAAAAAATAAATAAATAAACCCTAGATGCAACAAATCTTCTTACTTCTCAAATCCACACTTTAAGTTCAAACCATTCAAATTGTGTGGGTCTTTATTGTATGCTTTCTTTTGGCAACTGTAGAAAAATGTGGAGGCTCGAGCTTTACACGCCAAAGTGATTATAACAAGCTGCAACAAATATATTAAAGAATATAACAAGGTACAGTCGTCTAGCTGCTAGCAGATATAAGACTCGATGATAGCTTTTAGAGTCTTGGACAATTACCATTTTTGCTTCTTTCTCTCTCCTTCCCAGGTTGTGGATGTAATATGTACAGCTTTTGGACATTTTCTAGCCCTCTATATCAAAACCTACGGGCACCCTTGGCGTGCGCGACGAAAATGATAGATGCAATTACAGAATGTGATTCTCGGTTCTCCACATGATTAGACACTGAGTCAAAATAGATATAGGAATCAATGATAAAATTCCCACAGAAATTTGCAAAGCAAAAAATCGCAATATTAAAAAAGCAGAATGTAGCATATTTTCACCATAATTGTTATGTTTTGCAACTTGTCGGGTCGATCCCTGTTACCCGCGATTTTTGGCAAGTAACTGCGATTAGTTACTAACCGAAAACCACAAATAACGAGCCTCAACCTAGCCCATAGTAAGTTGGACAAAAAACTAGCTGCCAAAAAATAATCTTGGTACTTGCGAAATCTCATCGGGTACCTGCAGGTTTTAATACAAAGGACCATAGTATCAACTATCAACGACTAACTAAATCACAGAAGAACAACAAAAACATTAAACATAAACGATTTATAAACCCAACATAGTAAAGCCCCCAACCCATAAGTTAGGGTACCGATACAAATAGCCATATGGGGGGAGCAAGGACCCCCAAACAGAATGGGTTGATGGAAGTCGAAAAGACTAGATGGTAGTCCCATCAAACATCTCTAGCCATGTTCGGGACAGAGGAATCATCTTTGTCCTCGTCTATCACTATGAAAGAACCAATGCAAGATTTAATAATGTTCATCAAGGAGTGTCTAGAGCTAAGGGAGCCAATTTGGGTTATCCTAGAAGGAAGCAAAACACTCCCCCTAGAATCACTCCAAACATCCAAGGCCAAAGAAACTCTTGTGACAGTGAAGAAAATCATAATGTGTGTTTGTTTGCACAACTTGGGAAGCAATCGCAAATGAGCACCACCACGATGTTGAGAAGCAAATCCATGACACTAAGTAGGGGCTAATCCGTCACTGAAAGCTAATGTGTTGGGGCACCTTAAAAGTAGTGTTGGGCAAAAATGATTGTCACCTCATTGACCTACCGCTCTCAGTGTGTGAAGCAACAATATCCAAAGGGGGCTTCATGACGCCAACCTTCGTGATGAGTTGAAAGAAAGAAGTGATCAACCTAGGGGCTCCCTGCATGTACCTGCATCAAAGCATGAGAATGATGGGGCCAAGAGCACAGCAATTCCAAAACACAAACTAAATTACCAAAGAATAATATTGAGCAATAAAAGAGAATTCTAATTCTCCGTAATCCTTCTAAAACAATACATAGAGCATTTTATTAATCACAACTCGTAGATAGAGTTATCATGCACAACTAAAATCCTATTTAAAGAAAAGTTAATCCTAGAGTGAACTAAACTTGTCATTTTTAATAGTTTTGAAACATGTGTTTTTAGTAACTTTTGCATGAAAGCTCGAATGGGACTACATGAAGAACTCAACTCCTACAAGTTATTCAAATTAAACATCTGCCATTTGTCCTTGCCCTGCTTTTTCAATTCTCATTCAGTTATCCAAGTGTTATCTTCATGTTATTATCCTTGCCACTGTACCAAATACTGTCATAATTGTCTTCTCTGGTATTCACTGTTTTCTTGTCCAAAACCTATGCAATCTTCTCTTTCTTCTTCCTTGGCACCTACTGCCTTCAATTCACTTCTTCTTCTTCTTTCCCTTCACTATCCTATTAAAAGAAAAGTTAATCCTAGAGTGAACTAAACTTGTCATTTTTAATAGTTTTGAAACATGTGTTTTTAGTAACTTTTGCATGAAAGCTCGAATGGGACTACAGAGCTCCCTTATTCTTCTACATATCTAAAATAAGCATGAAGTGACATGCAACTACAAGTTCACGCCTAGTTATTATAAAAAAAATTAGAAAATTCTAAAAATAACCAAAAGAAACTTAAAGTTCGATTTTCGGCCTTAATATGGTCAATTTCGGACCTGAAAATTTGTGGAAAAAGTTGCTATGCAGCTAGCACAACTTAAGGCTACATGAAGAACTCAACTCCTACAAGTTATTCAGATTAAACATCTGCCATTTGTACTTGCCCTGCTTTTTCAATTCTCATTCAGTTATCCAAGTGTTATCTTCATGTTATTATCCTTGCCACTGTACCAAATACTTGTCATAATTGTCTTCTCTGGTATTCACTGTTTTCTTGTCCAAAACCTATGCAATCTTCTCTTTCTTCTTCCTTGGCACCTACTGCCTTCAATTCACTTCTTCTTCTTCTTTCCCTTCACTATCCTCTCCATGAAAAGCATATAAATCAAAAACATTAAACAATAGAGAAATATCAAAATTTTGTGGCAAATTTACCTCATAAACATTATCATTTATTTTCTTCACAATCTTTCACAGGGCAATCTTCTCATACTTCAACTTATTGTATGTTCCTTGTGGAAATATTTCCTTTCTTAGATACGCCATCACTAAATCTCATTTTTCAAATACCTTTGGCCTTCTGGTTACATTTGCTACTACCTTATACTTTTCAATCACCCCCCTGTTCAATTCTACATGTTTTGTTCGGCTCATGCTATAAGTTGTTTGATTAGGTGGGCATTGATCCTGAAATTAAATCAATATGGTGTTGAATGTCCCTCTTTGATGGTAAACCATCTAGCAACTCATCAAGTATTATCATCAGCGTACTCTTCCAACACATTTGCAGCCTCTATTGGCATTTGCACATCCTCACCTTCATCTTTAGCGCCTTGATAAATTCTTTTGTAGACAACATGTTTTCTCCCTACCCTTCTTCCTTAAGAGGTAATAAAACTATCTTTGAACCATTCTTCCAAAAGGTGTATGTGTTCTTCTCTCCATCATAGACCGCTTTCCCAACATATTGCCATGGCCTTCCCAACAACACATGGCATGCACCCACTAAGATAATATCACACCATCACACCATATTTCATCTCAATAAGTCTTTCCTATGGTAAAATTGATTAAACACTTCTTATCAATAGTAACTTCATTTCATTATTTTTACCAGAAAATACAATAAGAATGAGGATGCTTCTCACAATACAAACCTAGTTTCTCTATCATTTTTTTAGAAACCATACTTTCACAGCGTTCACCATCAATAATCTTCTTACATACCTTTCCTCCTGAAGTGCACCTTGTTAGGAAAATATTTGTACACAACCATGAGTCACCATTGTCTTTAACATGCATGTGCTCTTTCCTTGGAGCTATCATTGTTCTCATCACAAGAGTCTCTCCTACATCTATTGGAACTTTTGCATTATGTTCCTCTACCTCCGACTCTGCCAAATTTACTCGACTGCTCCTCTTGCCTTCCTTGTGCATGATAATGGGCACTCAAATGTTTTGTGTCCTTCACCACATCTATAACAAATAAAAGGTTTTCTTGGAGATTTCCATCACCTACCACCACTATAGCCTCTACCTATCTGAAATCCTCTTCCTCTATGCTAACTCTGAAACCCTTGTCTAGCATCTTCTTGTCTCTCCTCCCTATGGCATGATTGTTCTCTTGTGGGAGTAAACACACCACATTCCCTTAATGGAGATGACAGTCTTCTCTTTATTTCAGACGATCTCTTAAAATCCTTCCTACTTTGCTTCTCTTTTGCCTTCAAAGCTAGTTGATAGGTAGCTTCCATGTTATTGATTATATGCATACTTAACTCGTCTTCAATAGATAACTTCAAACCATTAACATACCTTGCAGTCATTTGTTCCTCTCTTTCTTCATGCTCCACTTGAATGGATAGCTTGTAAAATTCATCTGTGCAGTCCTTACATTGTACTTCTTTTGCCTCAGGTTCTGAATTCTTCTATAGAGGGTTTGTGAAGGGTCCACAGGAAGGAATTTTCTCTCAACTTGTTCTTCATTCTACTCCACCTCTTGATATTCTACTTACGCTTCCTTGGTCTTTCCTTCTGTAAATAATCCCACCATATCATGGCATGACCCTTTAATTTGGTACATGCAAATTTCACCATCTTCTCCTCTACCATATTCTTTCACTCAAAAAAAATTTCTATGCTATTCAACCAATATATCAACTCCTTTGGTTTTAGATCGCCCCATACTCCAAAACTTCAACTTTTATTCCTTCATTATTTCTTTCTAACACTCTAACCAGTCTTTCTTCAAATGATTGTGGCTTCTCTTGTTCTTCCTCTTGTTGAATCTCTACTTCCTGCGCTCTTTCTTTATCACTTTCATCTCCTCTTTGCCTTACTCTCTAGCCTGTGATAATTCTTGTAAGCTCTTCCACTCTCCCCTACAACTCTTGTAGATTGTTGTTCATCTAAGCATAGCCTCCTGTTCTTGCCATCTTTCTTCTCAAAAACCTATTCTTTAAAAAGATAATTTCTCCCAAACGAAATTTTAAACACAAAAAAAATCGTACACAATCTTACCTTTAAATCTTTCTTCCCAGAGTTGAACCTGATCTAAACCAAGAGCACATCAATTCCAAAACACAAACTAAAATTACCGAGAATAAAACTGAGCAACAGAGGAGAATTCTAATTCTTCATTATCCTTCTAAAACAATACATAGTTTTTTATTAATGCATAACTCGTAGCTAGAGTTGCCATGCACTGCTAAAATCCTATTAAAAGAAAGCTAATCCTAAAATTAATTGAACTTGTTATTTTTAGCAGTTTTCAAAACCTAATATTTTTACATATCGAGTGACAGATCTCCCTTATTCTTTTACATATCTAAAATAACCCCAAGAGTAACACGCAACTACAAGTTCACACCCAATTGTCAAAAAACTAAATTAGAAATTTTTAAAAAGAGTAGAATTCGAAACTTTAAAACGCAATTTTCAACCATTAGATGGTCAATTTCATACCTGAAAATTTTGTCGAAAAAGACGTTAAGCAGCTAGCATGGCTTACGATTACATGAAGCTCTTCGAGATCTTCATTTTTTAAAAAGGGCTCAAACAGATTCCCAGATCAAAAGTTATGCCTTCCACAATATATACTCCCGCATCAGATAACCCCCCAAAGAAAAAGGTCCAGGCATCGTTGGTCCAGTTACCGAAAGAAAGTGGATAGAAAGTTTCTTGAGTCTTTGTAAAGACAATGATATCTCCCCCAAATCTCATAATAAATAGGGCATATGAAAACAAAGTGCTCCTTAGTCTTCACATCGTAGAGAAAGCGAAGACGATAGATCCTATACCCACATTAAATAAGATGATCAATCTCAACCTGCAATTGGTGTGAGCACACCTCAACTAGATGAGGGGAAACCTCAAGTCTTGACACCAATTATGCTAGAGATAGTCAAGGTGACGAATGACATCATCCCACCACCCACAAGAAATGCTCAACATAGAAGGCAAGCTTGGGGCTAAGCAACTAAGGAGGAGAGGTCCAAGTGACTTGGATTTTTACTACCAATTAATATCCTCTTTGAAAGCTCTAATGATGACCTTTACGGGCCAATGAGAGGCATCCAAAGAGTACATGAAAGAAGGTAACCTATCAATAGAGATGCCAATAGACTGGAGGAGCAAACTACTTTCGTAATACCAACAACTTTGATGTCTACTGGGGCCAATGATGCAATCCTCTCTAAAGAACATAGCGCTAAGTATGTGTACCTCCAATGGCCTAAAGTTGAATCCCCATGGCTTTGAGTCTATGAATGTAGAAAGTAAGCCTAAAGATAGTCTCAAGCATAGTGTTGGGACTCAACGAGTCTCGACGAGTACTCGCGATTCCGAGCCTAAGTCGATCATGCCAAGGCCTCACCGAGTTTTTTGCAGACTCGACGAGTCCTGTGATAGGACTCACGAGTTTGCCGAAACTGTACTGACGGTTCCAAGCCCGAGTCGATCACACCGAGGCCTCGCCAATTTTTTGCAGACTCAACGAGTCTTGTGACGGGACTCACGAGTCTGCCCCGTCACAAGACTCGCCAAGTCTATGAAAAACCCAAATTTTTTTAAAAATTCAAAAAAAAAAAAAAACTCGCAATAAAGTGAAAAAACAAACACATAAAGCTAAACCTAAAAGACATTCTAACATCCTCAAAATGCCATTCACTCATTCTAACTCTGTTTTCATGAGCCCATTCCATTTTTCATTTTCTTCCATTGTGATTAAAATTTCAGATTTGTTCTTTTTGCTACAAAGGGGTTGGTTGATTGCTAGTGTGCAAAGGTTGGTTTAGCCACGAGTGTACGGTTGGAGCCTTGGAGGCTGGGGCTTCAAGGGATTAGTTGTTTTTAAGTGCATTTGTTGATCCAAAGCTTCAAGTCAAAGTGTGTGCAATGTGGATTGTGTGTGGTTGTGCATTGTTGGAAGCTTAGAGCTGATTTAGGTGTGCATCTACAAGAGGTAAATTGCATGAACACTTCTCTTTTATTTCTCTCAATTCCTAACATTTTCTTCTTCTTCATTACACATTAAAATTTAAAACCCATAGTAATTGTTTTTTTTTTTTTTTACCTTTTCCCTTTCTTTCTTGTGATATGTATTATGATTCATGAACTATGGTTATTGTTGTTTTTCTATTTTATGTTTTTTCTTGTTGTGTATTTAAAATTTGCAAAGTTGAATGTTAACCCTACAGTCCTTAGTACTTACCATTAATTTTTGTTTATGTAAATGTAGTTTTTTGGGTCCTGACTCCTACCGTCCTACGGTTACCATAACGGGAGGAACAAAACATCTTAGAGACCCTGCTTGGAAGCATGAAATTGAGGGTTCGAAAAAGGGCATGTGACTTGCAAATATTGTGGGGCTAAGTTTCTTGATGGCAACATTAATCACCTAAAATATCACCTTGCCCGCATACTAAGCGTGATGATGCAGTATGTCCCAACGCAAAGCCTAAGGTTATAAGGGAAATCAAGGCTCAATTGGAGAGCTTTCATGAAAAAGAGTTAAAGGAGAAGCAAAACCAACAAATAACTGTTGTTTCCAAATCCAAACCCATGCTTTCAATTCCTGGATCGAGTTTGAGTAGCATGTAATGTCCCCAAATTTATGATAAAATAACTTAATTAATTTAAGTTGTCCAAAAATTAATATTACTTCAAAAAGATGACTTTAATTAATTAATTTTAATTAATATGGAAATAAAATATTAAATAAGTTAGCTTCTTCTAGAAGTTTCCTGGGAGCCTTTAAAAGAAGTTGAGGGCAAAGCATTTTGAATATCTTTTGTTGCTAAAATATTCTGAGTATTGTGAAGCTTGAATCTGTGATTCAGCTAAAATCTCTGAGGACGCAAACCTTCAGCAGATTGGAGAAGAGTTGGACGAGAACCTAGCTCTTTTCAGGGGTGGATTCGTGACGGAATTCATATTGTGTTTATCGATCAGATCTGGGGCTTCAGAGGTCATTCACTGGATATATCAGGTGTTCAGCATCTACAGAGGTTTTCAAGTATTTATTTCATTAGATTTGATTTATATATATATAAATCTTCAGATCAGGGGCTTTACGAAATCCGCACAGATCGGTACCAGGCCGTACCAACAGATTCAGAAAAGTGAAAGGCACAGTTCGCAGTTGCAAGCCGCAGTAATACAGAGGCCGACATCGGCAGGTAGATCGACATCGGCCGATCAGTGAGCGACATCGGCAGGAAGACAGTCACCAGCAGGCAGAGATCACCCCCAAACAACCGACGACGGCAATGTATAGACCGATGTCGACAGAATAATCGACATCGGCGACTGTGTCTTTTGGACACAGCAGCCCGAGCCACACAGATCCAGGTTTTTTATTCCAGTTTGTTAGTTTGCTAGAATAATTTGGTTTGGAGACCATATTTGTATTATTTTATGATTTGATTGTATTTGCAATTGCATTCAGATTTATATCATTGTCTTGTTTTATCATTGGATATGGTTGTTCCATTTGACTGAATGCCTGCAAGTAGTTGAAATCAGTTTTGAAAAGAATTTGCATCCAAATTTAGTTTGGGATATTTCAGTGGTATCAAAGCCTTGATTCTGCCAGTCTGTTGGAATTTCGCATTGCATGTTAATTTTTTGCAGTACAGGGTCGATTTTTGCTCTTTCATATTAGTTTCAGTTGGTTAGCTTGGTAGTTCATTATGGCAAAATGGTTAAGAGATATAACCCTGTGAAAAGAATGTGAACAGTCACAACAAAAATTTAAGCTTCAATTGCAGCAGTTCAATGATTCTATGTCAAGGAAATTTGGACATGCTAGTGGATCATCTTCTTCTTTTAGAAAGGATCCATTGCCACTAGACAGAAAAACGGAAGTAATTAGCATACTTGAGGAGTATAATACTCTTCCTCAATATGTTAGGGAGAACTTTCCTTTCAAAGATTACATTGACATGCATCCATAAATTTGTCATAAGACTGAACTTGCAAAAAAGGAATACCATGCCATAGTTGATGATATGTTTTCATGTGAGAAAGAAGATTTGTGTCAACCTATCCATGTTTATGATAAAAACACCATAATGGATCAGTCACTTGCAGGGTATGCAGTAGAAAGGCATGAAGATGTGTTATCATTTGAGTTGCAGCGTAAGAAAAACAAAAATCAGTCATCATGTGGGAATCCTAAAGAAGAAATAACTCTAGAGATTCATAGCACACCGGATCGCATGATTGACACAAATAGTGATTCCAGTACAGTTGGTCCGGATGAAGTTACAACAGTTGAGGATACTGTCATGTTTGAGGATAGTACAGTTGATCAAGAGGTGAACATTCATGACTTTGCTGAGAGAGAGTATCAGGGACAGTTAGAAGCTTCGACACATGAGGTTGTATCAGGGATCAGTTGTGATGTTGGTGAGCCAGCAGTTGGTTTGGTTCATGTTTATGATACTACTCCTTTGGAGGTGTCTTCGGAGGTAGTAGTTGGTTCGGGGTTGGTTAGTGATCAGTTGCAGTTAGTTTCTTCTAGATTGCAGTCTGAGCCATTGATTGAGAGTGGCGCATTTTATCGACATTACACTATAAGTGCTTGTCATCAGTGATGGGATGGTTTGATACCATGGGATGAGAAGTTTGGTGGTATCAAACGGATTTCACAGCTTAGTATTCAGATGGGGGATTTGGAGAGTATGATAATCAAAGTAGCGCAGCGGTCTTTTGTGAGGACTAAGGTATGTGATGTTGAGTTTGTTAATTACATATTGAGAATTATCACATTACTCTCTAGGAGAAATAAAGAGAATTTATTCACAGATACTTTGCAGCATAGTGTTTCAGATAGTAGAGTTTGCAAATTTTTGAGAATGATATGGGATCCTAGCAGTTGGTGTTGGGTATCAGGGGTGGATTGCTTGAGGACAAGCAATCTCCAGAGAGGGAGGACTGTAATGTCCCCAAATTTATGATAAAATAACTTAATTTAAGTTGTCCAAAAATTAATATTACTTCAAAAGGATGAAAATAACTTAATTTAAGTTGTCCTAAGTAATATTTTCTTATTTAATTAATATGAAAATAAAATATTAAATAAGTTAGCTTCTTCTAGAAGTTTCCTGGGAGCCTTTAAAAGAAGTTGAGGGCAAAGCATTTTGAATATTTTTTTTGTTGTTAAAAATATTCTGAGTATTGTGAAGCTTGAATCTGTGATTTAGCAAAAATCTCTGAGGACGCAAACCTTCAGCAGATTGGAGAAGAGTTGGACATAAACTTAGCTCTTTTCAGGAGTGGATTCGTGACGGAATTCATATTGTACTTATTGATCAGATCTGGGGCTTCAGAAGTCATTCACTGGATATATTAGGTGTTCAGCATCTACAGAGGTTTTCAGGGATTTATTTCATTAGATTTGATTTATATATATATAGATTTTCAGATCATGTGCTGTACGGAATCCGCACAGATCGGTACCACACTGTACCAGCAAATTCAAGAAAGTGAAGGGCACAGTTCGCAGTTGCAGGCCGCAGGGTAGTACAGAGGACGACATCGGCAGGTAGATCGACATCGGCCGATCAGTGACCGACATCGGCAGGAAGACAGTCACCAGCAGGCAGAGATCACCACCAGGCAACCGACGACGGCAGTGTATCGATCGACGTCGGCAGAATAACCGACGTCGGCGACTGTGTCTTTTGGACACAGCAGCGCGAGCCACACAGATCCAGGTTTTTTATTCCAGTTTGTTAGTTTGCTAGAATAATTTGGTTTGGAGACCATATTTGTATTATTTTATGATATCTGGACTGTATTTGCAATTGCATTCAGATTTTATCATTGGATATGGTTGTTCCAATTGACTGAATCCCTGCAAGTAGTTGAAATCAGTTTTGAAAAGAATTTGCATCCAAATTTAGTTTGGGATGTTTCAGATCCCTGAAACATCCCAAACTAAATTTGGATGCAAATTCTTTTCAAAACTGATTTCAACTACTTGCAGGGATTCAGTCAATTGGAACAACCATATCCCTGAAACATCCCAAACTAAATTTGGATGCAAATTCTTTTCAAAACTGATTTCAACTACTTGCAGGGATTCAGTCAATTGGAACAACCATATCCAATGATAAAACAAGACAATGATATAAATCTGAATGCAATTGCAAATACAGTCCAGATATTATCCCAAACTAAATTTGGATGCAAATTCTTTTCAACACTGATTTCAGACCTTTGGGATGTTTCAGATCTAAAATATCCCAAACTAAATTTGGATGCAAATTCTTTTCAACACTGATTTCAGACCTGCAGTGTTGAAAAGAATTTGCATCCAAATTTAGTTTGGGATATTTCAGATCTGAAACATCCCAAACTAAATTTGGATGCAAATTCTTTTCAAAACTGATTTCAACTACTTGCAGGCATTCAGTCAAATGGAACAACCATATCCAATGATAAAACAAGACAATGATATAAATCTGAATGCAATTGCAAATACAGTCCAGATATCATAAAATAATACAAATATGGTCTCCAAACCAAATTATTCTAGCAAACTAACAAACTGGAATAACCAAGCGGTGAACATATAGAATAACCTTTATTAAAATCTTGTTACATTTTTAAAAAAAATTGAAAATTATAAAAGTAAAAAAGTAAAACAAAGTTGAAAAAGAAGATTATTGAGAAAAGATTTAAAACAAGGTTAAAGATTACTGAGAAAAGCTTTAAAAAGAGGTTAAATATTTTCCATTAAGAAGATATTGAATTTTTTAAAGGAAACCAAAATAAAAGTGATCTACAATTTATGTTACTTTGAATATTAATTCAAGAAAAAAAATTAAAACATTCAAATTTCACATAAACTATATTTTATTTTAAATCAAATTAAACACACAATTATAAATTGTGAAAACAAGAGTCCAACACCAAAATTCTCTGGAGTCGAAGACATATCTAGGTGGAATTTATAAAATAAGAGTTCATTTGTTTTCAAATGTCTGATATGGGGTTATTTTACAGGCACGATATATCAATGGTGGATTAACTTTGACAACAAAGTTCTCACAAGCTTTAACTCGAGAAGAAATCTTCTTAGAAAGATGGTTGAAAACACATTCAAATGAAGGTCAGGAAAATGAATCACCTAAGGCCGAATTGGAAAAGTGAAATAACATGATTCAGAAACTAAATGATCATAATAAAAATCTAGCAAAACTCATGAGTGAAAAAGATGACAAGATTGTGCATTTTATGAAACCATAATCAATCTCTTTTATATCAAATTAAATGTATCAAGTCTGAATAGACAATTTTGTAGCAACAAACACCAAGTTTAGGCACTAAAGCAACTAACATTGATAAAAGATAAGTTTTACCTGATACACGAGTTTCACAATTGAAATCACAAAAGAGGATTTTTTGTAAATGTGATTTCAATTGTCAATTAAGTTCGTGAATATTCCTCCACAAGAGATTAAGCAATATAAAAAGCGGCCTTTTCCACCTTGCTCTTGTCAACACAATCCATTACACTACCACAATTCTATAAGTTTTCCTAGCAATTTGTGACAAAATACATGACATCTTAGACTGCACTATTCAAATTATCCACGTTCAAATCATAATTTGTAACAATGGTTTGGGTTGGATTGCCGCCGATTGCATACGACATTATTGTGTTGATCCATCTCAATCTTATCGATTAGTGTTTAGAAATAAAAAAATTGTATGTTCAACTTATTACAAGCACAAAGTTTGTGCATAACAGAAAATCGAACTTGAATTCAATCTCACATAAGTTAGAGAATCAGCACACTCTTTTTTGTTATTGAGCTTGACAACAACACAAGGAAAAGTAAATTTGTGTTGGTGAATCTTGCATTGGAATATCCATGCCAATTACAAATCCCTATTTGTACGTGTTATGGACCAACTATCAACCATAAAGAATAACACTGAACAATAACAAAACTAAACAACATGTAAGATGCATGGCGGGCCAACGTGCCCAAATCAACAATATACTCAAAAATAGAAATACCCTTAACATAAGGTTACACCATAAAACATTCCTTAAGGAAGGAATCACTCCAATTTTTTAATGTTGTTTTGAACATGTTCACAGGTTCTCTATTAACAAACAATGGCATCCACTAGTGCATCAAGAATTCAGTGAGTGGTAGGCAAAATGGTCCCCCTAATGCTTGCACTGCTGCTTGGAAGTATGTTGGGCAAGTTGGATCGTCCCAGATGATTGCAATTTGTTTGTATTGCTCGAAGAGAATGTCATGAGACATCAATCGCCTCAAACCACATTTCATGCATTCCTTTCCATGACGTCATGCCTTGTCCCAATGTCACGAAAAAGGCAAAAAATGAGATGATTGTGGAGCTTGCATTGCTGAACAAAAAAAAACTAAAAAGAGCAAAGATGCAAGCAGCCATAATAGTGACCATTGCTCCCACATCAGCAGAGGAAGAAGAGGCAACTATGACAAAAATTGTGGGCTCTACTCATAGTCCACGCAAGCGCCATGACACATATTTTCATCGAGTTCGAGTCAAGTACACTCTTTTTTTGTGCCTAAAAACAAACCTAAGGCAAAATCTTCGCTGCAAGGTACAAGATGAAATTAAGAGCAAAATGCGGATGTAGATAAAGCATGCGCAAAATTTTGGTACTTCAACAACCTTCCATTCAACATGACGAAGATCTTGTACTGGGAATATTTGGTGATGACATTGACAGTTGCAAGAAAAAAGTACAAGGCACCCTCTTCGAGAGACAAGTGAAAAGTTGCTCCAAAATGCAATTGAGGATGCAAAGATAATTGTCGAAAATCAAAAAAAGTGACAAAAGTTCAGATGCACTATTTTTTTCGATGAATGGACTAATGGAAAGAACCGCACCTTCGTCAATTTTTTAACAGCTCCAAATGGTAAGTTGTTTTTTTAAATCCATTGATGCATCTAGCAAGATAAAAAATGCATAAACTTTGAATTTGATGCTAAAGCAAGTTGTTTTAGAAGTGGGCATAAAGAATGTTGTTCAAGTCATCACAAACAATGCAACAGCATATGTGGCGGTTGGGAGACTTCTCAAGGAGAAACTCATCACTTTTTTGGACCCCTTGCACAGCGCATTGCCTTGACCTTTTTTAAAGGACATATGCAAACTTGATTGCGTGTGACCGGTTATAGAAGCTAGAAAAACAACAATATATATATATATATATATACAATCACCCTTGAATTCTCAACTTGATGAGAAAACACACCAAGTGAAAAGAGCTTTTTCAAACATGTGTCACCAAGTTTGCAATGAACTTTCTTACATTGTAAAATATTTGCAGTTTGTTGACTCATTTGAAACAAATGTCCATGTCTACACATAAGTGGACTCATCATATTCCAAGAAAGTTGATGGAGTCAAGGTTGGGAAGATAGTTTTTAGTGAGGATTTCGAAAAGAAAGCTACTGAAATCATCAAAGTAACTTGAAATTTCAATTTAAAATTCAAGATATATCAGTTTTCCCTTGTTTTCAATTTTTTAAACTTAAAGTATTTATTTTATTTATAAGTTTGTAATTTTAATTTGTTTGTAACTTTGTAGGTGTCGAAACCTTTGGTGAGGGTTTTGCGATTGGTGGATAGGAAGCAAAACCCAATGGGTTATATTTAAGAGATCATGGATAAGGCCAAAGAGGCTGTCCAAAACTATTACAAGGAGGATCGTGCCAAATTTGATTCAATTTAAGAGTCGATTGATTGGAGGTAGAACAATCAACTCCAACCCATCCATGCAACGGATTACTACCTTAATCCCAGGTTTTTTTACTTCGATGGCTTCGCAGATGCTAGTGGAGAGGTTATGGAGGGGCTCTCAACATGTATTGAGAGTATAACACCTGACATTGAGATTAGGGATCTCATTATTACAGGAATTGCAGAACTATTAGCAGACAAAGGGGAGGCTTTTTTATTCAACACTAGCTATCTGAAGGAGAGCCACTCACCAGATAATAGAAAATGAAGTCTTGTACCTTACTAATTACAAATTTACAATTATTAATTACTTACAAAGTTTTGAATATCTTGTTTGCAAGGTCGTGGTGGAAATGTTGGGGTGGGAATACCCTACATCTTCAAAGGATAGCCCTCTGCATTTTATCTCAACATTGTAGTGCTTTTGGATTTGAGCGCAATTAAAGTTTGTTTGACATCATTCATACGAAGAAGCAAAATAAGTTGAGCCAACAACACCTCAATGACTTGGTTTTTGTGCAATACAACTTTCAACTTCGCATAAAAAAGTTGGAGAATGCATCAGAGGAGCCTATCGATCTAGATGAGATCGATCCCTATAATGATTGGATTGCACATGAGGAAGAAGGCCCCATGTTCACAGAGGATGAGATTGTTGATTTCGGGAGGCAAGCTATGGAGGGTGCAGCTACAGCAAAAGGAGAGATTGGATTGGAAGGCATCCTTGAAGATGAGGCAAAGACAGAAGAAGTGGAGCCACAAGCGCAAGTCCAGCCTTCTAGACAAAGCGAGACGAGTCAACTAAGTGAAAGGACTAGAGTTTTTCAGTCTCCCTTAGCTTTCCAGAGAGCAAAGAAGAGAAAATTTTATATTCTTGTAATTTGTACTTGTAGATTCTTGTATAAGACTATAAGTATCAATGTATCAATTCGTTGTTGACAACTTGATAATGTCACAGTTGTATTCACATGAATATGCAATTTTGTACTTTATTTGTATTCAAATCTCATAGAAAACACTTTCCCAACGTTCTACAGACTCATTTGATCTATTTTACTTCTGCAATTTCTAAAAAATATATGTTTTTTTAAAAATTTAAGTATTTTTTGCTTTTGTCGATTGTTCTCGATTATTCGACCAGCTTTGTTGAATACTCTCCGGTTACTCAAAATTTTCCCTTGGCAAGTGCTCGCCAATTACAGTTATGCGAACTATAATTACGAGTTTGGGAGCCATAAAGTTGGTTTTTCCCTGTAAGCCCAAAAAGGTAAAAAGCTTGTAAACTATAGAACACAGTGGAGATGAGGACGCATGGCTTCACTCTTGTTGGAGTTTTCTCAAATTGAGTTTCTTCAAGGTATGTCTCGTGTCATATCTCTTTCTTGATGTATTTGCTTCCTTTGTATGCATGTTTTCATTCCTTGCAACTAGGCTAATACACCAAACACTTAAGAGAGCTCAAGGACTCATTCTTAACAAGCATGTTACTTCTTTCATAAAGGTTAAATAACTTCACATCTGTTATTGCACTTCTATGAAAGCATTTTAATTGCAGTCATGTATCGAGTAGTAGCATGTTTAGAGTATGAAGGAATGTATGCAATGGATGTAGCATGTGGAGATTGCATGTGAAAGGCTGCATTTTCTTTTGTGTGCTGTAGATGACAGTCATTAGAGCTGGAACACATCTTAAAACAGCATTTTAAGTGTTGTTCTATGGCATAGAACTTGAGAGCAGCACTTTCTTTGAAAGAATCCATATTGGTGAAGCTTAGAGTGGAATGTCCACCTAGTTTACAGATCAATCAATGCTTACAGAATCCCACGGTCACAATACAGTATTCAACAATTCATAATAAAGAATGAGTGGACACTAAAAGGCTCTAAGATTATTTCTATCAATGAAGGATGGACATATAAATGCAAATAGTCTCTCTTAGGTTGGCTTCATCATCATCATGACTAGGCACCCAAATCAAAACTTCACAAGGTCAGAGTAACAGATTCTGTTTGCAGTCTTTATGGTAAAGGGAATCGGTTAGTCATATCCTCTGGACATCTACTTCTGCTCATGTCTTCTGGACGTGTACTTTTGGTCATGGATTCAGGCTGATATTCACTACATATTCATTCCCCACCTTTCTTTGCAAGTCCTCTAATCTGGAATACTTGGATGATCAGGGGTAGCTCTCAAATTCTTTGACATGCAATTTGGTTGGTTCAGTTCTCCAATCAACTTAAGGGAATTAAAGTCTTTTAAGTGGGATTTGTCTATGCTTGTCAAAGGTAAGAGTTTTTTAGGTAAAGATGTTGAAAGCTGCCACCTTGGGCACAACCCCAGATATTAAATTTTCTGGTGCATTTAAGGTAAGACTTTCGATGTGATCTTGTTGTTAAGCTGATGTAATTAATATGTTATTTAAGGTAATATAAGGTGCATTCCATCATATAGAAAATAACTAAACAAAACCTCAATTACATGTAGGCATACATTCCTTCAATTTCAAAAAAAAAAATTGAATTTCTAGCAAAGGCACTAAATAATCTGCTTACCCATCTAGGTAGATCCATATTTACAATTGCATCAACAAGTCTAAGAAAACCAACCTAACAGGTTTTTTGCCCTCAAGTTTAAGCAAATCAGTCTGCTCCTAATTAGTTGCAAAGCAAAGTTCAAGAACCCTCGCCAAGAATGAACTTATAAAATGAAACCAACAACACCTTATTTATAACAACAGTCACAATACACAGTGAAAAGACCTCTACCTACTGGTGTTATAAATTTATAGAAAAATATCTGCCGCACAAGCGCACTTCAAAAGACAAGGAATCAGAGAAATCCAAATGTGATCATGCATGTACTGATAATATTAAATAATGAACTGTGAGATTTACCATTTTCTGGCCTGCTTTGCTTTTCTATGTTGAGGCTCCTGCACTGAGTTAGAACTCATATCCCTTAAAGGATCATCAATCGAAACTGTCCTCTCCTGAAAAACACATACAAGGGAATATGATAAGATAAATGAAGGAAAGTGGAATAAATAGTTCTCGCTTAAGAGAGATATTGCCTGTGGACATAATTAAAAAATTGCAGATCACACTATTTTCCCTTACAGCAAGTTTCTGCTTTGAGAACAGGCATATGCAAAAAATATCTACAGTAAGCCCAAAGCTGCATTCAAACATCAATGAAATTATACTTACTGGAGAAATTCCAGCAGATCCTAATTCAAAATTGCCAAACTCGTTGCTTACAAAATAGTTGTATAACATTTCTGATAGGTCTAGCACCTGCAAATTAAATAACCAAAACGATAAGGAACTGGAAAGCAGTACAACATGGCCTTCAAACTTTAGATCCCAAAGATCTTGGAAACTTATACTGCTTATTGGGAGATTAAAATAGCATCTCTGCAATCAATACACACCTCTACCCATTCTGAACGGAAATCACAATATGGTGCACGATAAAGCTTTATGCGACTATCAGTTGTGCAAACAGCAAGCAAACAGCTGCAACGCGACTCTGCACATATCAGCTCAAATCTACACAAATCTCTATACCATCCACTTAAGTAAAAGAATTTATACAATATTCCCTAGCATTGGCCAATGGATAGTAAGAAGTTGTAATAAATAAAGCAATCATTTTCTACAATCCTTAGAAAATTTAACACTGTTTGTCTTACAATGTATATAGCAACCTTATTCTCTTACAATGTATATAGCAACCTTAGAACTCTTACGTACAGACAGTTAACAAGCC
Organism: Torreya grandis; assembly: GCA_037957365.1. Lineage (NCBI taxonomy): Eukaryota > Viridiplantae > Streptophyta > Pinopsida > Cupressales > Taxaceae > Torreya > Torreya grandis. The sequence continues at coordinate 10,319,832 of JARHVA010000006.1, forward strand.
AGAGAAGATACAAGTTCAAGCAAAGAAAGCAAAAAAAACAAGGATGTCTATACCCTCCATTTGGAGCCATTCCCTGTTGGGACCATGCGATTGATCGAACATATGAGCGCACATCCCTTGACAAACAGGTAGGCAGAATGCATCCAGCCAAAAGCTCTGCACCCAATATCACAGCACAAAACTTGTCATCTAAAATTCCCCATTGTATATTTTAGGTCCACCATTTGGCCTCCTAAATAATATATTATCTTTCATTCCCGAATTTGGTTCAAAATGTTGTGGTGATTCACAAGTAAAAAACAGACAATTCTGGCTATTGCATCTTCTATTTAAATAGATATTCCTCAGAGTGGTCATATGACATTGTGTCTTCTGGCCATGTTGTATGACATTGTGTCTTCTTGTGGTCATAAATTTGTTAGAACATAAGAAAAATCGCAAAGCAATTGTAAAAAATGAATAATCAGAGATCCCACCATTATAGGAATTGGAAAAATAGTATATTTTAAAACCCAATTAAAAATATTCACGAATACTAGAATTAGGCATCGGTCATCTACATTCCCCGAGGCAGGGGAAGGGGACAAAGGTCTAAGTGGGGGCATCCAAATAGCACTAACCTTTTCTAAAGAGAAGCCTAGACACCTCCAAAACATTTACATTCCTGTCAGGAATACCAAGCTGGCCCCTATGCCCTGAAATTTTAACATTAAACTTCCTGACTTCATTCCTAAACCTAACTAGCCTACTAACACTCCCATAAACCCTCCAATACCTGAAAAAGTGAAACCCACAACAAAATCACAAACCTAGAATGTTACACCTTTTCCATATGCATTTCCTTTATGCTCTTTTCACCCCTGTGCCATCCCCTGCCCTTTTCCTTCTGTCCGTCTCCCCTATCTCCTGCGACCAGCAAATTGCCATCCCTAAATCTTGTTATCCTCCACCTTGTCCAAATATTGGTGTACATACAACTCGAATGGGCCTGACAGTGAAGAACTTGTGCTCTAGGAAGGGAGGTCACAAGTTCAAATCATGAGTGGGTTAGGGCATATATGCCTTATATGACAGTAGCACAATTCAGTGCCTCCCTGCGAATGTATAGTAGGCCCATAGGGAGTACGGGGTGGTCTCATATGAGCATGCGCTTGTGGACCTTATAAGGACATTTCCTTTTCCCTTAATATGAATAAAATTGGATTATTGTAGGCAGTGGTGCCAAAATTTCACAAACATAGAGACAGCAGACAAAATTAGATATAGAATTGAAAAACTTTAGCAGTAGAGGTTAGTCATTAAATGGAAGCAAAATTTAATATATAATTCATTTTCGTTTAGAGCCATCTCCAAATGGAAAGTATTACAGGCAAACAAATCACATATTAAGAGTTTTAAATCAGTTGGACAAAAATCATTGCAAAAATTATGACAAAATAACTTTCAGAAATTCAAATAATAAAAAGCAACACAAACATCCCTAAACATTTTCTAAGGTAAAATGTTAAAAGGAAGATGCCATAACATATGCTCAGTTTGTGTTTTCCAATAAGAGGTTAACTACTCTGGAAAAGCCTAACAACTATGCATTGAACATTCATCTACCAGATTTCCATGTCAATTGAGACATTTCTGAATACCCACACTGTCATAATTCAAGAACTAAAAATTAGCTTTTAAGCCATCAGACTTCAAAAATCACTTCATTGATAGGAATTTTAAAATTTGAATTTTAAATGCTAGAACATAAACAATTCCACCCAAAACTCAACTGTCCAACATCACAAATTTAAGCACCTACGTCCAAGCTAATTGCCATACAAGACAAGGTAGATATTGAAATAATTTTCCTCATCACATCTACAATGGCATGCAACAAAGCTGTCCTCAAGAATTCTATATGCTTCTATTCTTTTAACAGTGACTCGGTGCTTGAATTGCTTATGCTTGCATGCATTAGAACCACAGCCCTAGGCCCTGCCAAATTATTTTCTTTAATCAATGGTAATACTCTTGACACACAACCTTACAGAATGATCACACACATCTGTGTTTTCAGTTGTTTTGACCCTTTTCTACAATATGTTCCAATTCCAAAACCTCCAAACCTACAACTTTTCAAATGATTCTTTGTGCAACCATACACTCACAGTATTCACTTGTCTATAGATGCTGCACTCAAAATTCTCACTCCATGAATGTACAAACTGAACTCACTGCAGTGGCATTGAAACGCATCCATAGGAAAAAAAATGCTTTCCAGTAATATTCCTAGCAAACGATGATCTTAAAGCAAGCTAATTTACCCAGGACATAAGAGGCAATTTTTTACTGACAAGGCACTTAAGGAGGGATTTCAAACATTGAAAAACCTAGGAACTCATCCAGAATAAATCAGTCAGTACTGAAGATGTAAAGGGAATATTTCAGTGTTTCTAGTACACGTAAATTAGACTATGCTGTGATATTTTAAGTTGCTTATGCAGAAAATAGGAAAGGATTTTGTCCTCAGCTCCATCACGATTTTTATAAATGCAACTGGAATGCACCATTGAGAAGTGCATATAGTAGATAAATGCCATAAGCAATGATTTCTGAACTCATTTGAAGAAATGAGGATATGATGAAAATTAATTTTGGGGGTAAATAGTAGCCCATATAATTACTGACAAAGAAGAGAAGCTTTTGGACAGCTTATCAACTCGATCTGATTGATTTTATGTTTGAAAGTGAAAGTCAAAGCTAACTTTGAGGATAAAATTTCTAAGTGGAGGATTTTCCAGAGCTCAATCCATCAGATATTGTTGAGTGCAATTTCCTAGGTATCCAGTTAGCTTCATTGCAGTTTCAATCTTTAGATAGTGTTTGCTTCAGCATATTAACTTGGATCTTTCCTTATTATGAGATTGGCTCCTTTGCCGTTTTTAATGTTTACATAGTGCAGCTTCACCATTGTAATTTGCATCAAATATGATGTTATGAACTTGCATATATGCCTGACATGTGCCAACTATCAGTTCATCATTCTCTTTCAGTTTGATAAGCTTCCTCACAATTCATTAAGAATATTTATCAGCAAGGCATGTAGAGGACAGTTTAAGTAGGTCTCATAACTGATTTGAATAATCTTATATACAGACTTCAAGTAAGATATAGCTCAGTTATCCAGCCAGAAAGAAGCTCTGTTTGCATGGAAAATTCCAAAGTGGAGAATCTATGTTAAGCCTATATGAACTCAAAAAGTACTAAAGTGGGTATACAACAAAAAATCGAAGTCAGAAACAACATATGGGAACCACAAAGTGCCAGATGTTGATTAAATTAATTAGCCTCCTCTATTAATGCATTGTATAATGCCTTCAAATATATCATAGGTGTACCATTCTTAAATTTTTCGCATATCCCATATATTTTCATTCAGACAGAGAGGACAAGAATTGGAAAAAGCAGATACCCGTGAATGTATACAACGAACTTATCAGAGAAAGTTAACGCTAGATTCTTAATCACCAGAGAAGCAGAACAGAATATTTGTTTTGTTGGCGATAATTCTATAACAGAACATTTTTTTGTTTGCATGGAGTAAAGAACATTTCGTGGTTGCTATAAGCCCTATAACTCAAACACGATGAGACTGTGTGATATGAACCAAACCTCCAACAGGAAATAGATGAGTAATTTTAGGGATGTACCTTCCCTCTCAAGGACTCCAATGTCAAATGGTGGGCTTGAGGAAATTGTTATCAAACCTCTAGGTCCATCCAACTGAGCTGGATTCTACAAAGAGCAAAAGAAACATAATAAAATCATGTGTCCAGAGTCACAAAAAGTAAATTAAATATAAAATTAGAACTTGTATGCATTGACAAGGTAGATTATCTTTTGTTTGCACTAGTGGAATGAAACATGTTTTCCACTAAAAAAAGAATTCAACGAGTATAAGGTGTTAAAAAATATTTTCACAATGAGAACAGAATAATTTCATTTGAATAAAACAAATAAATGTAAGTCCTGTCCCTTATTAATGCAGATCAGAAAACACCGGCAGCCCATTTACATAGGGTGAGCAGAATGATAAAGATCCCAATTTTATTGGGATCTTTCATAAATCATGAAGGCCCCAGAAGGAACTCCTGTAACATGGATTTTTATATGTAATTATACAAGCTTGTTATTGAGGTTCAAGCTAAGCCTTTGCTGCCTATGAGTAAAAAATGTGTTGCGAATGTTGACTGGGGCAGAATCAGATATGTTATCTCTTCTTGCTTGAGTTGGGGGAGACAGCCCTATGATAGCCCACTCTTAATGTAATATATTCTTATTCATGTCATATATGCCTCATATTCTCTCCAAGTGTGGGTGGGTATGCATACGTATCCGTGTGAGTGGATTTTCACAATACACAAAATGTTTAACATTAGATACCAAAATCTAAACATTCAGAACTAGGCAGCTTCCCACAAACTATGAGTTAATTACCACTACTAGTATCCTACTCTAATTATTTAGCACAGTTTTTCCTGATTTCCATCTACACATTGTATTGCCATATTAGAGTAAATTCATAGCTTTCTATTCCATGGTCGAGCATCTACACACCTTGGAAAAGTTATGTACCAAAGATGGTGTGTAGCATACTTGCTAAGAAAATAGTCGCATTACACCAAAATATAAGAAAAAAGATAACAGGAAAAACAAAATAAAAATGCAAAGAACATTTTCCACTTTGTTACGTCGAGGGGCGTCACTTTCTGCCGCAAACTTTTCCATGTCAGATTTCAACTAGAGCTATAAACTGTAGAAGAGATGTTCTTGCATTTTTCTCAAAAAACCTACATGCAATGGCAGTGGGAATGGCAATGGCAATGGCAAGATATGTCCATGCTCCAAATCTTTCTCAAATTATAATGGGAACATTATAATATATATTATTAAATACCATGGTAAACCAGAAATTGAAAAACTAGGGATGGAGAATAAAAGCCCTGCTGGAATTAAAAAACTATATTAAGGATGTACACCAAACCTCTTTTCAACGCAACCTTGTAAAATGAAATAAGCTATCGATATTCCATGGAAGTCAAAACTATCTTAATGTATCCAAAATTTATGGTTCATTTCATCAGCTTGACTCCTCTCATCACAACACTTGTCTTGACCCATAATGGCTCAATCACTATGAGGAAGGAGGTTAATGATTATAGATTGGATAATCCGATAAAGTGAGCAACAAGAATTTCAGGAGGTTTGTGTTAGTACAGTGGAAGTTTGGATATTGTGACAAGCAGGAACTAGTCATCTTTCTTGTAACTAACCATTTTTAATATCAGGGAAGTACATTAGTAAAAAAAAGGTAATTTCTTTGTTTTACCTGGCCCCAAGAAAAAGTACAATGTCCCTAGCATAGTATTAAGCCAAATAAATAGCATTCTAGAGGAGAATTGCTTTGGAGCAAAGCGCTTGGTCATATCCTTTGAGACTGCCAGCTCACCTTCTAATCCATATGTCAGAAATGCCAACCTCTTCTAATTGCATGAGTTCTAAATCTTTTTGTGTAAATTGATTAGAAGGTTTGCCCTAAAAATGTTTAATGAGCCTTTTTTGCAATAGCAACATAGAAGCATATTATTGTACCACCACTTTCTCAAAATTATTCCTTCAAAAGTAATGCATGATTTCCATCACAGGTGTGTCTCCCTTCATGAATGGAACCCATATCACATCTATGATTAATAGTTTCAATGTGCTTGGTGCAGAATGATGAGTACTTAGTAGAACGTGACCTAAAAGGATCTCTTCCATGTCTAATTCAACTAGATGATAGATTTGAGCCACTTACAAGCCAACAGTGCTCATCCTGACTTCCTAAATTAAGCTTATGTGTGCAATTTAAACTTACTAATGATATAAATACATATTGCATCAGTCATCATCATATTATGCACTTTTACCTACACAAAAACCAAGTCAAACCAGGAATAGAAGATACAGGGCTCAAGAGGCTGCCACAACCCATGTACAGGCATGAGCAACTAGAACGTTTTATAGATGGTCTGATTAAAGTTGGAATTGCTCTAATAAACATGACCAAACATGATTTTGATTTACTTAGAAACAAAATACAATTGCAGAATAACAACAGATAATGTAGTGTCAATTACTCGACTAAAACACAAACCATCTGCATCTGAATCAAGCATTTGAAAAAATCCATAGAAAATTTAAGTAAAATTCAAGCTTCAGATGTACCAGTATGGTGACCAGACGACCAGTAGCAATAGCCACCAAATTCTCCTCTGACCATACAACTGAATTCGGATAGCATGGTGATGCCACCAGTGGAGCAACTTGAAAACGTGATGCCATCTTATTCACAGCCTGCATCCCATTTAAAGCAATCATATAAGTGCTGACAAACCATAATAAACCCATGAAATTTTTATTTGAAGTTCTACATTATTCTTAAGCCTTGCATTAGATACTCCTTTGACTGTGAAATCACCTCGTCACTAAGATGATGCATGTCCTAGGTTCTTTATTTCTGTTGATGCACCCATTTTATGTGTCACTTGGAGAGGATACCCAACTCTACTTGACTCACCTACATCACCCTGTTATCATGGGAAGCACAAGTCCACCAGGTTTTGAACATGGACCTTCACAGCTACAAGTGCTCTGGCTTATCACTCGACCACACCCTGACAGACCATGACCCATGATATTATATCCTAATTGCTTATCCAATTATTTTGTATTTTTCTCGTCTCATAAAACAAAAGTGTATCACAGTACGCTTGCAACATGTAGCCAAAATTGCATTCACCAATTGCATAACCATAGAAACCACCAATGCTCCTTCCTTTGAACTTAATTGATCTTGACTGGGTAGACCCAAAACAAGTAAACTAAAACTTAAGAGTGTAATTTGTATTTTACAATGTATAGCAAGACACCCATATGCTTTAAAATCTAAACTGAAATCAACTAAGATTAGACTGTTTTGGTTGCCACACAGATGAACTAAATTTGGATGGAATGGACCCAATGAGCCCAAATCATATTGCAATTAACCCAGGTCATATTGGAATGTATGAACAACGTCCAAATGATGAGCATCCAATTTAAATTTCACAAATCATGTCAGTTTTCGCTATTTTGTCAAGGAGAGTTGTAAGCTTCATTCTCCAGATGTTGTAATGCGTGAACAAACATATAGCCATGCAATGCAAATTCAACAAAACATAAAATTAAAAATAACACTCACCATAAGTGAAAGAGCACTTCCCCCGAGAAGCTACAATTGTGCGAAACAATATATAAACCCTGAAACCCTACAATAGGGTTCCATTAAGACACCCAAAACAGAGTTCGTCAGCACAAGTTAAATAGCCGAGCTTGGAGTACAAGCAAAAATAGCATAATTATTGCAAAGGAATGGAATAAAAAAACAGAACGGAAAAAAACATTACTTGTAATTTTTATGTAGCGAAAAGAAATAGGCGTTGAAGCAGAAGTTTCAGTGGAGAAAATAGGAGTAAAAATGGAAGTTGCGAGCAGCAGAGCTTCAAATTTGGGTCTTCCTTTGTAAATTATGCAAAAGACCTGGTTTCCATCTTGACGGGGTTCGAGTCCCCGGAACCCTCCAACAAATTTAGGTATATGCGTCATTTTTCTTTTCATCAATTTGAGTTCCGTCATCTATTTTCAATTTATTTCATAGTGTTTTCACATCCGCCTGAGCGTTTCTAAAAAAACAAATTGGTAAATTCGAGGACTAGTATTTGGGCTTTTAAGTCGTACGTATTTCTTTGTGTGGTTTTTTTATTATTATTATTTATTTAAAAAATTTGTTTAGGGTTGTAGGAGAGATGTGGGAAAGGTTTTCCAAAGATGAAAGGTAATAGGTGATATTAGGGAGGGAGAGAATGTAATAATGTTCATGAGATCAAGTAGTCTATATGATCAAGTGTTGTAATAGAGTTGTCTTATATTAACGTAATTTTTTGACATGAAAGTTGTCCTTTTGATCGTATAAAAATTCAAACCTTTTTTCGATGCTAATTCTTTTACCATGAATCTTGATTAGAAAACTCATTGTATTATCTAGCCTTTTCTTTGTAAACAAGTCAGCGAAGTTGTTAAACCTTAAGTTGTCTTTGTACTTGGAGCGGATGCCATTATAGGTTGTGTATTCTATAATAAAGTACCATTATGTCTCTACTACCCCTTTGTTAGAAAATAGACATATTCTTGTTTCCCATTCTTCCTTGGGTACTGTCCACCTCCCTGTTTCGCACCTAAGATGGTGCGAGTTGGTCTTCAATTGTGCAATCAATATTTTTGCTTTCCATTTGATTTATGTCCCTATGTATGTTTTTTTCATGTGCTCCCATGTGAAGTTAAACTCTTTGATGTAGTATTCTTTCTTTTGTCCCAACTGTTTTGTCCACATGGTTGCCTTGAATTTCATCCACATGGAAGAGTTACACATGTTCTAATTAACTCAAATAGATTTTTAGAAAAATTGAAATCTTATTATTGAAAAAGTGATAGATTATAGAAAAAGGGATTTGAAGGGTTAAGTTTGAGTTTGAGTCTTCGTTTTTGTAAGAGTAATTGTTTTTTGTACAATTTTGGTTCTATGTTAACTTATGGTTGAGCTATATGGTATTTTATGGTGACTTGTGTTTCAATTGTATGGTATTGCATGGTGACTTATGTTTCAATTGTATGCTATTGCATGGTGACTTATGTTTCAAATGTATGGTACTGTATAGTGACCTGTGTTTGAAATGTATGGTATTGTATATTTACATAGAGTCCAATACCCTCTTCAATGTTTGGAAATAAGTTGTCTTACTTTAATATTGAGATTTTGTATATTGACATAATATGCTTTTAAATAATTTTAGAGTTTAACCATTTGAATGTAGGAAGGGATTATAAAGATTTTCACTTCAAGACTAACAATATTTTTCTTAACGTCGATGAAGGTATGAGTAGTGCACTTGTTTTCACTTCAAGGTTGTCTCACTTGTCAGATGTTGTATAGTTCATAAATGATTTTATTATTATATTATTGTGTTTAGCTTTAGGTATGACAAGTGCACTTGTTTTGATTATTAGTACAATGTTTCTTGATAATTGTGCATTTTTCATTAAATTTAATTTTAACCACGAAGTGAGAGTTTTCTCCCTTCCCATGATATTGTTATTGACAATGATGTTATTGAGATTGTTTATAATTACATGAGAGCTTCTTCATAATTTGATAATATTTTGTTTGTAGCCCTTCTAAAATCTTGCTTCATAGTTGAATCTAACATAACTGGGAGTGTTGTGTTTTTTTAACCAAACTTTCTTTAACCATGTGCAAGTTAGGTAGTGCATAAAAAATAGATGGACACACAAAACTTACCACATTAGCATAATAATTAGGCTCGAAAAACTAAGCACTCACCCAAGGTGTAGTGAGATATCATTGAGAACCCCATTGATATAGAGATAAGTGTAAGCTAGTGATGAACATGCAAGCAAATATATAAACCCTAATAGTTAACACATGTTACAATGCATATTCGTCTCAGACAACCTTCATCATATTTATCCATAGTATTTATATACAATGCACATCTCATGTGTACACATTGACCATTACATACATGTCCAAAATCATACAACACTTTACATAAATTACAAATCCTTCATGGTTGAATACTTTCCTCCAAACCTTAAGTTGATTCCTCACTCTGCTTCTTCATCTAAAAAATGTGTGGTCAAAGTAGATGTCTCAAATGAGATGTCAAAGTCCCTATTTATGCATTTCATTAGATCACTTGTTAGTTTATTCTCTTGCCAATTGGCCTACCAACTGTCTGGTTTGCAAGTTATTCACACATTCCTATAAAATGCTCTTGGTCCACCAATTGTAAGTGTATATTATTGGAATATCCTTTTTCCTAGGCTTGATCCCACTGCATCCACAAGATCACTCTTTTGGTGCTTGATACCTGTAAGATTTTTGTTTCCATCAAATCATAATTCATGTTTCCTTCCAGCTTGACACTACTCCTTAAAAAGCATGTTTCTTATCTTACATGCACTACATCTCATATGTCATGTGTACCACACATAAGTTGTGCATGATGTATCCTTCTCCTCTTTGCAAGATAACTTAACATGATTAAATGTGTCTCACTCACATCCTTTTATACTTAGTTTATTTTGGTTTGCCTTTGACTCCAAAACTTAGCCAAAATTGAGGGTTATCATTCCCCCTAATTCATTAGTTATTTATCCTTAGACAACTTCCCTCTTCTCTTATAGGGTTTTACTTGGAAATACTTCTAGAATACTTTTTTGCACTGATTTCTCAAAAGTATTCCAAATTGTCATTGCTTGATAAAATGTTATTTGAGCCTCATGCACATTTCCTTTCATCTCTTTAATTTTGGCAATGTATTTCCCCTTGTCACGTAAACCTCATCGAACTTGTCTATTTCTACATTGTATTACACAATAAAATTATGCATGTTATATTCCTCTGTTATAGATTCTCCATGTAAGTTAAAAAAGTAATCCTTCGGCAAGGTTCATTTGTCTTTCACCCTAACTTTATACACGTTCAACTTGGGCATTTTCTTTTTCTTTCCTTCCACATTCGTCTCCTACATCATGAGAGCATTTAGCTTTTCAACTTTATCACTCTCCTATTTAAACCACGTGTCAATAAATCCCAATGTTATTCCAAGCATATTGAATACATGTGTAATAGTTGTCACTTTATTTTGTGCTTTTTGGATCACCTGCTTCAATCCTTTGGCCTATTCTTTCCATTATTTTATGGTCACGTTTATCTTTTCCTTCTATGCCTTTTGTTGCTTCTCAAGCTTGAGCTTCTTTCCATTCTCTTTTTCTTCCATGTTTTTCAACTCTTCCTTTAAGGGCTATAGCATTATGACTTTGAGTATCACCTGCTATTGGAGCTCCACTTAGCAACGTTCCAATGTCTACTTCTAGCTTCCCCAGTGACTTCATTCCATTTGTAGGAGTGTCATCCCACCATTTTGGTATTATTTTCTCCATGGTGGATATCAACTCCCCAATCTTCACCATGATGCATACCATTTCTTATTTATCTTTCTTTACTTGCCCAAACTCTCCCACATATCTCATTTTGAGGTCCTTGACCTTCTTCTCCATATCAAAATTATGCAACGCTAAATCAACACTTAGTTGTATCATCCCCAAACATTATTATTTTACTTATATCATGTATGGATCACTAGTGATGTTTGTCACTCCATCCTCATGTTCACTTTCAATGTTTATGCCTTTTATTGACATTTGGAATGTTAGGTTTGTTGAATGTGAGTCCAACAAACCTTGAAGCTTCTATTGTACTTCATTCTTCTCTTCACCCTTCTCAATTTGTTTTCCTTTTAATGAAAAGCCTAAAAGCTCCTCAAATTGAATGGAGTTAGACCCACTTCCTAAGGTGTTTCCTTAGCTTTTTATTTTGATGTATTTTGTTCTACATGCATCCCTTCTTCCTCTCCTATCTTGATTTCTTTTGAGATGGTATCCAATTACTCCAACACCGAATGTTATCTCTTTTGCTTCTTTTTAAAAAAAGACTTCGCACTTTCTCTTCCCCTTTTCCTTTTCCTTTTCTTAGAGGTTTTCTCAAAATTTAGTTTTTGTTGCATCTTATTGTACACATAAATTGGGTACAAGACCCTTTTTTCTAGTGTCTTATCCCCAAATTACCATATTTGACATAAATATGTATATTTGTGTATCTATAGGACTTATTTGACCCTACATTGGTATACATTTAGCCCTTGAACCTTGAAATGACATCTAAACACCTATTGAAATCTATTTGTGGGATTTTTTAGACTAAATCTCATATGTTGTCATGCTCCTCATTACACTCATATTTGGTACTATACACTAGCCAATGCTAGTTTTGACCAAGCTTTAGTATACATGACTTGAGCATATACATAGTTGGCTCTTTCTCACTCTCTCTCCCAACCATTTTCTTATCTATGGGCCTGACCTTTCTAAATTATCATCACTAATACACAGGATATACCTAGTCTCTCCCATATTATTGATCCAAAACTCAGAAGTTCTAGTTGATAAATATTTCAATAGCATAGAAATAACATAATAACAATGAATTCTCTGAGACGAGATGTAGTATTACTCAAAATTGCAATACAAATATAGGCTTATCTCTGGAAAGAGATGTTTGCCCCCCCATTTTGGGTTATAATGCATTTATATATATTTCAAAAGCATGGGGAGATTGAGTCACTCAAGGAATTAACGGGTGATGATTTAAGATTGAGTGGCTCGAGGAAATAACTGTCACCAACAATTTGACTTCCAAGAATTAAAACAATACAATGCTCGAGGACATAACGGGTGAGGATCTAAAATAATACAAAATTTGAGGAATTAACTGTCACCCGAATGGTCACCTAAATTGTTTCCCGAATCATTCCTCCCTCCTTGAAAAGCAATGGTTCCCATTGCGTCAATATTCCCCATCAAGTGGGGTAGTTGTGTCTTGATTTGATTCTCTATGAGCCACTCACCTTGGTGGCTAAGTTGGCCTCTTTTGACCACTCGATACAGGGGAATAAAGCGTCCTCTTGTTGTCTTCATATAAGTATCCACAATCTGATCCTCTTCTACTAGAGCAAAACTCTATGGATCAAGCTCATCAATGTCTAGTTGTTCTGGCACAATTGAAGTGTCTAATAGAGGTGGGTGATATGGTTTGAGGAGCTCCACATTGAATATTGGATGCAGACCAAGGTAGGCTGGTAAGTTCAACTCAAAAGCATTTTCTACAACTTTTTTGGTGATGTTGTATGGACCATATCGCAGAGGTTGAATCTTTTTGTGTGGGTTTGCAAGTCATTCCTTCTGAAGCCGTAACCAAACCTTGTCACCTGCAACAAAATGGTGTCCAATCCTATGTTTGTCATGGCATTGCTTATACTTCTGATTCATCTTCTCCAAGATGTCATGAACTTGTTGTTGGATGTGTTGCATTTGTTCAATAAACTTTGTTGCTTTTGTTGCCTCAGATCTTCCATGAGGTGTGTATTCCATGGTGGAAAATGGAATAGCTATATCATTTGGTGCCATGGATTGGAACCCAAAACATACTTGGAATGGACTGTGCTTGGTCAAGCTGTGTAATGCCTGATTGTATCCATGTTGTATGAAAGGAAGTCCCTCATCCTATGTGCATGGAGTTTGGAGTGATACATCTGAATCATGTGAACAATCAAGCAGTTTACCACCTCTGTCTGACCATCAGTCTGTGGATGGAAGGCTGTGGACTTCATCAGCTTAGTATCCATCATCTTCCATAGAGTGGACTAGAAGATGCTTAGGAACCTGCTAGCTCAATTTGAGACAATGGACTTGGGGAGACCAAAATGGAGCCATACATGACTAAAATATAGTTGAGCAGTTTCTTCAACAGATATATTTTTCTTACAAGCAAGCATGATAGCCATTTTTGAAAAATGATCGACTACCACAAAAATACAGCCCTTGCCATGTTTGGAAGTGGGCAAACCTGAGAGAAAATCCATTGAGACGGATTCCCAAGGCTTGGTTGGTTCTGGCAATGGCATGTACAATCCTTGCTTCTTATTTGTTGGCTTGGCTATTGCACATGGGGTGCAAGGTTTGAGATATATTTCCACATCTTTCAACATATGGGGCCAGTAGAAGTGTTTTTGAAGAACTGCCAATGTATTTTCAATACCAAAGTGTCTAGCTATCCTACTGAAGTGTGCTTCCCATATCACCTTTTGTTGTTCTTCAACAAGAACATAGATGTGCCCCATATGGCAGAGGACATTATCTTGCAAATAGAAGTTAGAAACATGTTCACCTTTTTGGAGCACTTAATATGTATTAGCAAAGGTAGGATCTACTTCATACAGAGCACCCCAAGTGGCAGTCTCATGTCCGCACAGGTCAAGAATTATTGTGAGTGCAGTAATTGGTGGGTGGCTCAAATAATCTGCAGCTATATTTGAGATCCCCTTTTTGTGTTTGATTAACAGGTGGAATTGCTGAAGATAAGTGGCCCACTTTTGGTGCCTCTCATTTCATAGTTTTCTTTGCATTTGGATGAATTCCAATGGTCTGTGGTCAGTGTGGATGACCGTCTCTTTCCCCAAGATGTAGTGTTTCCAATGTTTGCAAGCTTGCACAATGGCATAAAGCTCCTTATCATATGTTGGATATTTCCTGACTATATCAGTGAAAGTTTCACTGTGGTATGCAATACGATGGCCATGTTGCATGATGATAGCTCCCATGGCATATTCAGATGCATCTGTCATCAACTCAAAAGGTTGATGCAAATCTGGCAAGGCAAGAACAGGGGCTGAGCAGAGTTTGTTCTTCAAATTCTCAAATGCCTTTTGTTGTATTTCACCCCACTGAAATGTAGCTTTAGCTCCTCCTTTAGTCACTCGGGTTAGTGACCAAGCAACATGTGAAAATCCAAGAACAAACCTACAGTAGAAATTTGCAAGACCCAAAAAGCTGCGAAGCTCTGTGAGGGTCCTTGGTGTGGGCCATTCTCGAATAACCCAAATCTTTTATGGATCAACATGGACCCCTTCCTCATTCACAATGTACCCAAGGTACTGAATTGTTGTCATTCTGAATGTGCATTTGTCAAGATTTGCATACAACTTGTGCTCTCGAAGAATTTGAAGCACCTTATGTACATGATGCAAATGTTCTTCCCATGTTTTGTTATAGATGAGTATGTCATCTAAGTAGACAACCACGAATGAGTTGGTGAAGGGTCGTAGGATGTCATCCATCATCCTCATGAAGGTTGCAGGTGCGTTAGTTAGGCCAAAAGGCATAACCAACCATTCAAAGAGCCCCTCCTTAGATTTGGATGCAATTTTCCAGACATCAGTGGGATCGATGGGAATTTGGCAATAACCAAATTTGAGATCAAGTTTGGTGAATAACTTCGCACCATGGAACTGGTCCAACAGGTCATCGATCTTGGGGAGAGGGTATCGATTCCTCATAGAGATTTTATTCAGGGCTCGGTAGTCAATGCAAAGCCTCCATGTTCCATCTTTCTTCGGTGCCAAGACAATTGGGTTACCACAAGGTGAAGAGCTTGGCCTGATGTAAACCCTTTAGATCAATTCTTGAATCTGTCTTTTTATCTCATCATTCTCCAAAACTGATTTGTGATACACAGGACTATTAGGCAAGGGTGATCTTATGATCAAATCGATAGAATGTTTTACCTGACAATGCAGTGGAATTCCTGTGGGTGACTTGAATAAGTCATCATATTCTCTTGTGATTCATCCTATATGCTTTTGTTGTTGTGTTGATTGTGTAGTCAGGATTGCAACATCGAAGTCCTTGGATTTATGTGGTTTGACCACCATGAGAACAAATTTCTTTGTCTTCTCCACCAATCTCTGGCATTGCTTAGCACTAATCAGGGAGACAGATGTGGGAGGTGGCACCTCTAGTACCCTATAGTGCCATGTTCCAAGAGTGAGGGTGATCCTTTAGGTTCGTGATTCATAGATGCCATGTCACTCATACATGAACGACTGACCAAGGAGTACATCACAAACATCTAGATTGACCACATCACACAAGACTTCATCTTGAAATGGTTTTATAGCATATGAAAGAGGACATTGATGGGTGACACGAAGGTCTCTCCCTAGGCTTAACCATCCAATACTGTAGGGCTTTGGATGATGCTTCATGGATAGATTTAGACTTTTCACAACTTTAGCAGAGATTAAATTCTTTTGACTCCCACTATCAAGAATGAAATGCATAGGCTTACCTTTTACCCATAATTTGGAGTGAAACAATCTTTCTTCATCATCTGGTCTTTCCTCATAGGTCTGTGATGAAGCGACGATGGCGTCAGGCTCAGCATCTACAATTTCTTCTTCGTCCTCTTCGACTGTGGGTTGTGTATGAGGCAGAGTAGTAGATGTTGAGTATTGTGACTTAGAGAGCAGTGAATTGATGGCTCAACATTCTTCTTTGGAGTGAGATCCAGTTTTGTGGTAATCACACCATTTTCCAGCCTTCCCCTTCTGGGATTTCTTATCTTGAGACTTCTTTTGCTTCTAATTTTGGCCTTGTGTTTGACCTTCCTTGTCACTTTTCCATTTTGAGGGTTGACTCTTCGTATTCTTTTTGCCATGCTTCTTTTCAATCTTCACTGCAAATTTATATGCCTCACTGAGGGTTTCCAAATTGAAGAGTTACATTTCCCCCCTATGTACCATTGTAGTCCACCACGATATTTGAGAGTTTTATGTTTCTCACTTTCTTGAATGCCCAATCTTGCAGATAAAGAATGAAAAGTGTCTATGTAATCTTGAACAGATTGGTCCTTGCCTTGGCGAAGTTGTTGCCACTATATGTACAGATCATCATATGCTCTGATGGGATAGTATTCTTCTTTTACTACTTCCATAAAATCATCCCAAGTAGGATCCACCCCAAGGCCAATGATATCTGTACTGAACCTCTTTTTGTACACTTCCCACTAGTTTTTCAAGGGCAATGATGATTTCAAAAGAGCAAAAGTGATCTTTTCTCCATCGACGAACTTATTTACAGAGAAGTAGGAAGATAATTGATCCAATCAATTTTTTAATGCATCAGCATTGATTTTGCCTTTAAATGTGGGAATATCAAAATTTACCTGAACCTTGAGGGGTGTTGGGGCACTGAAAGGAAGTTCCCTAGATGAGGAGCCCAGATGTGTAGCCACGGAGCTAGAATTTCCCATCAGAAGTGTTTGAAGAATTTGAGCAAATTGTTGCAGCATTTGTGCTTGTTACCGTTGGAGGGCTTCATTCACCATTTCCTTGAAAGGATCAGATGTCTCAGTGTCGTCTACCATTTGAAGTCATTTGGGGTGAACAGGTGGAAAGTTTGGAAGCTCTGTCGCTTCCCACCCAAGTTTCTTGTATCCTGACCTTGTCCTCGGGATCATACACTCTCAAGACAAACCGCTCTGATATCACTTATCCAAAACTCAGAAGTTCTAGTTGATAAATATTTCAATAGCATAGAAATAACACAATAACAATGAATACTCTGAGAAGAGATGTAGTATTACTCAAAATCACAATACAAATATAGGCTTATCTCTGGGAAGAGATGTCTGCCTCCCCATTTTGGGTTACAATGCATTTATACATATTTCAAAAGCATGGTATGATTGAGTCACTCGAGGAATTAACAGGTGATGATTTAAGATTGAGTGGCTCGAGGAAATAATTGTCACTGACAATTTGACTTCCAAGAATTAAAACAATACAGCGCTCAAGGACATAACAGGTGAGGATCTAAAATAATACAATATTCAAGGTATTAACTGTCACCCGAATGGTCACCTAAATTATTGCCCAGATCAATTATCAATTTACACAAAGCATCTCATGATCTCATATCATTGTTTCCTACTTTCTAGACACCTCTACCCCAAAGTTAGACAAATAGGGTTATCATAGCCATCTACCTTGGTTGGACTTGTATGTGTACCCTTTAATGGTTATTTTCCTATATTCAAATCCTTCATATGGGTCGGTGCTTGCATTTCACATGTCAGTCTAGAGGGACTTACACAAAAAGTTAATTACATAATCATATCAAGCCTAAGCCTATTATTATCTAGCACTTAATCAAGATTACATCCATTATTCATTCACACATTAAGAGGAACTGCTCTAAAGCTTCCAAATCTCAAACCCTTCAAAGGATTAGGCCCTTAGCTAAGTCTGAATACCATTACAAGGTCAAACTTGTAGGTTGTAAATTATTGAAAGCCATATATATGATTTCATAACATGTTAGTATCACACTAATTCCATACACACATATAGGTGGGAGAACTATGTGCAGTTTGAGCCCTCTTCATAGTATTAGAACATAGACAACGCCTAGCTATTCAGCGTGGGGTGGTTAAGTTTAACTTAACCCATCCTTTCTAACCCATTTTTTCATGTCACATTGGTCTCAACTGTGCAAGCAAGGGTTTAGAGATGAGGAAAAGGAAAATAAAGTTATTTGTGTAGGTTTAAAGATATTTGAATATATAGTAGATATCTACAAAAGTAAACATTGTAATCCAAACTGTCATAGACCAACACAAATCCCCTAGATGAATCTAGTAGAGCAAAGACAAATCTAGTTATCGCATGCATCCTAACAACACTTAATTTTTCCCAATAGGTTTCATAATTTATTTACTAATATGAGTCAATAAAAGACCTTACAGAGCCTATATGATGATTGTGCATTCTCACATACCAAAACAAAACCTAAATAAGCTAAGTGCCCTATTTTCTAAGTAATTTCCATTAATCATAATTTTTAATAAATTAGATATACTCTATTGTTACAATTATATTTTCTTAATTTAGATTGAGATTATATAATATGATTAGATTCAATGTTTTGGCTTATTTAGATAATTAAATCCAAAATCAGTTAAAACATATTGGTGAAACCAATCCTTGCGTTGAACACAACAAACCCTAATTTCCCTTAGTGTTTCTTTCTACTTTCCTAGGGTTTCATATTTATGTATTTATATTTAATTATCAAATTTGATTAATGGTTTCCCTTCATGGGTGGTCTCTTTATCTCAAGGTTTCAATCATTCAAACCCTAATTTTATCTATTGACCACATTTAAACCCTAGGTTTCATTTAGGGTCTTCTTAAGGTTTTGAAATTTTGCATCAGAGTTTCAAAATATGATTTTTTATTTATGATCTCCTCATATAACACAACAATCTATCATTAGCTCTAAACCCACTTGATGCTTGCATGATCATATTTTATGCCATTTGAGAGAGCTAGCTATCTTATTTATGTCATTTCTCTAAATGTTTCAATCCTTCAAACCCTAGTTTTATCTATCAAGCACATCCAAACCCTAGGTTTCCTCTAGGATTTTTGTTCTACCTTCTTAATATTTTAAAATTGTCTCAAGGTTTCAAATTATGATTTTTTATTTATGATCTCCCCATGTAACACAACAATCTATCCTTGGCTCTAAGCACTCTTGAAGTTTGCATGATCTTATTTTATGTCATATAAGAGGGCTAGTTTTATTATTTCTCTAAGGTGAATTGCTAGCTTAAGTAGTGTTGAAATTAAATTGAATTAAATTTCTTTAAATTAAACAAGTGTGTCTAAAATGGATAAATTTTGTGAAATGCAAACTCTTCCTTCAAATAGGGCAAATGTTAATAATGACACATACAAACACAACATATTATTAATAACGATATGCCTTAACTTGAAACTATTTATCATTATGATAATGAATATCATGTTTGATTACATCCAAATGACCTTGATGGTGTAGACCCTGAATAAGTTATCACTCTTTCTCATTTTTTGAGAACGAATATATATACAGTCTCATGATCTAAATAAGGTCTTGAGAACAATGCTAAAAGTTAACAATGCAAATAATGATAAGGTTGTCACATCTGAGGAACAACATGAGCCCTTCACTAATACTAATATACCTTTTAAAGGTATTGATTCTATAATAAGTTTTCAAACTAATATTATTGCTACTATGCCTATATCTATTTAATGATTACAAATGTGATGCCCACCCATGGTGTGGGGGCAACACAAGGTTCCCCTCAGATTACCATGACTTTCCCTATACAACATAGTTTCATATCCTATATAGTGGGTTACTACTCATGTAACACCATCCACTACTACATATTTTGTTGTGCCTAATGTACAAATCCTCATGTAAATGACTCTTGATCTCCAAAACAAGGTAATATAATTGGAAGAAGGTGTTTATAAAGTGAGTCGTGTCATTGATTTTGATTCATCACTACATAATCAATTGGTCGAGATCTCAGCTTATCCCTTGCCTACATGATTTGTGTCACTTAATCTTACATTGTGTGATGGTAAGGGTCTAGAATAACACCTTTGAGCCCTTCACGCATCATGTTTGGACTATGTGTTCAATTACACGTTATTAAGTAAGATATTTCCACAGACACTATGATTTATGTTGGTTTTATGACCTCCCTTTTCAATAGGTTCATGCCTTCAATCCTTTTGTTAATTGATTATAAACACACTTTTCAACCAATGTTAATAAGAATATGTGTTATGCTCAGATTATAAAAACATAACTAATGAACCCATAACGAATATGTGATTTGTTACAAGACTATGCTCTTGTTGATACTAAAATATAGTCTTTCGTACTTTGACAATGACAAGTTTGACACACATTTACCATGCATGAATTGAGCATTCAAACAAGGTCCTAATTCTCCATCCTCTCATACCTGCATGTTATTTATGAGTCAAGCCATCCATTCTAATGATATACACCTACAAGAAACTCATTATATGTTTCAAACATGCTAAATATCTTGTACGTACATCTCCAAACTCTCAATTCAATCCACCTATAAATGGGTCAGTTTTGTCATTTATGGTTATTCTTGTTATTTGATAACAACCTGTGTTGGTTAGAACCGACCCACTCCTAGAAATGATTGTTTTCTAAAATTAAACCCATACTTAGGGTTGGCCCATAATACTAACATGTTGGTGGCATGAGGAATTATTTAATTAGATCCATACATAAATAAATCAAGTTCTCATTTAAAAGGGACTTGGCACTTATTTATTATACATTGATACACTATTACACATTAAACAACTCTACCACATTTTTGTAATTTTGCATACCTATCATGAGGAGTAGTCACAAGCCAAGTATGGATCACTTAAAATCCAAGTCAGAGTAAGCATTGTCAAGTTTCAAGATCATAATTAGCTGCATGCACATAATAAAGGAGCAAAATTGCACAATCACACTAAGTGGGAGTACTACACATGGTCATATTTCCCTCCTCAAAGTATTGGATGTGTAGGCAACGACCAATCATTAGGTGGGGGTGATTAGGGTTAGCTTAGTCCATTACACTTCCCCCATTTTGTCAAAATTTTAGTCCTCACAAGCACATTTAGGGTTTCAAGACAAAGGAGACTAAATTTTGGATATGTGCACATCATCAGGGTACATGACAAAAAAATAGAGTAAATAAATATAGTCACAGGTCACCATACAATCTCTTTGTCACACTTCTATACAGGTCAGTACCAACTAGTAGGTTAATATCGACTAATGATATTAACCTAACTTTACATAATCGATCTAGCCCAACTAACATATCAATTATAGAATCATAGGAACCAAAGGCTTGCTTATCCATGATTTTCACTTCCATATTATAGTCGTAGTTAGACAATTAACTATAACATCTAAGTATCATGATCTCTTTAGTAATTTCCATTTTTAGCATATGCCCTTATCAAGTCAGAAGAATCAATATCAGTCTTTTATATTCACATGTATGCTTGAATGCCATAATTAGATTAATCTCACCTATTAATCCAAATTAAGGTAAACGTATTGGTAAACCCAACATGAATGGAAAATGGTTGTCATTTCACTTCACAATTTCAAACATGTGTCCTTGATGGGGCATGATCATTGTCTATTCCTTTGTGATCATACTTTGTTGTGTTTACATGGATCAAACTTGATCAAACTAGAGTGAAACATTGCATTTGAATCTATAATACATATGTAGTGGTTGATTCATTTTTTTATTTTTTTAAAGTGAACCTCTCTTGATTGGTTCTCTCATTTACCTATGTAATGATATCTTTGAGTTAAACCTAGTTGCATGGTTCTCTCTCTCTTTTTCCTAGATAGTTATTTAGGTTAGTACATTGTGTAATTTTACCCACATTCATGAAGGTTGGGGCTTATTACCTTCCCAACTCAATATAATATACAATTACACAAGTTGAGGGCATGATCACTCTAACTCTCTATTGCTTTAGTAAAGAAGCATCATCTCCAACAAGTTGCGAAGGAAACATGGTTGACACCAACACACATGAGTACTCCAATCCTTGTTCTTTCAATTTTCAAATTCAGATTTTAGATCTCACATATGAACATTGAATACTTCATTTTCTTTTCAGGTTTTTAGGGAGAAAATTTGTACATTGGAGACATCTCCTATAAGGAAAATTGTGTTGTACACACTCATGTATATTTTATCCTTTTGCTCTAGAAATTTTATTATTAGAGTAAAGTGGGGGAATTTATAGATATTAAAATATAGTATTTTATACTTGATAATTATAAGTTTAACACACATTTACCATGCATGACTTGAACATTCAAACAAGGTCCTAATTTGCCATCCTCTCACACTTGCATGTTATTTACGAGTCAATCATTTCATTCTAATAATACACACCTATAAGAACCTTATTATATGTTTCAAACTTGCTAAATATCTTGCAC
This sequence comes from Torreya grandis, assembly GCA_037957365.1. Lineage (NCBI taxonomy): Eukaryota > Viridiplantae > Streptophyta > Pinopsida > Cupressales > Taxaceae > Torreya > Torreya grandis. The sequence goes on from JARHVA010000006.1 coordinate 10,342,281, forward strand.
ATAAATCTCCAAACTCTCAGTTTTGTCCACCTATACTTGGATCAGTTCCCTTAGTTATAGTCATTATCACCAATTAATAATGATATGCAATGGTTGGAACTGACCCAATCCTAATTGTTTTACACTATTTTTTATTTAACAATAAATGTTTGAGAAAAAGGTATAAAAATTGAAAGAGGTTTTAATGCTAAAGATATACAATTATTAATAATTTTGATTTGTAACTCGTTAAATATGAAAATATGTTATTTTTGAAAAATACTAAGAAGAAATGTACTTAGCTTAAATCTAAATTTTTGTTGACTATTTTTTTTTTGATAGTGAGGACTGGTAGAAGACAAGACTGTACATGCTTAGAATTAGGAACAAAATTTGAAAGTATGTTTGGATAGGTCCATGCTCCTTGGACAAAAAAAAAGTTTGATCATGCATGTTGACTGTGAACTCATCCTAGTTGATTCTGATTGAGGTTTGATGATAAAAATTATAGAAATATATAACTGTGATAGTGAAAGATAAAAAACGTAAACTAAGAATATTCATGAAAATGACCACACTCCATGGATAATAGTGTAGGTCGATTATAACTATTGGTTGCAAAGTTATCCATGTTGATTGTGATTAAATTGTAACTACTCCATTATTTTCACTTATGTCTATTGGGCAAGCTAAGATAATTAGATTCAGATTGTGTCACATGAAAGTTATTGTTTTCTTCTTCTTTGATTTGAAACTCTAGGGGTCTTCATGAGAGTTAAAACTTGAAAAAAAAAAGACGGGGAATGTAATGGGCTATGCTGAACCAAACCACCCCTTGGTGATTGAACATTGCCTACATATTTAAATACTCTGAAGAGAGAAATCAAGTCACATGTAGTTCTTGTTGGTCGTCCAGATTGCACCCTAACTAGGCAAGGGATTGTTTAGGTCCTCTACCTGAATCTAATCCAACATGAGACTGACCCTAGGCTATGGATATCCTATAACCTAAACCTACTAACAACCAGGGAAAAGGGTGAGATAGATAACTTAAAAGGGAAACCTAAATTAACAATGGTGATGCACCTAAATGATGTTTGATCCACTCTGTTTGAACTCTTCAAACACTAATGAAACAAGTAAAAGACTAGATCTAGGACTCCAAATATATGTCATACATCAGTATTTCATGTAGAGGTTCACCAAATAATTAGAAGCTAAGGGAAGTGATGGATAAATCTAATGCAAGACACTAACCAGTCAAAGTATCCACATGCAAACTTTGATCAAAAGATATTTGAACACTAAACATAACCTACATAACAAGATAAACTAGTAGCTAGGTGAGATCAAGACTTGACAAGGGAGATGTTTCTACCACATATGCAAATCAAACTGACATGTACACACTATAGCATAACAATGAAATTTGAAAGTAGGCTTGTATTCATTTTAAGAGGTTACAAGCTCCATCTTGGCAAAGTTTAGTCATGCCCAAGAGAGGGATCATTTTTCATGCTCCAAGGCCTATATATATAGTAGAAAAGGAGAAAGAGAGAGATGGGAACATGTGTAGGATAGTGGAGAAAGGGTCATAGTCATCAAGAAACATGATGGCAATTCATTGGTTCCTTTTTGTATGCATGCCTTCCTTCAATTAGGATTAATCCTTATGAATAAGCTAACCTCCTTTTGTTCCCATAATATATGAGCTCCTCTCATTGGTTGAGAGATCCCACTATAAGACAAGGGTTTATTTGGACAAAATTAATATTCTTAACTACTTCTTTAACCACTAGTTCTCCACCTTAGGACTCAAAGTCCACTTGACTTGCTTATGAGTATCAAATACTCAAAATTTGAAACTGAGAGAGTCATACCATGAATGATGATTGGTACCTATTTTGTCAAGGATGGGGTCATGTTGTTAGATGAAACCCTTTGCATTAATCACATATATGCTCTATCTCCATGTTTGGATCATAGGTCCATTCTATAGGCAGAAAACCAATCTCAGACTATTGGTTTTCTTATAGTCTTTATGTCGATGGTGACCTATAGACCACATAACTTCATTAATAATCTAAATAGGTCCAAATAGACCCATTATATTATTGTAGGAACCAAAAATTCACCATATACATGGATCCCTCTAAGAATGGCAAACACAATCATAGAAATAACTTTGTATGATATAGATTTTATGAACCAGAGGTCCATATTTAGCTTTAATGGCATCCTTTTATATTCTTGATACCTAACCACATGGCTATGTCCACTCCATGGCATTTGATCGAGCTCTAATGGTGGAATGTGCCTTTGAAAAGCTTGTCGTGGTTTGACCTTGGTCATGTGTTCAATCTCCAAGAAGTCCTTTAGCTTCTTGACCTTTAATTTCATTGGTCATCAATACCAACTCGGGATAATCAAAATGTGCCAAACTATCTTTACTCCCATTGGTCCTGTAGATCTCCACTGACTTCTTGAATTATCTCACACCATAGGATCAAGTTGTATGAATGAATGCGGTCCATTGATTTCTTACCACCAAATATCCTTTGACATGTTGACTTGAGCTCGCACAGTTGGATTAAGATGTATGATTGAACATGGATCAACAATTTTGTTTAGACGTACCATTTAAACTTAAATGGTTGATTCACGAGACCCAAATTTGATGTCCTCATGCTCGTATTTGACATTTGCATGAACATATTTGACGTTGATGCAACCATCATTAAGCTTTTTGAACCCCAATGGTTATTTGACATGTTTAAATTTGACATTCACATGCCCATTATTTGATTTTTACATGATCATCAGTGATGTCTGCATGACCATCAAATTTTTGGAACCCAATAAATAAATGTTAAGCTTAATTTTGACGTTCATGCGAACATTTCATTCTACAGGCTCAACTTTGAACTCTTATAACTTGAGCTAGAGAATTCACCAAGGCATGAAACTTTTAGAGGATAATATTGGCATAAATAACTTCATGGCACTAAAATCCTTTAGATCATGGGGGATTCTTGAGTGAAGATAAAAAATGCTCAAACAATCTAGTCCATTCATTTCTAAAAGACGTCCTGGTGATGGTCTAGTCCTTAAACTTCACCAAATTCATCCTTTTATCAATCTTTCAAGGTTATGATGGATTCTTAAGATTTGTGCAACCTAGTTCATGCTCCTAAATATTTGAATAATTATGAGAACCTACTGGTCTTTAAACTTTGCAATCTTAGACCCTTTTGTTAAGCCCTTTGATCCACTACTTCATTAGGAACTTTGCTCATCCTCTCTATCTAGGCAAAAGCTTGGTATGTGGGCCAAAATGGCCAACATTTATGGTGACTCACAAGGAAGCATGCCTACTATGCAACATAACCAAAACCATTAGCCTTTTCCAGTCCATTGGGTGTGGAGTCTATTCTCTAGTCCAACACATTGACCTGGATCCAACGTTAGCTACCAATCTTGTTCTAACCCCTCTTGAAACAAATAAGGACCTAAAGAAAAAGCATAACAAAATAGAGTGCCTAAGGCACTTATTAAAGGTAAACTAACTTAGAACAAAATAAAGACAAACAAATGCGCCAAAATAACACTTCGAGGAATTTGTAAGAATTACCCTAATATATACATCTTAAAACTATGTGTACCTTTCCTTTTGGATCAAAAGGAAAGTTTGATAACCTTTTTGCATCATGGGATGAGGAATTAAATGAGCCATGTAACTCCTTAACCCTTGGTCTTGATGCCTGCTTCTTTTTTGTTACATATGTCAACTTCTTTAGCATGATGCTCAATGAGAACCAAACAGCTCCAAATAGGTCAGCTATGTGCATCCGGATAGTCTCAACTTTCTCATACGACTCCTTAACTACAACCTCCAGTAGTGGTTCAACAAGGCATAGCTTTTTGATTTCCATAGTGTCTTCCATAAGATTGGGTCTTTCTTTAGTTGCAAGTTCTTTAAGCTCATCAAGGAGCTCTACATATTCTACCTAATCTTGGTCATTATCCTCCATGGGAATTTCTTTCTCTGCCTTCTCAAGTACTTGACCTTCAACTTGACAAAACTCTTCAATCTCTTGAAAGAGCTTGATTTACTGTTGCCAATCATTTGAGAGTGGTTTAAAATTAGGTTGAGGTATTAAGTCATCTTCAAGAGCAACAACCTCTACCTTGGTCTCAAGAGGTTCACTACTTGTGGACACTTCAAGATCTCTCATGAATCTATGGTATAAATACTACAATAAATTCTCCTCAACCTGCTTGTCAAAGGCTACCACCCCTTGTTCATGATTACTTGGAGCCATAAACTGATCATGTATGTCCTCTTGAAATATGCTCCCTTCTTCTTGGTTTTTGGTGGGCATAGAATAAGTTTCTTTCACAAGTGATGACATAACATAATTGGGATCCATGATGTGAGGCAACCTCCAACATGACATGTTCTCAAGCTCTTGAAGAGGGATAGGTGTAATTTGAGGAAGACTTGGAATCAAAGGAGGTGTACTAGGGATAGGAAATAATGACTAAGGCTATTTGGATTGGGTTTCCTGATTTTTCCATCCCTCTAATCTATTTATCCACCATTAGATGAGAGTTCTCATTTCATACAACTCATCACTTATAGCACCATATTGTAGCTCTTCTCCAACTAGCATCTACTTACCTGTCAACATTTGAACTGACTCCCTCATCCTCTCTATAAGATGAAAAGGGATCACATCAAGTTCTCTATCCCATTTTCTCATCAGCTCTTTGGATTTTAACATATTTGGCTTGAATGTCAACAAGGATGTGGTAGCAGAAACATAGTTTTGGTAAGGTTTGCTAGAGGGATAGGTAGGTGCATATGAAGGATATATAGGCTCATTATATGGCTGATTAGGTTCATATAGATTATGAAGATCATACTAAGACTGCTAATAAGGGGGTAAAAGATAGGGGTATTCACCATAACTATTCATATTAACCTCATATATTAAATGAGATGTAGGAGTTGACTAAATTTTTAATGATACATACCTAGTCTGGTCATAACCAGTAGCTTTGATTTGAAGTCACCATTGGTGTTAATTGTTTACTTCCAAAAGTTGATCAAAAGATAGACACACCAAGATCTTCCCACTCTTTTGGACCTTGGTCACATTGGGCATGTCAGATCTGTTGGTGGTCTAGATTGCACCCTAGTTGGGCAAGGGATTGTTCAAGTCCTCTACCCAAATCTAGTCTAACATGGTACTAACCTTAGGCTATGGGTATCTTATAACAGGGTCAAACCTCTGAGATTTTTAACGAGGCTAGCTCTTTTGATGCATCATTTTAGTTAATTTCCACTACTAAGACCTACTAATGAACAGGGAAAAGGGAGAGAGAGATAATTTGAAAGGAAAATCGAAGATAATAATGGTGATGCATCTAAATGATGTTTGATCCACTCTATTTGAACTCTTAAAACACTAATGAAACAAGTAAAAGACTAGATCTAGGACTGCAAATATCTGTCATACATCGGTGTTTCATGCAGAGGTTTACCAAATGATCAGAAGCTGAGGGAATTGATGGAGAGGTCTAATTCAAGACACTAACCAATAAAAGTATCCACATGTAAGCTTCGATCGAAATACATTTGAACACTAAACATAACCCATATAACAAGATCAACTAGTAGCCAGGTGAGATTAGGACTTGACAAGGGAGAGGTTTCTACCACATATGCAAATCCAATTGACATGTACATACTATACCAGAACAATGAAATCTTAAAGTAGTCTTGTATTCATTTCAAAAGGTTACAAGATCCATCTTGGTAAAGTTTAGTCATGTCCAAGAGAGGGATCAAAGGGATCATTTTTCAGGCTTTAAAGCCTCTATATATAGTTGAAAAGGAGAAAGAGAGAGATGGGAACATGAGTAAGAGAGTGGAGAAAGGGTCCTAGTCATCAAGAAATATGGTGGCAATTCATTAGTTCCTTTTTATACGCATGCCTTCTTTCAATCAAGATTAATCCTTATCAACAAGCTAACCTCCTTTTGTTCCCATAATCTGTGAGCTCCTCTCATTGGCTGAGAGATCCCACTACAAAACAAGGGTTTGTTTTCCATGATGACAAATTTTGTTTGGACAAAATCAATGCTCTTAACTACTTCTTCAACCACCAGTTTGCCACCTTGGGACCCTAAGCCCACTTGTCTTGCTCATGAAGATCAAATCCTCAAATCTTGAAACTGACATAGCCATTTCATGAATGGTGTTTGGTACCTATTTTGTCGAGGATGGGGCCATGTCGATAGATGAAACCCTTTACATTAATCACATTTCTTCTCTATCTCCATGTTTGGATGATAGGTCCATTCTATAGGTAGAAATCTAACCTCAGACTATTGGTTTTCCTATAGTCTTTACATCGATGGGGACCTATAGACCACATAGCTTCATTTTTTATCCAAATAGGTCCAAATAGACCCATTATGTTATTGTAGGAACCAAGAAATCACCATATGCATTGATACCTTTAAGAATGACAACCACAATCACAAAAATAACCCTGTATGATATAAATTTTGCGAATCAGAGGTTTATATTTAGCGTTAATGGCATCCCTTTATGTTCTTGATACCTGATTACATGGCTATGTCTACTTTATGGTGTTTGTTAAAGCTCTAATGGTGGAATGTTCCCTTTGAAAAGCTTGCCCTAGTTTGACCTTGGTCATGTGTTCGATCTCCAAGAAATCCCTTAGCTTCTCAACCTTTAATTTCATTAGTTGTTGATACTAGCTTGAGCCAAACTATCTTTACTCTCATTGGTTCCATAGATCCCTACTGACTTCTCTCGCACTGTAGGATCAAGCTGTAGGAATTAACACGGTCCATTGATTTCCTACCACCAAAGATCCTTTGACATGTTGACTTGAGCTCGCACCATTGGATCAAGATGCACATTTAAATGTGAACTATCGAATTTGCCTGGACCCACCATTTGAACTCAAATGACTAATTCATTAGACCCAACTTTGACATCCTCATTCCTGTATTTGATGTTCATGCGATCGTCATTAAGATTTTTGAACCCCAACAATTATTTACCATGTTTAAATTTAACGTCTGTATGCCCATTATTTTACATTAGTATGACCATCAATGACATCTATATGACCATCAAATTTTTGGACCCCAATAGATAAATGTTGAGCTTTATTTTGACGTATGTGCAAACGTTCCATTCTATAGGTTCAACTTTGAACACTTATAACTTGAGCTAAAGAATTCACCAAGGCATGAAACTTTTAGAGGATGATCTTGGCACAAAGAACATCATGGTGCTACAATCATTTGGCTGACAAGGGGTTCTTGAGTGAAGATAAAAAAAATGCTCAAACAAACTAGTCTATTCATTTCTAGAAAACATCCTAGTGACGGTCTGATCCTTAAACATTGCCAAATTCATCTTTTGATCAATCTTTCAAGGTTCTGATGGATTCTTAAGATATGTGTTGTTACATCCCGTTTTCCTCTGTCAGGTTTTAGTTTGATGAACTATTGTCCCTTTGGCATATGTGTCATTATGACACGTTGTCTGTGGTATATATGCTTACATCATGTGAAGATTTAGTCTTGATATACAAATCAAGAAACTAGATATTTGATTTTATGGATAAATTAATAAAAAAAGTATTAATGTTATAGTTAATTTGTCAAAATAAAGATTTATTATAATCTTAAATTATTTAATTATATTAGACAATTATTAAAATTGTGATATTCAACATATTAATTATGCTAATTAAATATGTGTATAAATCTTAATTAAACATTAGGATGAACCTATACTTTAAAAGACTTATATGGTATTTATCAAGTTGAGTTGATTATTAATTAACAATGTATGAAATATTTCAATGACTTTATTTAAAAAGGGGAGTTGAGTTACCTTATTCTTAACTTGGGAAATCAAGGGAGATAAATTGGGAATTTATCCAATAATTCTTTGTGGGACTCCAAGTTAATGATTTATAATAAACCCTACAACTTTGGTTTCAAGTGGCATGCAAAAGGGGAAATGGTGAGTAAAACAGTATTAAGGAAAGGGAAAGGAAATTTTTTAGATACACAGAAAATTCACGAGAAAGAAAGCTTTGGAAGAAAAAAAAAATTATCTACAATAAAAAAGAAAGTGTACCAAGTGGGTGTTGTACTTATTTTAACGGTGTAATTTATTTTGAAAGAATTTTGGATTACAGAGTATTTTAAAAATGGGAAAAACTTTGTGAAATTTGTGAGTAAACCCTGTAATAGCTTCTGGGATGTATATTTTGGTAAACTCCTTAGAAACTGGAATTCTACCCATATTAACCCAAAATATTTTATTGAAAGAAGTAATGACTCGAAAGTGATAAATAAATTTAGGAAAATATCTATAAATAAAAAGTTGAAATATAGTGGGTGAGACATTCATGATTGAGGACAATCTAAAAAAATTATTCTAGACTTGAATATATGCTTTGTCCTTGAAATAATGATTGAATGAATGATACATATTTTTAAGTGTTCTTATCTTTTATAAGACTAAAAAAAATAAGTATATTGCATTGTTTATAAATATAAATATATACAGACAATTCCAATCTACAACTTAAACATTGTTGCATATCAAGTTTTGCTCTTTTCTTTCCATTAACTCGGCCCATGAGCATCACCACCTCTCTTTCCATTAACTCAGCCTAAGATCAGCACCGTCACCATTTGCGTTGCAATTTTATTGTGATCAGTTTTATTTTAAATCTCATTTACATCCTTCGAGAAGTTTTGTTTCCATTCTTTTCTTTAAACACAACCAATTAACAATGCCACCAACCTTTTTTCTTTTATCTTAGCAATTTTAATTCAAGCAGAACTGCAATCCATTTCAATCAAGGATTTCAACATACTTCTCAAACCCTTCAGCACTTTCAGCAGACCACTAATGTGTCTATCTCCATGTTTGGACACACACACACACACACACACACACACACACACACACACACACACACACACACACACACACACACACACACACACACACACACACACACACACACACATATATAGTGGTCATGTTTCTAGGTTTGAGTCGCTCATGCCTGTTTCCTACATTTAACAATTATATCATGAAAACCACTGTCTCCAATTATGTCCCGAGTTCTTATATTGGTTGGTGCATACTTGTTTTTACATTATTATGAGAATTGATGGGAAGAGAAGTGGGGAAACCCTGTTTGGTTGGTTTAACAGTTCATTTTATGTATTATTATAAATTATATAAAAATAGTTAATTAAAGATAAAAGTAATTATATTCTTTTATATTTTATAATTTTATTGATTATAATGTTTGAATATAAATCTTAAATAAAATAAATAAATAAATATGTGTGTGTGTGTGTGTGTGTGTGTGTGTGTGTGTGTGTGTGTGTGTGTGAGAGAGAGAGAGAGAGAGAGAGAGAGAGAGAGAGAGAGAGAGAGAGAGAGAGAGAGAGATTAGATATTAGGAGATAATATAATTTAATATTAAATATTATAATATATTGATCTTTGTATAATCAAAATTAGTTAGTGGTTTAGTAAACTCTTAAACCATAATCTTCCTGTATGATTATAATAAGCTTCTTTATTTTAAAACATATCATAATATGGAATTTGTTGAGTTGAATATAAGTTAAAGAAACATACAAGTTGTTTGTCGACATTATTTTAAACCTCGTAAGTAAATTGTCTAGAGGCAAGAGAAATTATATTGTTTCTTAATATTTGGGGTTTTTCTTGCAATGAAAAGATTATAAAGCTTATGAGGAAACTATCAAAAAATGTTTGGAAGCGATTGAATTGTGCCAATACATATTTTTGTGTTAATAAATATTTTTGTGTTAGCTTAAAATTATGGAAAATGGATAATTAGTGCCTTTCATTGATTTAGTTGATTTTAGGAGAAACCAAGCTTAACCATTATGGAAAATCTCTAATAATTATTTGTCTCTTAAATGTACTTATTCTATACAAATAATTGAACTATAATTTAATTATCTATTGTAGATAAGTTAATATAGACTTTTGTTGTCATATTTGGTTGGCATGTGTTTGTCAATGTATGCTTATTACATCAGATATTGCATATATATGTTAATGATCCTTAGATTAGTTTATCCATCTAGTAAGTATATGCTTTGGATTATATATTTGTTATGTTTAATATGGAGCCTGCATTGATGATACTACCCAAGCAGTGAGACGGTTTCTCAAGCTTGGCTAGCATCACCAATGATGGGTATGGATAACTCGATTGAGTGTTGTGTTATGAATTTGACTAATCCAGATGATTATATGTTATTTAAAAACTTTGGTCAAAGTAATGTTAGATTAACATTGTCAATTCCTATGTATGATTTGTACGGTGTGTGATATCATAATAAAAACATAATTTTCTTTATGATACACATCATGTAGTAGAATCTTATAGCACATAGGGGTACTAGCATGTATCATTTTGGATTCTCGCACCATTTTATCTACCTATCCGTGAAGGGAGGGTCATTATTGATAGGGTATTATGCAGGGAATCATTGATCCATGGTTGGAGTGATAAAGAGCTTGGATGATACTCTCCTTCCCCCTCTGCAGTACATTCTTGGAGACAACACTTTGATTATCAGAGATACACGAGTTGGTGTAACTCAAACTCTGGAGAGTTAGTTATATGTATATTGTATATAAGGTTAAATGCCTATGAAATTTATAAATGTAATATTATTTTACATGAACATTCATTGTTATAATGTGAGACTAACTGTAGTTGTGTCATTATGTAGTTACTGAATACTTGTATGTCTAATGTGCATTTAGACATGGTAATTTATATATGTTATGACTGAAACAAACCTGTTTATGTTAGATACTGTAAGAAGTTCCCAAGTACATTTATTTATTATGTACAACTATCTTTATGTTATGTGATAATGTAGGTCTTTGACATCTTAGCTTATGTGAGTTTTGATGCAAGTTATATTCTTTAGAGGTTTGTTGAGTCTTCTCACTATAGTTAAGGAACATGGTTATCCTTATGTATGCAACTTTCCAATAAACATATATATCTTTACTAGTTTTGGTAGAACTACATCTAGCATTGATTCTATGTATGTAGGTGACATCACAGATATGTATGGCAGCTCAGGTAGTGAACGCAGGCATAAGAAACTAACTTTGATAACTATTCCTTAGTATGACATCTGTTATAAATACTAGTGAAAGCAAATAGCCTTTTTGTAGCACAATATTGTTATGTAAACTTGTCGACAGGATCAAGTTTGTCACATCTCGTAAGGATGAAAACTTGTATGCAGTATATTTAATGAGAAAGTTAACTATGCAAGTGACTAGACATTTCTAGAATAACATAGTGCATCATGAGGTGTACCTAGAGATTATGTTCTCTTCGGATTGTTATTGAAGATATACTCAGATAGTATAATCTTGACTTGCTTTATTATTATGGTTGGGTGTAATATTGATGTTGGTGTTGAGTTAGATACTTAAATACAAAGACCTATGATAGTATGGGATGTCATAGAGTTTTACGATATGAAAAGTACCTAGATGGTACATACTGTATACGTTATATCTTAACCCATACCTAAATAAATATATAAGTTATAGTTATTAATGTTTGGGTAGAGTGATATGATCTGTGATAGTATGGGATATCATATGATACTTTAGCTTGGATGTATATACTTGGGTAGTGCATACTGTAGCTGTATGTTTAAACTCTCACCTAAATTGATTATTCTAACAATTTTGTTGGTTATTACTTGAGTTATATATTCATAATAGTTAGTAGGATAAAAAGTATGCATGCATACAATCTTGCTAGTATAAATGAATGATAGGATCAATTGTTATGTACTATATGTCTTGATTTGTTTTGTACACTTAGTTGTGTCTAGCATGTGATTTTCTTTAGAACTAGGATTGTGGATTCCTTCATCATTGCTTATATCTAAGTTTATATGTGAGAGTGGTTGGGTAAGCACACGAGCTTGGATTAACAAGATGTTATGCTAGAGTGTGTCACTTTGTTATGGGATTAGATCAGAGCTTTATAAGCTCAACAATGTTATGAGTAGTTTGTTCCCTATTTGGCTTAGAGTGTCAATCCCTTTGGTGGTGACATCTCATGGAGGAGACCATCACATTTGAAAGGAGAACTACATCAGACCCTAATTTTAAGGAGCATATATGTAGGCTACTCAAGATTGTGGTGGGGGCATAAGGTATAGATCCTCTAGGCTAGGTTAGGGTAGACTTTATTACATAGCAATCTATATGATTGGTTGAATTGGTACCAGTACTTAGTTTGAGAATTCGTATTGTGCTAATGTCCCTCATGAGATAATAAACTTTCTATATCTTATATTTTATTATTGCTTGTAGTATTAAAATGTTGAACTGTTACTAATTGAAGTTTTTGATTTTGTGACTGACTAAAGCATTCTAGTAACTATGGTTGAATGAATGTTCAATATTTAGTTTTAAAAAACAACTTACTATTTTTTCTAAGTACAACTAGGTGGGTTATTACATGTGCAACCTGGTTCATGCTCCTAAATGCTTGAATCATTATGAAATCCTGCTGGTCTTTAAAATTTGCAATCTTAGACCCTTTGCTAAGCCATTTGATCCACTTCTTCATTAGGAACTTTGCTCATCCTCTTTGTCCAAGAAAAACCTTGGTATGTGGACCAAAATGGCCAATAATTCTCCCACCTAGAGTGATTGTGCAATTATGTTTTTTGACTATATATATACAACTACAAATATAACTTTGATACTTGATAATGATAAATTTTGACTTACTTTGAGATGTTTTATACTTGGCTTGTGGCTACTCCTTATGAATGATCTTGAATTTGAGAGGAATAGGGTAGATTTTATCAATGTGCAATAGTGTGTAAGTGATCCATAAATAGTATCGTGCTAGGACCCAAGTCTTTTTTAAACGAGGATTTGATTTGCTTATATACTAAAATATTTTGATAATTTCCTTTAACCGACCCTATGAAACATGTGGAAAGACCCAAAAGAGTATTATGAAAATTGGAAACTAGTTGTTATTTGGCATGGGATGAGGGCGACAGGTCTATTTGCCTAAAACATACCTATCCCAAGATGGAGATAGTCTGAGGGTAGTATAAAATAATTTGAGCATTTGACTTTGAAAGTTTTGTGTAATCATGATGGCGAACAGAGGGTTCAACCCACATATAGATAAATGGCTTAGAGGAATGACGAATAAGAGTTATGTATTTTCATGCAAGTCGAATGGATTAACATGTGCTAAGAATTAGAATTGTCAAGTACTTATAACCATATTTAGGTATCTACATTTTCCTTGTAGCAATGAAATTGCTAGAGTAAAGGAGAAAGAATTAAATCTGAGCATGTTGTTGGTAGTAGACATAGGACTATAAAAATCACTGGGTATAGATGAATGACAAGTGTGTGATGTATATCATATTATATAATGTATATCATTTTGCATGTATTTTCCCTATGTATGTCTATCAAAATACTGTAAAATATGAAAAGACTCCTTCGAAGAAAGAAATGAAAGGTTAGAATGCATAGTGACAGAGCATTGTAAGTTTTGTAAATATTGTTAAGATGTAAAGGAAAAGAGTTTCGTATGATTTGAGATTAATGTAGAGATTTAATCATGGTCATTCGAATGTCTTTTGTACTTATTATGTGCATAGTTATGTTATCTTAAATTCAAATTTATTTAATCATATAACAATAATGAATGTTTTGTACAATTAAATTAGCATTTCTTTGGATAATCATTAAATTTGAATAAAATAAATACTCAACTTGTTCTATAATTCCATTTGAGTTCTGAACCTATATTATAATTTGTATAGTAGTAAACATCATCATGTTTTTATGGGTTTTCTAAGAACCTCTACTAATAATGGTGTGGTGAACGTGGAACCTTGAAACACGTTGAGATGGTTACCTAGACAAAAAGATTTGGAATAATGGTTGAATATTCACAATTTTGTTGAAGAGGAGGCAAAGAGAATAGGAAGCTTTATGAGAGAGGTTATAATAGAGCACATATATGGTGAAATATACAAAATATTTTGGCATGAATTGTTTGGGTTACTAATTGCATGGTTGTCAAGAATTGAATACTATTACTTTAGGTCAAGATAGACAGAGCATTTTATTTGGATTAAGGAAAATATAAAAAAGATACAAAACTTGGATACTTATTGGACAAGTGTGTTAGTTAACTAGCTAAAGATTACTATTGAAGGGCGTATCATTGAATTTTTGGTACAAGGGTACATTATGTTTGAATTTTTATAGGATTTATTCATAAGAGGAATCAAGATAAATTTATGCAATGACTACCTGCTCTACTTAAAATATTGGTTGTGGAAAAGGCCATGGTGCCTATCTTGGATAACATGGAGTAATCACTTTGAGCATTATGGGGATGCATGCAATAAATAAGTAAATGATGAAGAACTAAAAGGAAAAACTTGAACCTGAACCCAAAAGATGGAGGATGCAGAGGAACAAAATGAGAAGAGAATTTTGGGGTAGAAGAGAGACATCCAGCAATAGAGGAGATGTAATTATGACCACATGCTTTAACCTCATAGGACTTGACACATTTATATCATATGTTTGTTAAGGATCTAAGTAGACTAAATCAGAGTAATAATTTACAATAAATACAACTATATACATCTAAATTTGCTTGCTTTAATTATTCAACTAATCTCATTATTTCTTACAATTAATCTTGTAACCATGGTCCTAATTAAAATCCCATTCCCCTTTTATATTTCCTACATCTTGCTAACCTTCCTACACACTGCATGTTATATTAATCATTTGATTATCCCACTAACATCCCATTAAACCATTAATACCACCTCATTTAATAACCACTTGCCCCACCTGCCAATTTAAAATTCAAAATATTCTACCTGCCCCCTTTATCCAACCTATCCATAGCTTCTCGTACACATCTTGATCCTTAAACCTCATTAAAACCCCTACACTAATCCCTATTAATTCCTAATGAAATCTAGAAGCCTTTAAAATAAAGAGCCATCTCTAATTCTCTAAAACTAGAGAGTTTTTATGAATTTAAAATTCATTTTCAATCCTCCCCACCACCATATAAATAACCAAGCATGGAGCACGGTTGAACTTGTTGGGTGAATATTTTGTCACCAGCTAACTGACGGCAAAATAGGTATATCAACCACACCACAAGGAGATTTATACGGCAAGATGTGCAGTTTTACCACAACAAATTGAGATAAATCTCTCCTCTCATCAAGGGGACATTCCCTATTAGGCAGGGGAGGTACCCTGTAAACCACTATAACTAATATAAGGTGAAAATATACTCAGGGGTAGGATAACACCATCCATCTCTCTTTTTTTAGAGATGATTCTCATAAGGACAAGGAGAAATCTTGGGTAATTGCTGAAGGCATTTCTCTTCTTTCAGAAATGATGTTCAGAAAACCAGAGGAAGACTTCCTGGGAAGTAATGGTAACCACAAGAAAACCATGAAAGCACAATCTTTCATTGCTTCTCTCACTAATAAGACAAAGGAACACAATAGGATTAAGCACAAACCAAAGTCTCCACCTAAAACAACTTTCAGTTCAGGCGGTTCAATCAGCTTTTTGGTTCAATCGGCTCTTCGATTCAATGTTTTGTGAAGGGCCACATTCGCTTTCTTTTTCTTCTTCAATTGAACCATCTTGTTAAACTTCTTTTTGGAATCTTTCGCTTCCTTCATTCGCTCGAAGCTTCCTTTCAAAGTTTGAACTCTTTGAACACTTTGAACCTTTGAACCTTGAACCATTTCGGTTCAAAGTTCAACGGTTCATTCTCTTTCTTTGAATACTTTTATTTTCTAAGTTCGTCAAAATTACTGAACTCGTTGAACCTTTAAACCCTTGAACTCTTTTTGGTTCAATGTTCAATAGTTCAATCTTCACTCTTTGAAGCCTTCTTTTCTTTAAGTCCACTGAAGTCATTGAACCTTTGAACTCTTTGAAGGCGGGGTTCAATGGTTCATTCCATTTGTTTGAATCCCATCATTAAGTCTTTTGATTGAATCTTGGTGTTGAACTAGACTTAAAACACTAAGGAAAAGCCTCAAGTGTTTTGAACTTCCTTTGGAGAAAGCCTGCCTATTGAACCTGTTGAACCTGTGAGTTCCTTAGCTAAAAAATGCTTGAATAATTGAAGAACTTGGCTGCTCAAAATATTTTTGAAAAAAAAAGAGAGATTTTTGGTCTTTAGGACTAAAATAGTCAGTATGTTGTCCACAAAAGCAAGTGATAGATTTTGAGAACAACAGCTGGCTCCAGTTGGGGAACTTCCTTTGGATTGAAATTTTGAAACAGTCAAAGGCAGTAAAAACTAGAATCCAGTGCCTTCATGTATGCCATTGGGCTACAGAGTCATGCCACCCAAAAAAAAATATGCCAAAAATGAAAATGAACAACACAAAACAAACTAAAGACTATACATATGTACAACTGCTCTTATCTGATACTTCAAGGGTTGAAGTGCTTCAGATGCTGCCCACTGTGAGGCAGTGAAAAAGGCATGCCATCTTGATACTTCAATAGGAAACTATTTTCACCATTTAAAAAATGAATGGGAAATGAGCCTCTCCATAAAGAATCAAATTTCCCATGCATTCCATTTGGTTCTCTTCTCTTGTCCCATAACAGAACTTGATCTCCAATCTAAAAATCACGAATCTTTACTTTCTGGTCAAAGAGATTTTTTATCAGACTCTGATGTGCGGCAATATGGTCCACCACCATAGTTTGCTACTCATCTAGTTCAGTCAAGCACATGATCCTTTTGTCAATGGAACCTTCAAATGTTTGATCTTTGACTACTTTTGCCAACTTTAGTGCTAGTAATTCCAGGGTGATTGGTATCTCTATATTGAGACCATACAGAAGTTGGAATGGTGACATACCTATCACCCTCTTGGGTGTAATTTTGTCTACCCATAAAGCATCAAACAATGCTTTGTGCCAGGTTCTTTGATTGTCATCTACCAACTTCCTGATAATGGTCACCAGGTTTTTGTTGCTTGATTCTGCTTGGCCATTTCCTTGTGAAAAATAGTCAGAGGAGTGGGAGAGGATAATCCCATAATAAAAGCAAAATTGGGTAATCTCATGAGAATAAAAATAGGCTGCATTGTCTGTTACAATCTTGGTTAAGACCCCAAACCTGGTAATGATGTTTTGCTTGAGGAAATTACATACTACTTTTGAAGTAGCATGCTTGATTGGAATGACTTCCACCCACTTGGTGAAGTAGTCTGTGGCTGTGAGGACATAATCATGTCCAGCACTCGAGATAGATTTACAGTGCTAATGAAATCAATCCCCCATTGCTAAAATGGCTCTTCTATCACCATAGGCTTGAGAGGTAATGCGATTAATTTGGGTCTTCCAACGAATTGTTTACACAGTTCACATCTACGTAACCATTTGTATCCATCTTAAAATAGAGTAGGCCAATAATACCTAGCTCGTAGAATCTTATGAGTAGTCACAGGTGTAGAAAAATGTCCTCTACAAGCCAAATTGTGGAAGGATTCTAAAAGTTTATTCTGTTGCACTTTATCCACGCAGTGAAGGAATACCCCATCAAGGTTCCTTTTATATAGACCGCTGTTCCACATGACAAAGTTGGTAGCTTTCAACTTAAAAGTCCTCTTTTTTATGAGATAGAGGAGCAGAACATTCACCATAGGTAAGGAAATGAGCAGTATTTGAATACCACTCATTCGTAGTGGTGACAAAGAGAACTATTAGCGTGTCTTCAACTTTTATTTTTTCATGCCTTGTTTCTTCTAGTATGTTATCAGTAATTAATTGGCAGAGGGCTCTTCTTCATACAAGCTTAGTAGCTTTGATAACAAGATCAAACTCTTAGATTTTAGCAATCTAATTGCCCCTTCTAGTACCAAACTCCTATTGAGTTAAAATGGACTGTACCATTGTATCAAGCACTAGAGCAACAGTGCGTGAGTTTAGGATGTAAAAATGGAAGTGTTTTACCACCTTGACTACTGCATAAGCATGCTTCTCCATGTTTGAGTATTTCAGTTCATGATCTTTGAGAGGATAACTCATGAATGATATAAAAGATTCCACACCTTCTTTGTTCTTCTGGACCAATACATTATGAAGTCTTTGGTGTAATTTGGGCAAACTAGGACTGGGCATAAGCAATAACTTTCTTGATATATTAAAATGCTGACTTGCCTTCTTCAGTCCAATGAAAAGTAGTTTTTACCTTCATCATGTCCACAATGTGGTGAGTCTTCTCTGCGAACTCAGGAATGAAACTTCGTAGTAAATTCACCTTTCTGAAGAAAGAGTGAACTATAGTCTTACTAGCGGGCAGAGTAAGCTCTTGGATAGATTTGACTCTTTCTAAGTCAATCTTTATGCCTTCTTGAGATACAGTGTGACTAAGAAGTTTCCCTTCTGTAACCCCAAAAACTAACTTCTTGGAATTTAGAGAAATGTCATTCTGTCGACATCATTCCAGCACTTGTTACAAATGACGCACATGATCGGGACGATGCTTGGAAAAGACAATCAAGTCATCAAGATATACCATAATGAATTTCCCCATTTCCCCTCTAAAAGTAAGGTCTATTGCTCTCTAGAAGGTGTCACCAACATTGATGAAACCAAAGGGCATTCTGTGATATGCAAAGGTGTCCCAAGGTGTAGTGAAAGCAGTCTTATGTTGGTCTGCTTTACTGACTTCTACTTGATTATACCCTAAGAAACCATCTAAGATTGATAACATCTTTAAACCAGTCACTGTTTGAAGGACTTGATCCATCATGGGTAGAGGGTAGTTATCTTTTAGAGAGGATTGATTCAAGTTTCTAAAATCCACACAGAGGCAAATTTCCCCATTCTTTTTCCTCACAAGGACTATGCTTGCAATCCATGTGGAATGATAGATTGAAAAAATTATCTTAGATTTTAACATTTTTTGAATCTTAGACAGAATAATACCTGATATCTTGGGGTTGTACTACCTATATTTCTACTTGTGAGGTAATGAACCACTCTTGAGAGGAATTTTATGACAAATTTCTTTAGGCTTGAGCGACTTCAGATCATCATAGGAGTACGCCAAAACATCTATGTAATGGCGAAGTAGAACAATGAATTTGAGCTTCTCATTAGGAGTGAAACACTTCCCAATGTTCACCATCTTAGGATTTTTTTTAAGTACTCAAATTTATTTGATCAAACTCTTGGGAGGAGCTTGAATCCATTTATTACTGCTTGATGAACCTGTTGTGCTTATCAAACAGTTTCTCAAGGGAAACCAATCCTTTTGAGATTTTATTCCCTTTAAGCTATAGGAATTCTTCACCTGCTTCTGAGCTTCTTATAGGGGCTGACTCTCGTGTGGAGACTTACTGCCTTCAAAATACAGCTCCTCAAAGCTATCTGTTTGTTCCAGAAAGGCAATGATTTGATTATCGCCATTGAATACCTGCCAATGGTTAGCATTATCAGGCACACTTGGTTGAAAGACCAGTTCAATAGTGTACCTATTCCCTTTGAAGTTGGGGTGAGGAACCATGAGGGTCACAAAAATAGCTAATGAATTTGCTCGATCATTGAACTCTCTGGGCATTATAGAAATACTAAAAGCATCAAAACTTTCAATTTGATCCCAAATTAGATTGCAATAATGGCACAATCTTCCATTCTTGGTTTGATACAAGTTCCTCACCTGGCAAACCACTAATTCAACATCTCCTTTGGCATGAAGGAGTTTAACACCTTTTTCTTGAGCTGCCTTCAACCCGAGTAACAGAGATTCATACTCAGTAGTGTTGTTGGTGTTGCTGAACTGCAACTTATACGAATAAGGAAAAATATCTCTTCGAAGAGATATCAACACAATCCTAGCTCCAAAGCTGGTAGAAAAATAGCTGCCATCAAATTCCAAAATCCATACGTCATCAAAAATTGATCTTTTCTTATATTTTTCTTCATTTAGAAGGGAGGATTCTTTTGCACCTTGCTCTATCATTGAACTCTCTGATCTTATGTCTGAACTTTGTAAATTATCACTTACAAGACTTTCCTCTGATGAAATAGAAACCTCCTCTATGGTCAAATAATAGTTACCCATTCCTAAAGATTCAAATAGAATTTGAGCTTCAAGCATTGATGTTTGGGTGACAATGTACTTCAACTCCTTCTTAGGGAGCAGCCTCTGCATGACGCCTTTGACAGGGATCCTTGCCTTAGATAGGTCCATGCTCAATTCTCGACCAACGTCCTTACAAAAATTTTGCCTAAGAAAGATGTCGTATGAGGCTGGGATGTCGGCCACTAGGACTGTCATTTTGATTCTCTTATTTGAAAAAGCCACAAATGCAAATTGAGCATCTTTGATTTGTCCCAGCAAAGGCACTTGTTTGTTTTCCATGGAGAAACATCTCCTAAAGGTCTTAGTTAGTGTGAGACCAAAAAAGTCTACCACCTTAGCAGGCATGACATTATCAGATGCACTTGAGTCTATAATGCAATTGTTCAGCTGATGACCGTTTATCAATAGAGAGACATAAAATGGTTCTATCTTTCTAGGGGCAGCTAGAGGAGTAATCACAAGATTATTTTAGGTGGATGTGTTCTTGAGGGGACTGGAGTTACTTCTGACATATCTTGTCCTATAGGGACAGTTTTATTCTTGACGCATTGAACTAATCTATCCAATTGCTCAAGGTTGGATTGCAATAATTCAAACTCAGACATTTGAATTTTGGTCTTCTTAACATGGTCAATTATGTCAA
This sequence comes from Torreya grandis, assembly GCA_037957365.1. NCBI lineage: Eukaryota > Viridiplantae > Streptophyta > Pinopsida > Cupressales > Taxaceae > Torreya > Torreya grandis. The sequence continues at coordinate 10,363,215 of JARHVA010000006.1, forward strand.
ATGACTGGAAAGAACTGAGAATAAAGGAAGGAAGTTCATCCTTCTAGTTTTTTGTGGGTGTGGTACTGGTCTGAGAATTTAAAGCAGAAGGAACAAGAGTGTTTGGGGTACTTACTTTTTTAGTGATTACCAGGTCCTTTGATTGAAAAGGTAGAGTAGTCCCTTGTTTAACAATTTAAATTACTTGTTGAGATCCTTCCCTTATTTTTTTCTTATCAATTTGGTGAACTGACTGGTTCTGGGCCCTGATGAATACAGCGTATTATCCATCAAATGCTTCTGACTTGCTTTTAGCTTCTTCTTGATAATTCAAGAAACCAATGTTGGAGTCACCAACTAATTCTTCTTCCCTTTCTATGAAGAGATTAGCATCATCTTCTTGTTTCAACTCAGGTTGAAAAGATAAATTAGATTCAGTTTCAAGATATCCAACTTTGGAGTTAGCTAGAGCCACTTCAATGGCAAGCTTCCCCTGTGGGGGAGGAAGGTGATTTGGTTTCTCTTGATTTCTGGCAGCATTGCCTTGATATGACTGATTGAAAAAGTCCTCCTTGGTATATCTCGATATGAAGGAGGAGTAGAAATTTCTTGTTCCATTTGCTTTCTGAGAGCTAGCAACTCATTTGCTAGTTTTTGTACCATATGATTAGTGGTGCCTATAGAAGAATATTCAGGAGATGAAGAAAATTTACTCCTATTAGGATCTCTTCTTATATTTCCTGCCAAGATAAGGTCATCTTCAACCTTAGTGGCCAAATCCTGAGCAGCAACAAGGTCTATGTGGCCAGCCTGCCTTAATAAGAAACTCACTTCAGGAAGCTAAGAGTTTATGAAGAAGCATTTGAGATTTTTTGGTGTCGGTTGAGCAATTGTAGGAATCTTACTCTTCATCTTGTCAAACTTAGCTATGAAGTCCCTCATAGGTTCATGAAGCTCTATTTTTATTTGTGTGAGCTGAGCCAATAGGGCATGCGCATCTTCTACAGGCTTGAACCTTGCTTCGAATTTGGCTTTGAGGGTGTTCTAGTTAATCACAGTCTGAGTCTGCAAATGATAGAACTAGTCTACAGTAGCACCTTGTAATGTTTCTACAAATGGCCTGACTGCTATGTCTTCATACTCTACACTTATCACACCATAGGCTATGTAAAAGGCTGCAATATATTCATCAGGATGAACTCTCTCATCGCCATAGAATTTGGGGAAATTCTTCCTTAAACTATGGGGTAGTTCATGTAAGGGTGGATTTAGATTCATAAGACCAAAGGTATTACCCCAGGGGCCTTGGGCTGCAATGATATGACTATTGAAGGGAGGGATAACAAATTTATGAGGGGTATGTATGGACAAAGCTTTGTTAGTAGAGGAAAAAGAAGCTTTGCCTTGTATTGGTGACCTGATGTTGGTAGGAGGAAAACTCCTAGTTCGTTGGAGGTGAGGTTGTGGAGGAAAAAGATCAAAATTACTCAGCTGCACCAAATCAAATATAGGGTCAACAATACCTTGAGCTCTCTGGCTTTGCGTATATCGTGAATCTGCCAGAGTGTAAAATGGAAATGGAAAAGAACTAGAACTGCTTCAATTTGAAGCTTGAGGCTTCAAACTACACAAAACATCCCCAGTAGAGTCATCAAAAATTGTTGGGTGAATATTTTGTCACGAACTAACTGATGACAAAATAGGTTACATCAAACACAACATAAGGAGATTTATGTGGAAAAATAGGTGTGGTGACCACAGTCAGATGGGGATAAATCTCTCCTTTCAGCGAGGGGAGGTTCCCTACAATATATGTGTGTGTGTGTGTGTATACACATAGGGGTGAAATCATGCCATCCATCTCTCTTTTATCAGAGATGATGTTCACAGAACATGGTAGAATTTTGGTGTAATTACTGAAGGTACTTTTTTTCTTTCAAAAATGATGTTCAAAAAACTAGAGGAAGACTTCTTGGGTAGTAATGGTACCCACAAGAAATCTATGAAAGCACAGTCTTTCGTTGCTTCTCTCACTGATTAAGACAATAACATATTATGATTAAGCACAACCCAAAGTCTCCACCTAAAATTACAACAGAGTAAAAGATCACAAAGGATAAGGGGAGCTCAAAGTCTCTCTAGTATCCTTTACACAAAACACAGACTGAAGATAATTATGGCAGCACAAAGTCTCTCATAGTCGACTTTAGGATATCTTCCAACTTATTTCCACTAATTCTACTTATTTGATTAAATAGACAAGACTATTTAGGAAACAAACATAAGAATAATTTCTTAGATAACACAAGCTATTTCAACACAAAGCTTGAAAGGTCACTTGCTTTCTCATTCAAATAACAAAATATGATTAACAGTCTGAGCTCAAAGTCTCAAGAATGCCTTTCAATTTGCACAAAGTTTCACTTCTGGTAACAGAGATATCTCTCCCATACAAAATGGGAGATTACAATATATAGCATTCCAAGAAAGACTTGGGCGCTAGTTTTTATGAAAATGGCCCATGCTAAATTGAATGCCTTGAATATCTATGAAAGAGCCATGCCGGAACAGGTCATCGGCCTTGACTTTGGCATTTTGAATCATCTCAAATGTCTCCTCCTAAACATGGGTTGTCTGGTCTTCTTTATGATGCTTACATAGCTGTCCATTCACCTTTACTTAATGTAGAAAAATAGGCCGTGCCTTTGAATGTTCACGCTCTCTGATGTCCACTTGGTGGACTGTTTCACCTACTGGACATAACTCTCTTGTAGATATTTCTAGATTTTTTGTAATTGTTCTCTCTTTCCTTGCCACATTTTGTCCTTCATTGGCGATCTGAGCTCTCAGGGCTATCTTCTCGCTTTCAGTTGGCTCTTTCAGCATCTTTCTTTGGCCAATCGCTGAGTTTGTTCTCAGGGTCTGCACCATATTTAAAAATCAATGGATATTTTATTACCCTAAATTTGATGTTTGCGAGGACATCATGGTCACTTAGTCGCTTGAATCATTTTGAACCTTTGAGTGCATCAGTTCAATGGTTCAATAGTTTAGGCAGTTTAATCAGCTTTTTGGTTCAATCAGCTCTTCAATTTAATGTTTTGTAAAGGGCCGTGTTCACTTTCTTTTTCTTCTTTGGTTGAAACATCTTGTTGAACTTCTTTGTAGAATCTTTCACTTCCTTCATTCGCTTGAAGCTTCCTTTCAAACTTTGAACGCTTTGAACCCTTTAAACCTTGAACCATTTCAGTTCAAAGTTCAATGGTTCATTCTCTTTCTTTGAATCCTTTCATTTTCTAAGTCTGTCAAACTTACTGAACTCGTTGAACCTTTGAACCCTTTAACTCTTTTTGGTTCAAGGTTCAACGGTTCAACATTTCAATCTTCACACTTCGAAGCCTTCTTTTCTTTAAGTCAGTTGAAGTCATTGAACCTTTAAACCTTTCGAAGGCAGCGTTTAATGGTTCATTGGTTCAATGGTTCATTCCATTTATTTGAAGCCCGCTGTTAAGTCTTTTGATTGAACCTCGACATTGAACCAACCTTAAAACACTAAGGAAAAGCCTCAAGTGTTTTGAACCTCCTTTGGAGAAAGCCCACATGTTGAACCTATTCAACCTGAGTTCCTTAGCTGAAAAATGCTTGAATAATTGAAGAACTTGGCTGCTCAAAATATTTTTGAGAAAGAAAAGAGAGATTTTTGGTCTGCAGGACCAAAATGGTCAGTATGTTGTCCACAAAAGCAAGTGATGGATTTTGGGAACAACATAACTAACTTGAAACTCAAACTTGCATGAGAATACACCCAGGATCTCTTATAGCCTTCATACTCCCATTGCATTCACAATATCCTTACATCGAAGTAACCATTAATCCCTCTTGCATCCATCTTAAATATTGAATCCACCGTTGTTAAGCAATCCAATAATATTTGGAGAATCCATCTGAAGATCTCAAAGAGAAGACAAGAGAATCAAGGTGATGGTAAGAGTCTTCTTATAAGTTCTAATTGCTTCTATATTCTCTTCCTTTAATGTTTTTCTATATATTTTAAGTAAGTTACTATATATAGTATTTTTAATCCATAGCTCAAATTTTACAAGCATACATTGATGACCACGATGAGAACCCTCCTTTAAATTAACCCTTGTGTGTGTGAGACATGCTAAATTGAACTTGAAGGTCAGGTTAAGAAGAGATTAGGATCCAAAATCTTAAAATTTTCATGTTCCAAACAAATTGTGATTTTGCACTGTAAATAACGATTTTACATTAGCGACTTTACAAGTCATAGTTGTGCTTTTGACTAACTGCACAGACTTGACCGTTAGCTGTAAACCTATTTGGCAGTTTTGTGACCTCTTTCAAAATTGCTTCTTGATTGTTGCAATTTTGACGCAGGTGTTACATTAAGGTTAACATCAAACATTTTGTTCTCTTTTTGTTTTTGTACTTCTAGGTGAACCTTGTTATCTTGTAGGGATAAAATAAAATTCTTGTAACTTTTAAAATAAGTAGGTTTTTAATACTAATCAAAATCACTTATCCTTACCTGTGATATTGATTCTCATCGATAATTTTTCTTCTGCTAATCATGATTTTGATATAGACATCAATTTACTAACTAAAAATTGGTGATTTTGATCTCTATTAATTTTATTACTTCTGTCTAATTGTAATCTAGTTGCAAAAAGGAGAAAACTCTGCTTAGACAAAGTCATTGCCCCCAAAGATAACCCTTTTCACTATTATGTGCAATATCACTTATATATAGTAGTGATTTTGATTCCTAATTATGATTTTGATAATTGCAAAAGTGATTTTGACACTAGTTAGATAATAAGTGTTAATAACCTAGTTTTGATCTTTAGTTATAGATATTCAGATTTCTATTAATAATTAGGTTTTATTTAGCATCATAAGTAGTATTTTTATTTTGTATATTCTTAAAATTTTAGCTCATGTAAAATCGCTCCTCAAAAGAAGTGATCTTGATTATCATAAGCAAATTTGAAGTTACACAAGCGGTTTTGTCAATAATTCACAAAGATGTGTTGTTCTTCATTTTTAATTGTCTAACAATAATTTACTATTTAGTCTTGAAAGTAGTTTGAATTTTAGTAATCATCAATCTTAGATAATTATAGCATTTTTTATAATTTGTATATATATTTTAATTTACCTAAGAGCATAATTGTTTGTCAAAACTAGTGATATTGATTTCCAAAAGAAATTTTGAAATTTGATATGTGGTTTTGACTCAAATTTTTTTGATAATACCTATTTATTAATAACATCTAATATAAACTTGTTTCCAATAATTCTGATAAAATTGTTTCAAATAATATCTCTTCGACATTTTGTTATACAAATTTTATTATATAGCCTATATATATTCTTTTTTTTCCTCAGATGCAAAGACGCGTCTTGAAAGTAGTGAACTTGATTTATAAAAGTGAATTTGCAAAATATTTTATGATTTTGACTTAATAAAGTTTTAAAATACATTTAAACTAATAGCATCTAATATAGACTTAGACTATCTCTTTTAGCATTTTGTTATATAACACTTTATTTAGTAGACTGTTAAAAAGTTTATTATTTTTCTTACAAATTGCAAAATCATTTCTCAAGATCTACAGTTTTGATTAGTGGTAGCAATTTTGACTGACCACAAGTGATTTTGATTGTTAATCACATGGTTGTTACTAGCTATCTATCTGCAAAATTGTAGATTGCTCAATTGTAGTATTAGCTTGATAATTATGGTTTTGCCTCTCTGGAATCAATTTTGAACATCTAACCTTGTGCCACTATACAAAAGTAGTTTTGCAAGAGCAAAAGATGTTTTTGACTTTTATTAGAGACTACTAATAGTTTTTATGTAGGGCACATAAGCCAAAGGTCTTGAATTAGGTTGCTAACTTATTTACTTGCAGGATCAATGCTTGGTTTAAAATTTATATTTTAAATTTGTTATATATCTCTTTGTTTGCTTGTGATTTTATCTCACATAATTAAATAATTGGTTAAATAATTTTTTGTCTACCTATTTGTCACCCCAAAGTTTTCTTTTTATAGGGTGCAACATGACGTGGAATTCATCCCCATGCACTTGACTAGTCTTTAGGGGTTGGTGACATCAATTTCATCACCATGTATTTAACCATATTATGTGTTTTGACAGATTATAAAAATTAGGGACAATTGTCATTAGGCCAAGCGATAAACCCCATACAGGTCTTTCATGGAGGGAAAGAGTTAACTATCTTACCCAAGCATTATATAGCACCCTGCACATATTTGGGCCCCATATACCTTGCATATATTAGGGACACCCCTATAAAACCTTATTTAAACCTAGCATATGGCCTTTCAACCATAACAGATGACTTGCTGCTAAGGCTAATATCAGCCCCCATAGTAACCATCAAGTGAAAATGAGTTATAAAGAGTTTGGGAGATTCCATAACGGATCACCAACCTATAGCCTCGCCCATAAAGCTGTTAAATGGTGCAATCATAAGGTTATATACCCATTAGTTTAATAAATATTAGGACTTTTGATTGGTGTGATTATGTGTGTATCGTGCTAGACCTATATTATTTTTAAGCTAAGCCAACCTCCTCCCTTTCTTACAAAACACTTAGAAAACTCTTAGGATATATATTCATCTTAGGGTTTAACCTAAATCATTTTCATCTTCAACCCATCCTCCATAATCTTGAGTATTAGATTTATCTTGAAACTAATTTATAGTGGTCACGTATCCCCTCTTATAAGTCTTAAAAGTTCTTATTCGTCACTTCGTCCATCCTACCTTGAATAAATATTACCAAAGTCTAAAACTCCGTTGGATTTCATCTAGCATAATATCATCTTATCATCTTGCATATTCATAACTAGCCTCTATCCAATCATTATTGTGCTAGTGTGAATAAAGGCATATAGTTATCTCATCATCTAGTCTCCTTGCTAGGTTAAATCTTCAAGAGTTGTGAATTTTGTAATACTTGACCATCATAGTCCTTAACCTAAAAATCCAAATCTTATCACATCCATTTCAAACACCTCGACCATTCTAGTCTAAAACTCAAGATAATTTTTTTGCTCAAAACCACATATTCTTTTTGTCTCATATCAAAACAACACCTAATCATCTTTATATCATCCCATTATCCACCATGCTAATCAAGACACATGCCCAAGTCCTAAGGTTGGGACAAAGATCAAACCAGGAAGATGATGTCCTGAGGACACTAAGTGAACAAAACATGGATAATAAAGAAACTCATAGCGACATTTATACTCCTAGAGGAGATGTATAACTTAATAATGATGAATTTAAAACCCAATTTGACCAGTATATATATGAAAACCATGATCAAATCCTATCCCAAGTTATTACAATGGGAGGAAATTTGTCCCCTGCATTTAACCCTAATCTCTTACAACATCTCATCCAACCACCATCTAGACCCAATAATCCTCCTTGCCCACATGACACAAACCAAGAAGAGGGGAACCCTGAGCTTGTAGATCACAAACAAGAAATAGATGATGAAGAAGAAGCCCCTTAAAATAATTACATTGAGGCTGAAAGAAGGAGATCCACCTTGGAGGATCACCTAGACCAGCTTACCCAACAAATTAATTTGCTAGCATCCCAAATCCATTTTGAAACCCGAAGACTCTCATCACCTAGGAAAATAATTAGAAATACCAACGTTGACCCATTAAAACTAAAATTAGTCCAACTCATAATTCCAATCCCTTAATGTATCCCTCCTTTACCCAAGAGTGGAAGATGATGAAGGAAACTCTTCAGCAGATGGACCATTGCACTCAAGCAATGAAATATAGGTATGAAGACTTTTTCACATCCCCATTAGACATGAGTATTTTATAGATACCCTTCTAGGCTCATTTTGAAGTTCTAAAATTAGATAAATATAAGGGGAGAGGGGATCGTCATGATCATGTTCAATAATTCTATGTAGCATGCCATTAAGTCACATACAATGATGCCTACCTACTCTGAATAAGTCACATACAATGATGCCTACCTACTCTGAATCTTTCCTAAAAGTCTCATAGGACCTGTTCTTGAATGGTTTATGCATTTACCTAAGGGGTCCATTACTACTTTTGAGTAACTAACAAAAAAAATTGTGAGACATTTCTCTTTCAATATTAGACATCACATTTCTATAATTGATCTCTATAACACCAAATAAAGGAATGGAGAGAGTCTCATATCATTTTTACAATGATGGAGGAGCCTAGATAGTCTCTTTCTGATGTATTATCCATTAAAAAAATTTGGCTAAGATCTTTATTGATAATCTAAATGCAGAATTGAAGTGTCAATTGAAATTACAATGTGCCAAATCATTTGATGAGAATATAAAAAAGGGTATCTAGATATAAAAAGCACTTATTTAGAGGGGTACTATCAAGTTATATACCTGGAATGAAAAAGTCAAAATCAAGATAATGCCTTTTTAGGTAAACCAAAGGTCTTCAATAAAAAAAAGAATGTAGTTAGGGACAATGTTACTAATTCAAAACATGTACAGACAATATAAAAATCTTCCCCCACTACTAAAAATCAAAATATATCTAGCATTATTGTGCCAAAAAGAAAACCAAGGCCTAGAATATGGAAACATCATCTTACTGGTCTTAACGTGCCCATTGAAATAGTCCTTAAAAAGGTTAATTGTTGCCAATATGATAACTCCAACCCTTTGATGATAATAAGCCATGCCTTGATTGGTACTAGGAAAATGAGGTCTATCATTACCAACAGATCAAAGGGCACGATACTAAAAAATACATGCAATCAAGACATTTCATCCAAGACTTGATAGAAAAAGGGGAGATATTAGTTGAAGGCAAAATTCAAACAAGCCAATCCAAAAATTAGTAATTGGGGATGCATTAGGACCCTCTACCAAAACATGACCAAAAAATAAGAAACCACTAAGCAATCAGGGTCAAGCCTCTAGCTCCAACAAAATTGATTACCATTCCATTCCATATCACTATATTAACACCATCAAAATCAAAGGTCCCCAAGAGCCCACAAATCTGCCATCCCCAATCCTTAAAATTAATAAGGCCACTTTTGATTATATAGTTACCATAAGATGTGGCAAAATACTAGTTCCTGGAGTACCTCCAAAAGATCCACTCGCTTCTTCATCTCAAAAAATCACCCTCCCTAAGAAAGATTCAAATTCTTTCGATAAGACATATGATATTATTCAATAGCTCGAGAAGACCCCAACACAAATTTCTCTCATGGATATTCTCAAAACTCCTTCCATACATCGGGAGATATTAAATCAAGTATTGCATGAATTGAAAGTTCCTAGGGATATTAACACAAATCAAATTCAAGCCTTGGTAGGTGACTTATCTCCATCATAGCAGATCACCTTTAGTGCCCAAGACATGCCACCAATAAGCCCTTATCACAATCATCCCTTATTGATTGAAATATCCATTGCAAACCATAAAATCCTGTAGGTTCTTATAGGTGGAAGATATGCCCTAAATTTGGGCAATATTGAGTTTCTCGAGAAGTTGGGATATTCAAAATCTTCACTAGGGCCTACTTTGATAATGATAAAGGCTTATGATGATAATGAAAGGCCATTCACTGGAACAATATATCTTACCATAACTGTGGGGCATATAGTTTACCAAACACTAATATATGTAGTAGATGTAGATCTCCTTTATAACATGATTTTGGGATGCCCTTAGGTTCATGAGATGAGAATAATACCTTCCACGCTTCATCAATATCTCAAATTCCCACATTCAAGCAAGGAGATCACCATCCCAGGTGAAATTAAACATTTTCATAGCTATCAAATGGAACAATCAAATCATGGTCTCTATTGTCCAAGTACCCAAACCTTGTCTTATAATCCAAAAGCTATGAAATATGTACACCCTGATAGTATATCACCCTCCTCATCCAAATCACCAGAAACCACTTGTCTAAAAATTATCTCCAAGGGGTGTGGGGAGTATGAGTATAAAACTCTATGTAGGAGACCTTCCACTATCCCCACGTAGTTAGGGGTCCCCAACTATTAGGAAAGATAAACCTATTGTATAGCAATTCAGGTCAACTACCTTCAATAATGCAAGAATGCTATTAGAAGAATGTTTTCAGGAGCTTGATGATTTATGGATTATTCATGAAGATGTGGCCCTAAATTTTCAAAAGAAAAATATGCCCAACTAAAGAAAATGCTTCCAAATATGAACTATAAGGGTAGAGGACTATGATGAGAGGAACAAGGAAGGCTGGAACCTATTGGTATTCAGGGACATTCAAGATGAATTGGCATAGGGTACAAATCACTAGGCATTGACCTCAACTCTATCACCACAGACTCTTCTTCGATTCTTGAAGAGTCTACTTCTGACAAAGAAGTCAAGACATGCTCTGTTTATAGCCTCTACAAAGATTTAGCTACCATGGTCCTATTCTTTGACACCACCATTTCTACTATCAATATCACCCTCCACTACCCTAAACTAATAAACTAGGATTAGAAGAAAGAGCCATCATTTGATGTTTTTCAAAATGATGAAGCTATTAATGAATACCTAGGAGGTCATAGTTTTATGCTATAAGGAGATCGTAAAAATGGATTCACTATTAGTTTACATGATTATGCCTATTTTGGAAAGCAACATGAATCATTAAATCAAGTAGCAGAAGAATCATACGATGAAGTTGATCCCTTTCCAGATATAGAAGAAATCCAGTTGAGCCCTGATGATCAATAGTTAGGTGTAGAATTCCTAGCTGAGTTTGCTTTAGGAGAAGATCTACCACCACCCTAACATATATTCAAGATCATTCACCTTCTTTAATTGAGGAGGTCGCATAAGTTAATATTGGAACTAAATAAAATACTAGAATAATCAAATTGGTGGCAATCCTTACCTTTGAAGAACAACAAATTCTTATAGAGCTTCTCAAAGAGTTTATAGACATATTCACATGGAGTTACTTCGACATGCCTAGATTAGATCCCAGTTTGGTGTTACATCACCTAATAGTGCATCTAAATGCAAAACCAATAAAAAACCTCTGTAAAAGATACACCCCAAAGTAACAATATTCGTCAAGGAAGAATTACAAAAATTCTTGGAAGCAAGATTCATTTGACCGATTGATTATTTCAAATGGATCTTTAATATCATCCATATCACAAAACCACAAGGATAGATATGTATTTGTAATGAATTTAGAGATATAAATAAGGCATGCCCAAAAGATGACTTTCTTTTACCAAATATTGACATGATCATGGACTCCATGGTAGGATACAAAATGTTCTCCCTCATGGATGGCTTTTTTGGATATAATCAAGTTAAAATTGCTTCAAAAGATCGACATAAAACTACATTCATTACTCCATGGGGCACTTTATGTTACCAAGTGATGGCCTTTGGACTAAAAAACACAGGAGCAACCTACTAGAGGGCCATGATAGTCATTTTCCATGACATGATGCATTATATTGTAGAAGACTACGTGGATGACATCTTAGCAAAGTCTAAGATAAGAGCATAACATCCATCAGTCCTCAGATGAATCTTTGAGAGGCTCAAAGAGTATAAAGTTTAATTTAACCCTAAGAAATGTGTGTTCAAGGTCACTTCAGGCAAAATTTTGGGGTTTATAGTATTTTGACGAGGCATTGAGGTATATCTTGCTAAGGTAAAAGCCATTATTAAAATGTCTCCACCTAAAAACTTGAAGCGGATATGAAGCCTTCAAGGAAATTTACAAGCCATTCATTGATTCATTTCTCAATTAACAGATAAATTCCTTCCATTTACTCATCTATTAAATAAAGGAACTCATTTTGACTGGAATCTAGAATGTCAAAAGGTGTTTGACAACTTGAAGCAGTATCTATTAAAGCCTCCAGTGCTCTCACCACCAATATTAGGAAGGCCATTGCTTTTGTAATAACTACTATGCCGTGTGCTATAGGATCGATTTTAGCTCAACACAATGAGAAAGGAAAGGAATGAGCTATATATTAAATGATCATAAAAGTTATCTCATACGAGCTCAATTATACCACTATAGATAAAACATTCTTGGCCATGGTCTTTGTTTCACAAAAACTCATGTTGAATAACCAAGTCAAGTTAATTGTAAAACTTTATCCATTTAAATACATGTTATCTAATTCTGCCCTAATAGGAAGAATGACAAAATGGATTATGTTGTTAAGTGAATTTGATATCGAGTATGTGAATCAAAATGCCATCAAGGGGTTGATTATTATAGATCAACTAGTAGTAACACCCGTAGCAGACACAAAATCATTAACAATAGCCTTCCCTGATGAATCCATATTAACCACTGAATAATCATCAGGATAGAAATTATTTTTTGATGGGTCATTTACTACACATGGTTCAAGAACAAAAATCTTTTTTGTAACACCACAAGGAGACCTAATTCGTAAAGCTTTTCCAATATCTTTATCATGCACTAATAACATCATTGAGTATGAGGCATTAATTTCTAGATTGCAACTTGCCATCCAAATGGAATATTCAACATCTTAATGTCCTAGGGGATTCTCAATTGATTATCAAACATTTCAATGAAGAGTTCCAAACTAAAGATGAGAAGTTACTTCCATACAAGCAAATGGTCGATCGATTAAAGCAAACCTTTCATTTTATAAATTTTGAGCAAGTACCAAGAGGAAGTAACAAAGTTGTAGATGTAATGGTCACTATCGGGTCTCTAATAGATCTCCCAAAAGACATCCTTGAAGGCAATTTTCTAGTTTAATAATTATTATTACCTGCATATCAAGCTTCAGCTCATTATCAAATCTATGTAATCCCTAATCCTAGTTAACCATGGTACCATGACATCTATACCTAACTCCAAGATATTACCCTTCCACCATATCTCAATCATCATCAACACACATCTTGTTACACCATTATCTGCAACATGGTCTATCAACAAGGTTATGACGGGACCTTGTTAAGATACTTGAACTTAGAAGAGGCCTTTCTTACAATAAACGAGGTTTATGATGGGTATTTATGGAGGTCATGTCAGTAGAATGAACCTAGCCAAGAAGTTACTCTGGACTAGATATTATTAGCCAACCATGGATCATGACACTTGTTATTATGTGCACAAGTGTGTAACCTGTCAGAAACACAAGAATCTCATAGATGCCCTAGTTCAAGAGTTGCAACCTATTATGATCCCAATGCCTTTTTTAGTATGGGGATTAGATCCCATTGGGAAAATTAATCCCACTTCATTAGATGGGCACAAGTTCATTATTATAGCCATAGAGTTTTTTACTAAATGGGTGGAAGCTATGTTGCTCATATACACCATAAGCCTACAAATATCTAAATTCACTTTGAATCAAATCGTTTGTTGTTTCAATCCTATCCAAAATAATACTAAATAATGGAAAATCATTAAAAATTAAGAAGTGGAAGACCTATGCAATAAATTTCATATTGAGCAGTATTTCTCCACACCCTATTACCCTTAGGGCAATGGACAAGTAGAAGCAACAAATAAAAAAATTATAAAAATGCACAAAAAGATTGTTAATGATGTTGGAAAGAACTAGCATCTATAATTATATCCTATATTTTGGTCATATAGAACCAATGTTTGAATGCCTACTAGGGCCACTCCATACTCTCTGGTATATGGAATGGAGGCCATCTTCCCAGTCGAAGTTGGACTACCCTCATTACGTATATCCTTGAGGGGCATGATAATAAATAATAAGTATAAAACTGAGTGGCTATAAGAAATAGAGTTATTGGAGGAAAAGCATAAAAGTGCTCTTGATCACCTCAGGGTATATCAAAATAAGCTCAAAGCCTAATATCTAAGAAAATGTAGTCCTGAGAGTTTGAAATTGGTGACTTGGTCCATAAGGAAAATTAGAAAAACACCAATGTTGAATGTGAAAAGAAGAGAAAATTTGAAACAAATTGGCTCGATCCTTATGTTATTATTGCCAAATCTGGATCAAGGGCATATAAATTGGCCACTTAGATGGTGATAAACTTGATGAGCCAATGAATATTATGCATCTCAAATGATTTTATACCTAGAGGGATTGAAATATTTTATCCTCTGTCTATAAGAGCCCATACTTGGAGGCACTCCAATTTGTCATTATTTCACTTCCTGTATTTCCTCACATCCCATCTTGTATGCTCACCTCCCGTATGACCCTGATCCCAATGGTGGGTGTAAGATATATGCTTTGAAAATAAGGAGTTATGAGATTCAAAAATGGGGAATAGACATGCTAAAAATGAGAAGGGGTAATTGTTGAAGAGTCATCTGAAATGTCTAATCCACTCCAAAATCAATATTTCCTTCTGATATCCCAATCCAAATAAAAATCAATTCTCCTAGATGACTCTTATTCCTATCAACCTCAATGCTATCTTTACGTATCCCCATTCATTACCTAAGTATACATCCACCTGCACCTTACTAATTTCATCATTAAAGAAGGGTCTTTAATTATTTCTCCTCTAGGATCTATAATACATTTTGTAAAATTTTAAATAGAATCCTTAATTGTTTAATCTACTTCCTAAGAATATAATTATATTTGGTTTGATCCTATCTCAATTTTCTCAAAATTATTATTCCCTATTATCCCTGGCAATATTTTAGGTCATTTTGTAAATAGTCCATTTTGCCAAACAAAATCTTACCCTATATTGATTGGTCTTGTATAGATCTATTTAACAAAAAATCTTAAACATATTTTTGTCACTTTTCTTGTAGATATTAGTCAAATATTATATTATTAGGTTAAATTGTAATTAGGTCGCAAAACATTTTTTCCTGGGGTAAAATTTGTAAATATTTTTACAGAATCCTTTTAAGTTATGTTTTTGTAAATAAACCCTGCTTAGTCTTTTATCCACATATAAATCTTTTTATTAAGTTGTCTTGTCAATATTCATGTCATATAAATAGTTATATCAATATTTTATGTTAATTTGTTATTTGTCCTTTAAAATCCTTTTTCGTCATTATTAGATAAGTATGTAAATACTTGTTGTGATAAAATTGTATTTTTAAGTATAGTCTTTTATAAATATTTGGTTTTTTGTTTTCTTCATTCTTTGGAATGAAGATGGCAATAAATGACTACCCATTATGAATTGGGAATGTCACTCATGAAGTTACCCTCTTAAAGCCCCATGCACTCTAAGTCAATGTGACCTTGACTGTATAAATGTTGTAGGTACATTTTTAATTAAGTTTAATAGTAAAACTAGATTGTTGACATTTCTGTGGCTTCAAGACATCCTAAAACCTGTATCCCCTAATCATTAAACCATCCCATCTAACCTCCTTAACCTACTAATTGAGCCATCCACAATCTTGGTGCAAGAGGATTTACCCACTCATGAAACATGTAATTATATTCACTAACAGACTACCTATCTAAAATCTTAGCACATGTCACAAGTTATAACACATTGAATTTCATTATAATGTCTCATTATATCCCTTAATACAACATAAAATTAAATCATAACATCACATCATCTATCCAAATCCAAGTCATCCATATTGTTATCATCACATCATCATATACATCAAATTAAAGAACATCCATAAAGCATATAATCATAAATCATTTCCATACATGTAAGTGAAACATAATTATTATTACATCCATAATACATCAAATATAAACATCTACTCATCTCATGCATCTAATATCTGATATAACAAACACATCACAATCACATTAATAAAATACATGCACATGTAATATAACATAATAAATCCCATCGTAATCACATAAATGTTCATGAGTCTTGTCAAAAAAAAAAAAAAAAAAAAAAAAAAAAATATATATATATATATATATATATATATATATATATATATATATGTATGTATGTATGTATATATATAATATGAGCCTCAAGGGCATCCATGTGTTAATAATGAAATATACATGTCCAATATGTTGGGTGAATATTTTGTCACCAGCTAACTGATGAGCAAAATAGGTCTCTTCAACCATAGTAAGGGAGATTGATCAGCCAAATGTGTAGGTTTACCACATCAGAGGTGGATAAATATCTCCTCTCATCAAGGGGAGGTTCCCTATAAATATGAGGAGCTATATACGATATAAATAAGCAGAAAATAACACTCAGGGGTAGGACTACACCACCCATCTCTCTTTTTTTAGAGATGATGTTCACAGATAAAGGAGAAATCCTGGTGATGATACTGAAGGCACTTCTCTTCTTTCAGAAGTGGTCTTGCAGCAGGGTGCAGGAGTTCTTTCTGGTGGGTAACCAATAGGTAACAAGGGCACAGTAACTAGCAGGATGAAGTGTAGCACAAAGTCTACACCTCAACTGCCCAAAGAGTGAAATATGAAGGATAATGGGGGCACAAAGTCATCCCAAGATCCTTTACACAAAAAGAAATAGACAAACACACTAAAGGCAATTGTAGACATCACAAAGTCTTTCCACAATTGGCTTTAGGAAACCTTCTTGATTACTTCCACTAGTTCTGCTTATTTCAATGAAATGGACAGGAACACATTCAGGAAACATACATAAGAACAATCTCCTAAAATGACACAAGCTATAACAGGACAAAGTCTAAAAGTAACTTGCTTTCTCATTCAAACAAAGAAATATGATGAATAATCTAAGCTCAAAGTCTCAGTAATAGCCTCTCAATTTTGGTAGAGTTTCGCTTCTATAATAGAAAAGATCTCCTTTTCATAAAATAAGAGATTACCATATATCGCAGACAAAAAAGGCTTGGCACTTTGTTCCATGGAATGACCCATACTGCATTCAATGCCTTGAATGCGCTTTCAGTTTTGTCGAGGGGCCATGCTTGGAACAGTGCATTGCCTTAACTATGGCGTGCCCATTCATCTTATATGTCTCCTCCTTAGCATAAGTTGTCTGGTCCTTTTTTGATGTTCGTGTAGCTGTCCATTTTGCCTTTACTTCATGGAATAAAAATATGCCGCATCCTTGATTTGGTGTGCTCAGAAGTCTACTTGGTGGACTGTTTTACCTACTGGAAATAATTCCCTTGTAGATATTTTTGATCTTTTTGTATTTTTCTTTCTTCTTTCCTACTGCAATTAGAGCTCTCAGGCTATCTTCTTTAGCTGGTCGCTTGGTTCATCCTTCAAGTCCCGCTCTATATTTGAAAATCAATGGATAATCCATTACCTTAAATTTGACATTTGTGGGGATGTCAATGGTCGTTGGTTGTTGGAACCATAGTGAACCATGAACCTTTGAACCTTTGAAATTTGATTGGTTGATTAGTTCATTAGTTCATGCAATCTTTATTGATTCCCTGGTTCCATCGCTTCCTTACTCTTTAGTTGAACCATCCCTTTGAACTAGTCTTCTGGAATCATCCATTTCCTTTCTTTGTCTGGAGCTTCTTTTGAATCGTTGAACCTGTGAACCATTAAACTTTGAACTCTTTTGGTTCAAGGTTCAATCGGTTCATTGGTTCATTCTTTGTTCTATTGCTTCTTTTATTTTTCTAAGTCCCTTTAAATCCTTGAAACTCCTTCAGCTTTATGTTTTTGGAACACCCCAAAGGGAAGGTGTCCCTTCGGGTCTTTGAGAAAGGTCCATTTTCTTGGTGCCGAGAGCCCCCCGCAAGGATACCTGCCCTTTAGGGTCCTTCGAGCGAATTCATTCAGATAAAAGTTTGAAGGAATTCCTTCAAACTTTTTGTTTGAAAGAATTTGACTTGTCTTTGTGAAATTCTTTCACGAAAAATCTTTCTGAAGGAATTCTTTTGGTTCCTTTAGAAATATCTTCAGACAAAAATTTGAAGGAAACCTTACCCTTTCGGCCTTCTCTTTGATCTTTGAACCAATGTTCCCTGCCCTCCGCAAGGGCACCTACCTTTAGTTCACTACCCTTCACAAGGGCACTTGTTCCTTCGGCTTTGGGGCAGTCCTTTGAACCGACTGATTGAACCAACTTTGGTTCAACGGTTCAATCTTGCGTTTGAAGCCTTCTTTTCCTCTAAGTCTTTTGATCTCTTCGAACCTATTGAACCCATTGAACCATTTTGGTTCAAGGTTCAACGGTTCAATAGTTCATTCCTTTGTTCTTTGAAGCCTTCTTTTCTTCTAAGTCTTTCGAAGCCGTTAAACTTGTTGGAGCGATTGAACTTTGAACTTCTACCGAAGCGCTTAACTCTTTAAGCTTGCTAATGTCGTTGAACCTTTGAACCTTTTGGAAGCGGGGTTTAATGGTTCAATGGTTCAATCCTTTGAATGAAGCTCGTCGATGAACATTTTTTGTTGAACCAAGGTGTTAAACCAATCTTGAATTTGCCTAAGTGTTGGAAACTTGCTCCTTTGAGAGAGCTCACCTATTGAAGCCATTGAACCTGCTAGTCCCTTAACTGAAAAAGCTTAAATAATGAAGAATTTGAATGCTCAGAACAAATTTTTGAGAAGGGAAGAGGTAATTTTGTCCTGCATGACCAAAATAGTTCATATGTTATCCCAAAAATGAGTGACTAATTTTGGGAACAATAGCTAGCCCAGTTGGTGAACTTCCTTCAGTTGAAAACTTGGAACAACTGAGGGGAGTAGAAACCAAAATCTCTAGTGCCTTGAAGTATGCCATTGGGCTAAGGAAACATGCTACCCAAAAAAGAAAGGCACCAAAAATGAAAATGAAAAGCACAAAATAGAAACAAAGACTATACAAATATACATATGTATAGGTGAAGTTATCTGATACTTCAAGAATTAAAGTGCTTTAGATGTTACCCATTGTGAGGCAGAGAAAAGGGCGTGCCATCTTGATACTTCAATAGCAAACTATTTTCACCATTGAGCTGATGGATAATAAATGGGCCTCTCCAAAGGGAGTCAAATTTTCTATACATTCCCTTTGGTTCTCTTCTCTTGTCCCATAACAGGGCTTGATTTCCAATCTGGAAATCAAAGTTTTTTACTTTCTGGTCGAAGAGCTTCTTCACCAGACTTCGATGCATAGCAATTCAGTCCACCACCACAGTTCGCTGCTCATCCAGCTCAGTCAAGCACATGATCCTCTTATTGATGGAGCTTTCATATGTCTGATCTTCGACTGCCTTAGCCAATTTCAATGTTGACAATTCTAGGATGATTGGTATCTCAGCATTGAAACCATAAAGAAGTTGGAAAGGTGACATACTAATTGCCCTCTTGGGTTTAATTTTGTCTGCCCATAAAGCATCAACCAATGCTTTATGTCATGTTCGTTGGTTGTCATCTACTAGCTTCCTGATGATAGTCACCAAGTTCTTGTTGCTTGAGTCAGCTTGGCCATTCCCTTGTGGAAAGTAATTAGAAGAGTGGGAGAGAGTAATTCTATAGTAAAAATAGAACTGAGTAATCTCTTGGGAAGAGAAACAAGCTGCATTATCTATGACAATCTTGGTTGAGACCCCAAACCTGAAAATGATGTTCTCCTTGAGGAAATTGCACACTACTTCTGAAGTGGCCTGCTTGGTTGGAATAGCTTCCACCCACTTGGTGAAGTAATCTATGGCTGTGAGGACATAATCATGTCCATCACTTGAAGATGGGTTTACAACACTAATGAAATCGATTCTCCATTGCTGAAATGACTCTTCTATCACCACTGGTTTGAGAGGCAGAGCAACTATCTTGGGTCTTCCAATGAACTATTGGCATAGTTCACATCTTCGTACCCATTTGTATGCATCTTGAAACAAAGTAGGCCAGTAATACCTGGCTCTTAGAATCTTATGGATAGTTACAGGAGCAGAAAAATGTCCTCCACAGGCTAAATTATGTAAGGAGTTTAAAAGTTGGTTATGCTACTCTATCTATGCAGTGAAAGAACACTCCATCAAGGCTCCTTTTATACAGGCCGTTGTGCCATAAGACAAAATTGACAGCTTTCAACTTGACAGTCTTCCTTTTCTTATAAGACAGGTGAGCAGGACACTCACCGTAAGTAAGGAAATGAGAAATACTTGAATACCACTCATTCTTGGTGGAGACAAAGAGGACTATTGGCGTGTTTTCAATTTCTTCTTCTCCATGTTCTGTTTGTTTTAGTCTGTTGTCAGCAATCAATTGGCATAAGCCTCTTCCCTGCACCAGCTTCATTAGTTTGATGACTAGATCAAACTCCTAGATTTTAGCAATCCAATTGCCTCTTTTCATCCCAAACTCCTACTGAGTTAATATGGATTTGACTGTGGTGTCAAGAACCAGGGTAGTAATGTGTGAATTCAGGATGTAAAAGCAAAAATGCTTCACTGCCTTTACCACTACATAAGCATGCTTCTCCATGTTTGAGTACTTTAGCTCATGAGCTTTAAGAGGACAACTCATAAAAAAATGAGAGATTTCACACCTTCTTGGTTCTGTTGAACTAGAATTACTGAAAGTGTGTGCTCATAAGCATAACTATACATTATGAAATCTTTTGTATAATCTAGACAAACTAGAATTGGGGCATGGATAATAGCTATCTTGATGTCTTCAAATGCTGACTTGCCTTCTGTAGTCCACTGAAAAGTAGCCTTGCCCTTCATCATGTCCATAATGTGGTGAGTCTTCTTAGCAAACTCGGGGATGAAACTTCATAAAAAATTCACCTTTCTAAAGAAAGAGTGAACTGCAGTCTTACTTGTGGACAAAGTAAGTTCTTGGATGGACTTGACTCTATTTGAGTCAATATTTATGCCTTTTCAGGATACAATGTGCCTGAGAAGTTTTCCTTATGTTACTCCAAAAATAGATTTATTGAGATTTAGAGAAATGCTATTCTGGCGACATCATTCCAACACTTATTGCAAATGGTGCACATGATTAGGGCGATGCTTAGAAAAGACAGTTAAATCATCTAGGTACACTATAATGAACTTACCCATTTCATCTTTGAAAGCAAGGTCCATTGCTCTCTAAAAAGTGGTGCCAACATTTATCAGGCCAAATGGCATTCTTCGATAGGCAAAGGTGCCCCAAGGCATGGTGAAGGCAGTCTTGTGGTGGTCTGCTTCACCAACTTCAACTTGATTATACCCTGAGAAGCTATCCAGCATTGATAACATCTCTAAACTAGTCATTGTTTGAAGGACTTGATCCATAATGGGCAGAGGATATTTATCTTTTAAGGATGACTAATTTAAATTTTTGAAGTCCACACAAAGGTGAATTTTGCTATTTTTCTTCCTCACAGGTACTATGTTGGCAATCCACGTGGAATGATGGATTGGAAAAATTATCCTAGCATTCAGCATTTTTTGTATCTCAAACAAAATAGTACCTGATATCTTCAGATTGTACTAGAATTTTTGCTTGTAAGGTACTAAATCACTCTTGAGAGGGATTTCATGGCAGATGTCATCAGGGCTGAGCCACTTCAGATCATCATAGGAGTATGCTAGGACATCTATGTACTGGCTGAGTAGAGCAGTGAACTTGAACTTCTCTTCTTGAGTGCAACATTTCTCAATGTTTACCATCTTGGGATTTTCTTTGGTACCTAGATTTATCTGATCAAACTCCTAGGAGGAGCTTGAATTTGTTTGTTGCTATTTGATGAACCTGTCATATTTGTCAAACAACTTCTCAAGGGAAATCAGGCCTTTTGGATTTTTTTCCTTTAAGTTGCAAAAATTTTTCACCTGCGTCTGTGCTTGATCCAGGGAATGGTTCAAGCTTCTGAGGCTCACTGCCTTCAAAATGAAGCTATTCAAAGCTATATTTTTGCTCCAGAAAGGTAATGATTTGGTTGTCACCATTGAACACTTGCCAATGATTGGCATTGTCAGGCACACTTGGTCAAAAGACCAATTCAATAATGTATCTGTCTCCCTTAAAATCAAGGTGAGGAACTAATAGATTTGTTGAAACAGCTAGTGCATTAGCTCGATTATTGAACTCCCTAGGTATGGCAGAGATATTGAAAGCATCAAAGCTTTTAATTTGATCCTAGACTAGATTGCGGTAATGGCGCAATCTCTCATTTTTGGTTTGATTTAAGTTCTTTACCTGACAAACCACCAGTTCAACATCTCCTTTGGCATGGAGTTTGATGCTTTTATCTCGAGTAGCCTTTTATCCAAGCAATAGAGATTCATACTCTGCTGTGTTGTTGGTGTTGCTGAACTGCAACTTGTATGAAGAAGGAAAAATATGTCCTTAAGGAGATATCAACACAACCCTAGCTCCTGAACTGGTAGAGGAACAACTGCCATCAAATTATAGAATCTATACCTCATCAGACATTTATTTTTCCTTAGATTCTTCTTCATTTGGAGGGGGAGATTCTTCTACACTTGCACTGTAATCCACCAATCCTTCTACTGTTCCATTTGAACCAATATTCAGGTTGACACATTCAGGAGCTTCATCAGGCACCTCATAAACTTCTTCTGTGGATAAAAAGTAATTACCTATGCCTAAAGACTCAAATAGAATTTGAGCTTTAGGTGCTGATGTTTGAGTGACCACGTATTTTTCTTCCTTGTCAGGGAGCAATCTATGCATAACACCTTTGACTAGGATTCTTGCCTTAGATACGTCCATGCTTAATTCACTAGCAACATCCTTGTAGAAATTCTACCCAAGAAAGATGCCATATGATGCTGGGACGTTAGCCACCAAGACAGTCATCTTGGTTCTCTTGTCTAAAAATGTTGCAAATATAATTTGGGCGTCCTTGATTTGTCCCAACAGTGGCACTTGTTTGTTCTCCATGGAGAAACATCTCCCAAATATTTTGGTTAGTGTGAGACCAAGGGATTCTACCACTTTGGCAGGCATGACATTATCAGATGCACCTGAGTCTATGATGTAATTGTTTAATTGGTTTTTATTTATCAATAGGGAGACATAAAATGGTTCAGTCCTCCTGAGAGCAGTAGGAGGAGTAATGACAAGGTTATTCTTGGTGGATGTGTTCTTGGGAGAATCATGAGTTACCTTTGGAATTACTTGTCCTACAGGGATGGCTTGGTTCTTTACATATTGAACCAACTTATCTAAATGCTCAGGGTTGGACTATAAGAATTCAAATTCAAACATTTGAATTTTGGTTTTCTTTATATGGTCAATTATATCAAATGTTTGAAATGAACTAGGAATAGAGGATGGGAGTTCATCTTTTTGATTTTTGGGAGGGGGAGGACTGGTCTATGAATTTGAAGTAGAAGGTGTAGGGATGTTTGATGTACTTACCTTTCTTGCAATCACTGGGTCCTTTGGTTGGAAAGGGAGAGTGGTTCCAGGCTTTGTAATTGAAATTGCTAGTTGAAGTTGCTCATCTATTTTTTATTTATCAGCGTGCTAGGCTGACTAGTTCTTAGACCGGGTGAACATAGCATATGATCCTTCAACTACTTTACCTTCACTTCTGGGTTCATCCTGGTAATTTAGGAAACCAATGTTGGAGTCGCCAGCTAATTCTTATTCTCCCTCTATGAATAGATTAGTGTCATCTTTTGGGTTCAACTCAGGCTGAAAGAAGAAATCTGATTCTGCTTCAAGATATCCAACTACTGAGTTGGTTAGAGGTGCTTCAATGGTAAGGTTCCCCCGTGGAGGAGGAAGATGATTTGTTTGCCCTTGATTCCTGGTAGCATTGCCTTGGTATGACTGATTGAGGAATGTCCTCCTTGGTACATCTCTGCATGAAGGCACATATGACATCCCTTGCACCATTTACTTTTTAAGAGTTAACAATTCATTTGCTAGCTTCTGCACTATTGGATCAGTGGTGGCTGTAGGTGAGTATTCAAAAGATGAAAAGGATTTACCTCTGTTAGGATCTCTCCTTATCTTTTCTACCAAAATAAGGTCATCTTCTACCTTAGTAGCCAAATCTTGAGCAGCAACAAGGTCTATGTGGCTAGCCTGTCTTAGTAGAAAACTCACTTCAGATAGTTGTGAGTTGATGAAGAAGCATTTAAGGTTCTCAGGTGTTGGCTGAGCAATTGTAGGAATTCGATTTCTCAGCTTGTCAAACTTGGTAATGAAGTCCCTCATAAGTTCATGAGGTTCCTTATTCATCTATTTGAGTTGGGCCAATAAGGCATGTGCATCTTCTGTAGGCTTGAACTTGGCTTCAAATTTAGCTTTAAGAGTGTCCCAGTCAGTCACTGACCTAGCCTGCAAATGGTAGAACCAGTTTGCAGTAGCGCCTCGTAGTGTTTCCATAAATAGCCTAACTGCTACATCTTCGTATTCCACACCTATCATGCCACAGTCTATGCTGAAGGCAACAATATGGTCATCAAGATGAACTCTCCCATCACCAAAGAATTTGGGGATCTTCCTTGAACTGTGTGGTAGCTCATGTAGAGGTGGAGTAAGATTTAGTGGACCAAAGGAGTTACCCCAGGGGCCTTGAACTACCATGATTTGATTATGGATAGTGGGGATGACAAATTTGGGTGGAGTATGTATATGCAAAGCTCTGCTAATAGCAGAAAAGGAAGCTCTACCTTGTGTTGGCTACCTGGTACGAGTAGGAGGAACACTGCTGGATCATTGAACTTGAAGTTGGGGAGGGAACAAATCCAAATTGCCCTACTGCACCAACTCAAAAATAGGGTCAAAAACACCTTGGGCTCTCTGTTTTCTAGTATAGCATGGAGTTTCTAGATTCTAGAATAAAAATGGGAAAGAACTGGCCCTACTTCAGCTTGAAGCTTGAGGCTTCAAATTGTGTGTTCTTTCCCCAGTGGAGTCACCAAAAAATTGTTGGGTGAATATTTTGTCACCAGCTAACTGATGAGAAAAATAGGTCTCTTCAACCATAATAAGGGAGATTGGTTAGCCAAATGTGCAGGTTTACCACCTCAAAGATGGACAAATCTCTCCTTTTATCAAGGGGAGGTTCCCTATAAATATGAGGAGCTATATACTATATAAACAAGCAAAAAATAACACTCAGGGGTAGGACTACACCATCCATCTCTCTTTTTTTAGAGATGATTTTCACAGATAAAGGAGAAATCCTGGTGATGATACTAAAGGGAGTTCTCTTCTTGCAGAAGTGGTCTTGCAACAAGGTGTAGGAGTTCTTTCTGGTGGGTAACCAACAGGTAACAAGGGTGCAATAACCAACATGATGAAGTGTAGCACAAAGTCTACACCTCAACTGCCCAAAGAGTGAAATATGAAGGATAATGGAGGCACAAAGTCATCCCAAGATCCTTTACATAGAAAGAAATAGATAAACACACTAAAGGCAATTGTAGACAACAAAAAGTCTTTCCACAACTGGCTTCAGGACACCTTCCTAATTACTTGCACTAGTTCTGCTTATTTCAATAAAATGGACAGGAATGCATTCATGAAATAGACATAAGAACAATCTCCTAAAATGACATAAGCTATAACAACACAAAGTCTGAAAGTAACTTGCTTTCTCATTCAAACAAAGAAATATGATGAACAATCTGAGCTCAAAGTCTCAGTAATCGCCTCTCAATTTTGGTAGAGTTTCACTTCTATAATAGAAAAGATCTCCTTTTCATAAAACAAGAGATTACCATATATCACAGCCAAGAAAGGCTTGGTATTTTGTTCCATGGAATGACCCATACTGCATTTAATGCCTTGAATGTGCTTTCAGTTCTATCAAGGGGCCATGCTTGGAATAGTGCATTGCCTTAACTATGGCATGCCCATTCATCTTATATGTCTCCTCCTTAGCATGGGTTGTCTAGTCTTTTTCCTGATGTCTGTGCAGCTATGTATTTTGCCTTTACTTCATGGATGAAAAATAGGCTACGTCCTTGATTTGGTGCACTCAGAAGTTTATTTTGTGGATTGTTTCACCTACTGGAAATAACTCCCTTGTAGATATTTTTGTATTGTTCTTTCTTCTTTCCTGCTGTTATTGGAGCTCTCAGGCTATCTTCTTCAGCTGGTCGTTTGGTTCATCCTTCAAGTCCCGCTCTATATTTGAAAATCAACAGATAATCCATTACCTTAATTTTGACGTTCATGGGGACGTCAATGGTCGTTGGTTGTTTGAACCATATTGAACCATGAACCTTTGAACCTTTGAAAGTTCATTGGTTCATTAGTTCATCAGTTTAGGCAGTCTTTATCGATTCCCTAGTTCCATCGCTTCCTTACTCTTTGGTTGAACCATCCCTTTGAATTGGGCTTCTGGAATCATCTATTTCCTTCCTTTGTCTGGAGCTTCTTTTGAACTATTGAACTTGTGAACCATTGAACTTTGAACTCTTTTGGTTCAAGGTTCAATCGGTTCATTCTTTGTTCCATTGCTTCCTTTATTTTTCTAAGTCCCTTTGAAGCCTTGAAAATCCTTTGGCTTTATGTTTTTGGAACACCTCAAAGGGAAGGTGTCCCTTCGGGTCTTCGAGAAAGGTCCATTTTCTTGGTGCTAAGAGCCCATCGCAAGGGTACCTACCCTTCGGGGTCATTCAGGTAGTCTTTGGGTTAATTCCTTCAGGCAAAAATGTCTGAAGGAATTCCTTCAGACATTTTTTCTGAAGGAAACCTTTCCTTTGCCTTGTCCACTTTTCTTTGGGATTTTCCTTTCGAGCAAATTCCTTCAGACAAAAGTCTGAAGGAATTCCTTCGGACTTTTTATCCAGAAGAATTCACCTTGTCTTTGTGAAATTCTTCTACATAAAATCTTTTCGAAGGAATTCTTTTGGTTCCTTTACTTAGTAATTTCTTCAGACAAAAAATCCGAAGGAAACCTTACCCTTTCAGCCTTCTCTTTGATCTTTGAATTAATATTCCCTGCCCTCCACAAGGGCACCTGCCTTTAGTTCACTACCCTCGACATGGACACTTGTTCCTTCAGCTTTGGGGCAGTCCTCTGAACCGACCGATTGAACCAACTTTAGTTCAACGGTTCAATCTTGCGTTTATAGCCTTCTTTTCCTCTAAGTCTTTTGATTTCTTCAAACCCATTGAACTCGTTGAACCCATCGAACCATTTTGGTTCAAGGTTCAATGGTGTAATGGTTCGTTCCTTTGTTCTTCGAAGCCTTCTTTTCTTCTAAGTCTTTCAAAGCTATTGAACTTGTTGGAGCGGTTGAACTTTGAACTTCTGCCGAAGCACTTAACTCTTTAAGCTTGCCGATGTCATTGAACCTTTGAACCCATTGAACCTTTAAACCTTTTGGAAGCGGGGTTTAATGGTTCAATGGTTCAATCCTTTGAATGAAGCTCACTGATGAACATTTTTGGTTAAACCAAGGTGTTGAACCAATCTTGAATTTGCCTAAGTGTTGGAAAGTTGCTCCTTTGAGAGAGCTCACCTATTGAAGCCATTGAACCTGATGAACCTGCTAGTCCCTTAACTGAAAAATCTTGAATAATGAAGAATTTGTATGCTCAAAAAAAAAATTGAGAAGGGAAGAGGTAATTTTGGCCTGCAGGACCAAAATAGTTCATATGTTGACCCAAAAATGAGTGACTGATTTTGGGAACAACACAATATACAAACAATGTCTTATAAAACTAGATCATGGTAGTCCTGGTGGTCTCCTAGGTAGCTAATGCACAAAATGAGAAAAGGTGATGATCTTGTAAGAAGGAGCTTAATGATCCACTAGCATCACATCCTCATAAAGACCCTTATAACATTGGGCCTCTCTAGTTAACTATGATATCTGATGAGTCACGTCACACAAGCCTTGTCTTTATAATAGATTCACCCCCTCATCCTTGGTCTGCTTTACTCCCTGTAACTCAACCTCTTGATGGTTCAGTCAGGCCTAAATTTGAGCCATCTGACCTTGTAAGGCTATTATTTGCATATATGTGGCCCCAATCTATCCTAATAGGGTGGTTAAATGAGCTAATATTGGGCCCATTTGAATGTCCAACTATGTTCTTTACCTTTATAAATCTACAACCTATAGATGATATATGTCTCTCTCACCGGTAATCCTGGATACCTCAGCCACCCTTGCTCTCACCTCCTATTATAAGTTATCAATCTGTGACTATTCTACCACACTAATAAATGGTCAAGAATGCCCCATAACATCAGGACCTGTCCCTGCTACCCTTTGATCACTCCTTGCTACTCCCTGGTCACCAATTACACCTTCATCAATCACCATCAAGTCCTGATCATTCCCACGATCCCCACTATTCTCTCCATCTCTCCCTGCTTATGGTTATTTCCTCTATGTTGACTATCTCCTTAATCATGCCTGAGCTTGCAAGGGCCTCCATACTACCCCTCTCCTCTTAGACCCCTGCACTACCCTCAAAAGTCTCCTAGGTCATATTTGTCACCACCACCTTATATAGGCTACAATAACTCTAGAATCTACTATCACCGTCTAAAAATCACATACAACAAGCACAATGCTATCATAATCCATGTGTACTATAGCCCTATCAACTATATTCCCCCATCGAGGCCTCTCTCTCTCATTCTTGGCAAATAAGTGCTCCTCTCTTAGGACATCCTGCTAACACCCAAACTGCCTTTGCACTCTATCAGATCGATATCTCTTTATGATATAATTTTAGTGCCCTATAATATAACATTTTGTCAACATATACATAGTGTAATTTGCATCCTCTACCCACCCCCATTATACCTATCTGTATGGCATATAATTAATCTAATCATCTATTAAACTGCCCAATGTCTATCTATAAAGCCTCGTGTCACCTACATGTGCTCTTTGAACCCCCATAATAATATACCATCTAAAAACTAGTGATTGATCAAGATCACAATCTTCTCAGGTACTTAGAGGCCTCTTGATTTGCACATGCTCCCAACATGAAATCTATAACAATATCGAGGGTTCAAATCTCATTGGCCCCCCATATGCCCCTATATGTAGCTCCTTATATATGTTACCCAACACAATCGATCCCCATGCAAATACTGTATATTCCTACACCATGTCATCCAC
This sequence comes from Torreya grandis, assembly GCA_037957365.1. Taxonomy (NCBI): domain Eukaryota; kingdom Viridiplantae; phylum Streptophyta; class Pinopsida; order Cupressales; family Taxaceae; genus Torreya; species Torreya grandis. The sequence goes on from JARHVA010000006.1 coordinate 10,392,200, forward strand.
TACATCCCCTAATCCTAACTGAAACCACTATATACTCTTATCTAAGAATAATATTCCAGTAATAAGAGATGTGAACACTAGGGTCAATATGTCTATGGTCCTATCTTTGAAGGCCCTGTCAATATCAATCCATGAATCATGAACCCTAACCTATAAATGTTCATGTAACCATTAAATAGTCACACTTAATGACCATGACCTCTAATAGATTGTATCTCCTCTCATAGGTAATTTGGAAATATGCCACACATGTTCTAGCATCACTGTCATCTCCCTTATGACAAAGTGGAAGGTGCTCATCTCTAAATACCACCTCTTCACCAATGCAGTGATAAGAGCCCAGTCTATCCTAATGAAGGGCATCATGGTATTATAGTAAAGTCCTATCATCTCTATCACTAAAAAATTAATCAATCTCAGATGATGCATCTCATATAACACCAAGGGCCATTGTAGTCTAGATGCTAGGACACCTAAATCCTCGTATACCACAAACACTATTAGTTGCTACTTACCATAAACGTATACCCTAACCTAGATTTTTCTTATACTATCCCTACCTTATCTAATTAGTTACATATTCCCTTAATTGTCTCCTTACTCAACTAGCCCTACTACTAGCCCTAATCAAAATTGCTCTTGGATCTTAACCCTAAATTGTGATTTCACAAAATCGCTACTTGTCTCTTGCGATTTTGCAAAAATGCAAGTCATTTTTTATGGCTTTGTAAAATTGTAAGTCACTACTTACAGTTTTAGAAAATCATAAGTCACCTACTATGGTTTTACAAAACTATATTTTGCTAGTTGCAATTTTGTAAAACCACGGGTTGCAAGTAAGTGCATTACTACAATTTATGTGTGCAAAACCATAACTAGGGGCAATACCCCAATTGTGGTTTTGCTCTATTTGATTTTTCCACTAATAAATACCCTAATAAATGTAACCAATGGACAAAATGATAAGTTAAGTTAAGGCATTTACTATTGGTTTAGCCTTCATAGGTCTTTGGAACTCATGAACTCTCTCACCATGGTGGGAAGCACGTGGAATGTGGTGCATTGTCATTAGCTTTAGAGCATAATTTTTCAATATCCAAGAGTGAAAATGAATTCTTTTTACCCTTAATTTTATATTTTACCCCCTATAACTCTATTATTTTTTCCTCACTCACCCTGTTAACCCTACCCTTCTACCTAAAATTTTTATTCTCATATCCATTTATCCATCCTTTAATCATGTTTCCTATGACTATTCTCTATCCCACAAGGCATTTCCATCATTTTCAGGAGTATGGTCTTCCATCTCCCTGCACCTTGTCTAACATCCTGAGTCATAACTACATTAGCATGAGGTCTTTTTCAGACTATGTAGGCAACACTTGGCTACTTTTTAGTGCCAAGAATATCTCGACCACCAATTCTTTTCATGGTCACTCAAATGTATTAAATCATGTTATGCTACAATTATCGTATCAAATCCATTTATTAACAAAAACCACTTATCTTATATCCTTTTATCGACTTGTAACTCTCCCTTACATGTGTCCTTGCCTGGGAAATGTCGATATCTCATGACCTTATCCATTCTCATCTATCCATTTCCTAAACACGTCTTTGTCTCATGATTATTCATCCCATCTGATAATCTGCTTGCCTCTCTCTTTAGCATTGGTCTTTGCCTATGACTCATCTTCAGAGGCTAATCATTGTTACTAAGGTGTGTTCCCCCTTGGTACAAGTCTTACACCTACAACTTACTCCCTTGCATATTCACTTGGAGCACCTTATCATTCCTAGCTCAACTAGCATCTGGGGCATCCCAACTCCTCATCATCTTGATTATATACCCACCATGTGATATCTTTTTGAGTACCCATCTGGTCCATTCTTCCCTGTATGCCCCGTCGATGGGGTATCATGCAACCTTATTTTTATTAATTCATCCATGCAATGGTTTTTATTTGAAAGACCATTATTTCCCACTTCATTACTCTAATGCCCTTTTAAAGAGGGGGAAAATTTATAGATCTAAATCTGCTCATTTTAACTATTCTACTAATCTCGCTATTTATTACAACTAATCTCGTAAACATGGTCCTAGTTAAAATCTCATTACCCATTATATATTTCTTACATCATGCTAATATTCCTACACTCCCCATGCTATATTAATCCCTTGATTATCCCACTAATATCCCATTAAACCACTATTTCTACCTCATTTAATAACCACTTGCCCCACTTACTAATTTAAAATTCAAAATATTCTACCTACCCCCCCAGCCAACCTATCCATAGCTTCTCCCAAACACCTAGATCCTTTAACCTCCATAAAATCCCTAAACTAATCCCTATTAACTCCTAATCAAATCTGGAAGCCTCTAAAATCCAGAGTCTTCTCTAATTCTCTAGAATTCTCTAAAACTAGAGAGTTATTATAAATTTAAAATTCATTTTTAATCCTCCCCACCACCCTGTAAATAACCAAGCATGGAGCATGGCTAAACTAACTTAAAAACTTGAACTTGCATGAGAATACACCCAAACTCTCTTATAATCTTCATACTTCCATTATATGCACATTATCCTTGCATCTAAGAAACCATTGATCCCTATTGCATCCATCTTAAATCTTGAAGCCACTATTGTCAATCAATCCAACTAGCAATCCAATAATCTTTGGAGAATCCATTTGAAGATCTTGGAGGGAAGACAAGAGAAGCAAGGTGATGGTAAGAGTCTTCTTATAAGTTCTGATTGCTTTTATATTCTCTCTCTTTAATTTTTTTTTGTAGATGATGGGTTATATATATATATATATTAAATCCATAGCTCAAATTTTATAATCATACAATAACCACTGATTTAGTATAGAATTGACTAGCTTTGACTTTTTAAAAAATAGTAATAAATAGTGCAAGTAAGAACTTAGATGGATAACAACTGAAATGGGTGATAAAAATTGAGGTGAAAGCTAGGTTGAGTGTCATAAATTGAATACCAATATCAAAACCCATCATATATAGTAACACCACAATTAGATAGTAACACCATTATTGGAAAAGTGTCGGTAATGTCCTTTATGTAGGACTATCTCAAGCTTTTGGGTGCACCTTTGTCTAGATCTTGTTGGGGATCAACCAACAATGGATTACACTTGTGAAAGCAATAAACGCGAAAATAAATCAGATAGATAAGTAACTAGAATGATAAATAACACAGAACAAGAGATACAAGAAAACACCCTAAAAACTTGTATTAAAACTCTTTACAATAGGAATACAATTGAAGAAACTTCATTCTTCCACACCTCTCTCAGATGCACACAAGATCTCTCACTAGATCTCTATTCCTCAAGAGCTCTCTCTCAAGTACACTCAAATCCAACAACCTGGATTGATGCAACTCAGTACTGTCCTTCAAACATTCACAATGTTCTACTCATACTCACACATTCAACATATTAAGCTAAGAAGATCTTTCCTACATATAGAATTAGGAAACTTGAGCATGCTCTTACAACAAACAGTTAAGCCTCTTGAACAAGGGCTCTAAAAATAACATTGCTAATAATAGAGACGCGAGCTTGAGATTACAACTCAAACTCATCATGCAAACACTCGCTTCTGTCCTCGAAAATCGCTTTTTGGACACACAGGTAACCGACGTCGGTTCCTGCCTGTTCGCTTGTGACCGTCGCCGGCCGACCGACTGCCGACGTCGGTGCCTCTGCAACTGCAACTGACCGACGTCAGTCGCTCCTGACCGACGCCGGTGTCTGTGTAGACTCGAACCTATGTAGTATGCTCCTTGGTGAAGCTTTTAGCTCCACACACCCTAACAATCTCCCACTTGGAGATAAACAGCTGCACCAGTACTTGTACAGCAACATCTTCTAGCTCCTCCATCTTCAACTCAATCATGAAGACCAATGGAAGTTGAATAAAGATTCAACTTCTCCTTCGTAACCGGCTTTGTTAGCATATCAGCAGGATTCTTGTCTGTATGGATTTTCTCCAGCTTCAACTCACCATCTTCCAATACCTGCCATATGAAGTGGTACCTTAGCTGTATGTGCTTGGTTCTTGAGTGAAAAGCTGAGTTCTTAGCCAAATGGATTGCACTCCAACTGTCACTATACAATCTGTAACTTCCATGCTCCCTTCTAAGCTCTTCCATGAACCGTGTCATCCATATCATCTCCTTGCTAGCTTCTGTGGCTGCAATATACTCTGCTTCTGTAGTTGACAAGGCTACAACCTTCTGCAACTTAGATATCCAGATAACCTCCGTTCCACCTACAGTAAAAACATAACCTGTGGTGCTCCTCCTGCCATTCAAATCACCTGCCATATCTGAGTCTACATAACCATGTAGAGAAGTATCTGAACCTCCATAGCACAAGTGTCTACTGCTGGTTCCTCTCAGATATCTAAGGATCCATTGAACTGCTTTCCAATGTTCCTTACCTGGATTGGCCATATACTTACTTACTACTCCCACTGCTTGGGCAATATCTGGTCTAGTACACACCATTGCATACATCAAACTCCCTAATGCGGAAGAATATGGAACCTTGCTCATGTACTCTACCTCATCATGTGAATTAGGACATTGTTCTTTACTCAACTTAAAATGTCTAGCCAAAGGTGTGCTTATCGGTTTAGCATCTTGCATATTGAACCGTTTCAACACCTTGTCCACATAATCCTCTTGAGACAATATCAACCTGTGATTTTTCCTGTCTCTCTTAATGCTCATACCAAGGATTTTCTTTGCTACTCCCAAATCCTTCATTGCAAACATTTGAGCTAATTTCACCTTAAGCTCAGAGATATCTTGCATGTGAGATCCTGCAACCAGCATATCATCTACATACAACAATAGAATAATATATCTACCATTATCAAATCTCTTAAAATATACACAATGGTCAGATTGACATCTACTGTAGCCATGCTCAGTCATAAACCTGTCAAATTTCAGATACCATTGCCTAGGAGCTTGCTTGAGGCCATACAAGCTTTTCTTCAACCTGCACACTAACTTCTCCTTACCCTTGACCTCAAATCCTTCTGGCTGTTCCATGTATATTTCCTCATCCAAGTCTCCATGAAGAAACGCTGTCTTAACATCTAGCTGCTCAAGATGCAATTCCTCAAAAGCAACCAAAGACAATACAACCCTTATAGAAGTCATCTTAACAACAGGAGAAAAAATCTCACCAAAGTCAATACCTGGCTTTTGTGCAAATCCTTTCACTACCAATCTGGCCTTATATCTCATCTGTCCATCCTCACCTTCCTTCAACCTGTAGGTCCATTTGTTCTTCAGTGTTCTCTTACCAGCTAGCAATTCAACCAAATCCCATGTTTGGTTCTCTCTTAAGGACTCCATCTCCTCAACCATGCCACGCTCCCACTTAATCCTGGACTCCACCTGTAATGCTTCTTCAAAACTCTCTGGTTCTCCACCATCAGTTAGCAATAAATAATATAAGGAAGGAGAATATCTAATTGGAGGCTTACTTACCCTTTCTGACCTCCTGATGGGTGTCTTGGACTCGTTCTCAACACGCTGTCCACCCAAATTTTATGACAGTGACCGACCTCGGCCACCTGTAGACCTATTACTGGCCGACGCCGGTTCTTCCTAGCCGACGTCGGTGCCTGTTCTGCCGACGTCGATCTCTGTATGACCGACATCGATTTCTGTACTGCCGACGCCGGTTCCTAACCTGCTGACGTCGGTCTCTATGTTTTCCTGTAAGTGATTATTTCTTTTTCCCGCGAGCTCATTTTGAACCATAACTTCGTCCAATTCTCCATTGCTTTGCCCAGATTGATCCATCTTCCTTATCTGATCACTGTACATCACTCTTTCATTGAAAACAACATCACGGCTCCTAATTACCTTGTTAGTTCCTAGATTCCAAAATCTGAAACCAAAATCATCTGAGCCATAGCCAATAAACGTGCACCTCATAGACTTAGCATCAAGCTTCTTTCTATTTTCCTTATCTACGTGCACAAAGGCTTCACAACCAAAAACTTTGAGATATGAGAGATCTACCTTTTTACCTATCCATGCCTCTTCTGGAAGTCCACCATCCAGAGCTGTAGAGGGTCCTCTGTTAATCAGGTACACTGCGGTGTCAACTGCTTCTGCCCAAAACTCTAAGGGCAACCCAGCATGCAATCTCATACATCTTACACACTCCATGATAGTTCTGTTCATCCTTTCAGCAATACCATTCTGTTGAGGTGTCCTTGGAACCATCCTTTGCCTACGGATTTCGTGAGTGTAACAATACCAGTTAAACTTAAGACTGCAGAGCTCACCGCCATTATCAGATCTCAAGCACTTTAATCTTCTGCCTGTTTCATTCTCAACCATAGCTTTCCAAATCTTAAAAGTCTCAAAAACATCAGATTTCTTTTTAATACAGTAGATCCATACCTTCCTTGTAGCATCATCTATGAATGTAACATAGTACCGTGATCCTCCAATAGAGGCTACCTGAGCCGGTCCCCACACGTCTGTGTGAACAAGCTGCAACTTCTGCCTTTTCTTAGTAGACCCAATCTTGAGAAAACTAACCATTTTCTGTTTTCCAAATACACAATGCTCACAAAATTCTAGATCCATACTTTTCAAATCTGAAAGCATACCTTTAGACTTAAGAATTGACATCCCCTTCTCACTCATGTGGCCAAGCCTTGAGTGCCACAATTTAGCATCCACATCTGAAGTAGATAACACAGAAGGAGTTTTGTTAGTAACACAATTACACAAATAGAGAGTACCTTCTCTCTTACCTTTGGCCATAACAAGTGCACCCTTGGTCACCTTCCAAGAATTTGCTGTGAGAGTTACTGTACAACCCTCATCACCTAGCTTACCTGCAGAAATCAAATTTCTCTTCAAACTAGGAACATGCATCACATTTTCAACACCCATGTGTTGCCATTCTGCATCTTCAGCTGCACTTTACCTTTGCCAATAATCTTACAAGGCTCATCATCCCCTAAGTACACTATTCCAAAATCTCCATGGATATAGTCACTGAAATATTCTCTGTTAGGGGTAGCATGTAAAGATGCACCAGAATCTAATACCCAAGATTCTATATTATTATGCAAAGAGAAAATAAGAGCATCCTGTGCAATACCTGTAACCTTTGCCTCTTCCTTTCCTTCGTGCTAATTCTCCTCCTTAGGCTTTGACCAGCAATCTCTGCTTATGTGCCCCAACTTTCCACAGTTCCAGCATTGTGGCCTTCTGCCATTTCTGGATTTGGATCTGCCTTTTCCCTTAGATTTATATCTTAATCTCCTCTTGCTCCTTTCTTTTTGCCTTCCCCTGCTCTCGAGATTTAAAGTGTTCCCAGATGTCTCTTCTGTGCTTTTTCTGTGAATTTCCTCATTCAAAATAACACGAACAACATCTTCTACTTTTAAAATATTCGAAGCAGATGCAGTATTAGAAACTGCCATTACCAAGCCATGCCAGCTTTCAGGCAAAGAACATAATATTAAAAGAGCTTTTATTTCATCTTCAAATACAATATTGACTGAACTTAACTGATTAACAATACCATGAAAATCATTCAGGTGATTAGAAACAGATCCACCTTCTTGCATATGCAAATTAAATAACTGCTTCATAAGATATACCTTATTAGAAGCGGAGGGTTTTTCATACAAATTTGCTAACGTAGTCATTAACTCTACCGTTGTTTTAGCCTGTGATAAATTGGATATCACAGTGGATGCAAGACTCAGTCTTATAGACCCCAAAGCCTTTCTGTCAAGAACTTGCCATTCTTCATCCTCCATGTCCTTGGGCTTCTTTGCAATCCCACCTAACGGTAAGTAAAGATCTTTCTGATACAGATAGTCCTCTATCTGCATTCTCCAATGTTGATAGTTCTTGCCATTAAACTTTTCCATTCTCAACTTACTTTCTTCTGCCATTGCTTCTCCCACTCAAACAGAGATCCCTGCAGAAACCCCTGTGAGCAACCTGTAATCCAAACACACTACACAGATCTGAACCACCTGTTAGTGAACCTGAGCTCTGATACCACTTGTTGGGGATCAACCAACAATGGATTACACTTGTGAAAGCAATAAACGCGGAAATAAATCAGATAGATAAGTAACTAGAATGATAAATAGCACAGAACAAGAGATACAAGAAAACACCCTGAAAACTTGTATTAAAACTCTTTACAATAGGAATACAATTGAAGAAACTTCGTTCTTCCACACCTCTCTCAGATGCACACAAGATCTCTCACTAGATCTCTATTCCTCAAGAGCTCTCTCTCAAGCACACTCAAATCCAACAACCTGGATTGATGCAACTCAGTACTGTCCTTCAAACATTCACAATGTTCTACTCATACTCACACATTCAACATATTAAGCTAAGAAGATCTTTCCTACATGTAGAATTAGGAAACTTGAGCATGCTCTTACAACAAACAGTTAAGCCTCTTGAACAAGGGATCTAAAATAACATTGCTAATAATAGAGATGCGAGCTTGAGACTACAACTCAAACTCATCATGCAAACACTCGCTTCTGTCCTCGAAAATCGCTTTCTAGACACACAGGTAACCAACGTCGGTTCCTGCCTGTTCGCTTGTGACCGTCGCCGGTCGACCTACTGCCAACGTCGGCGCCTCTGTAACTGCAACTGATCGACGTCGGTCGCTCCTGATCGACGCCGGTGTCTGTGTAGACCCGAACCTGTTTAGTATGCTCCTTGGTGAAGCTTTTAGCTCCACACACCCTAACAGATCTCTAGGGTCTATTCCTGTGTGCATGAGTCCTGAAACCTTGTATTTTGCCTATAATGACCAATTTAGTGATAAAACCTTAATCCTCCATGTAACTAGGGCATTTAGTTGGCATAAGCTGAAAAGTGTCTTTTTTAATAGGGTAGGCTAGATATCCTCAACACCCCATTGTGAAAAGAGTTGCTTATATACCAATACTCTTAGAGGGATCAAACCTGATGTAGTTTTCCCCACCTAAATGTTGGTATAAGTGCAAGTGATACTAGTATGATAGTGGTCTTAAGTGCCTTGAATGTGCTTGAGACTAAAAATCTGGGTAATTTGAGTTTAGGACTGGTGTAAAAGGTAGTATATAGAAGTAGGACATAATAGGGATTGATAACCTTCACTATGCATAACTTGTTCTAAATTTGAATGTGTATTTTACATCTAATTCCCATCTAGTGGGTAAAGGGCTAAAATTCATGTATTTATATTGTTATGATGTTTATGAGGGTGATAAAAGATGTCTAGGCTGACTTTAGGAGTTTGTAGTTTTAAAAAGATATCTGTTTGAGAAATTAAGAGGCAAAGGAAATTAATGTCATTTTGGGGACACTAGCACCATGTGGCACTAGTGACCAACTAGTAAAACACTAGGCATGAAGGGATAAGATTAAGAAATGAACATCTGAGTTTGCTTTAGGGTTGACTAGGGATGTTTGTGGCCCACATGAAGGATGGATAAGTGTGATAATAAGATCTAGGGCTAAGAAAAGGATAGGTAGTATCAAGTTGCACTTTTAACACTCAAATACCACTTTTAGTTGATTACATTTGCCCCCCCACCCCCCTTAATTCTATAAATGTAGTAAAGTGAAATGAATAAGATAAAGGAAAAAGAAGCATACCTGGACTTACCTGGGAGGTGAAGCCCGTGAAGTTGGGTCTGAGTATGTGAAGTATGCTCTAATGCATGTCCTATAAATGAAACATGCATAAATCAGTCCTTACTTAAGAGATGTCAAAAGCAAAGGCTAAACTGAGTAAATAAGTAAAATTGAGTAAAAAGATAGGAAAGAGGAAAGGAATGAATGCACCTCACTGGGCATGTAAACCAATGCATAACCCTGGTGACAACCTATGTGTGTTGTATATATAGTGACTAATCATTGAATGACTTGGACTAAGTTGATAGCTTGCTCAATCCTCATGTTTGGGTTGCTCAATAACTCAATCCAATTTTGACTCCATCATTGCCCACCCCTTTTTGGTGGATCATGCCCTGTGAATAACTTGGATTGGACTGTTGGTGTGTCTAACCCTCTCGTGTAGGTGGATCAAGAACTCAAGTATGCTATGCCTCCATCATTGACCACTCATGTATAGTATATATATCTAAAACTAAATTATGTAAAGTAACTGTAAATGTCTAATTGAGTATATATAATCAGGTCATCAACTCTGTGACCACTCAGGTACATTAGGCAGCTCTGGGCCACTTAGGAATGCCAACCACTGTAGATGGAGTGAGGCATGAAATTGGTGTGCAACCTAGAATATGATTTAAGGTGTATATAAAGTAGAGATGGACATGTAATTTGTCATTCCATCTGATTAGCTAGTTGTAAATGAGCATACTTAAATAATCTTTCATGCACATGCCCCCAAATTTGATATTTGAGCATATGGATTTTGGACTAAGTTATAATAAACTATATCTAGGTATCTAAATTGAATATGAAAATGATCATATCATGCATAATGCCCCCAATATGAGCAAATTGATTTGAATATGATCTGAACTAGTATGAATCTAAGTAAAAACTAAGTATAACTGATAAATTTGTAACTTAACCTATGCAAACCTATATTGTACCTATTGTACTTTTTTGGCCAATCTGGGTTTTCCTGAAACTAAGGCAAATGGACAACAGTGCCATGTCTTGGATAGTAGCACCATTTTTGGAAATGTGGCACTAGTGTCCCAATTTGGGTGTTAATGTCCTTCTGGTTCAATTTCTATATAACTATACTGCTTTTTGGGTCATTATTTTCCCACTGTGTTTACTTGAGTTTGGTTTTTATAATCAGAGCTTGTGTGCTAAGAAATGTATTGTGAATGTAATATAGGACCCTGATCTTTGTGAAAAACCCTTGTGAATGCCTCCTCTTTTGAGGGAAATTGTTGAACCTGTGCAAGAACTGTCCTCAAAAGAAAAAAACTCTACAAAATGTGTGTTAGCCAGAGCATATATGATAACTACATAATAATCCAATATAATGTTCATACATAATATTGGAATGTAAGATAATCTGAGCATAAGTATGTAATTTAAGATGTATGTCATGTCTAACATTCATAAGGGTGTCAAGATAGATATACTAATGTATGTAACAACAAATTTAAGTAATAACTGGGTAGCTACCTAAGGAGATGGGTCATGATGTCCATCATGGCATCTAAGTAAGAAGGGTAGATGCATGAGGTCCCTCATGGCATCGAAAACTAGTGTGTGTAACAAATAAAGACAATTTTCATGGCCATGACACATATAAGAAAGCTTACATACAAAACACATGAGGCACACAAAGTAGGCCAAGGGGCATAATACAAATGACATGGGCACATATAACTAAATATGAGAAAACAAGACATACAAGGACATTTTCAAATGCCCACATATGCAATCAACAAGCAAGTTGACTTAGATCCACATGGAAGGACATGTACAAATGTCTGCATACATAATTAATAAGGCACACAAAAGGACATGGGCACATGTCCAGAACATACACACTATCAGTATAAGTGGCGTAGAGCCAAAAACAATGGTATATTCAAATGCCCTTGAATAGAAGAAGCATAGATATATAATCGAGTATAATCTAGAAATGAAAGTTGTGTAGCTAGGAATTTGACATAGAGAGGAGGTTAGTCTTGTGTTAGTCTCATAAAATAAATGAAATGAACACACTAATATCCTAACACCTCTAGCATAGACACTAGGGAGAGCTTAGTAACAAAAACTAAATGAAAGCACAACAAAAACATAAAAATACACAATTCCTTTACCTTCCTTGGGAACTCCAAATGGCTTTGTTGAATGGTGTTCTTGGCTTGTGCATCAAGAAGTCCTTGATAATGGAGGTTGCTTGGCTCCTTCTCTCTTTGACACCATGGTTTGTGATTGTTTGGATTGATATTTGGGTATTATAACATTACTTGCATGAGTCTTATGGAACAAATCCTACATAATAACTCTACAATGTCTAAGCTTAGAAATGAAGAGGTATGGCCTTGTATTTATAACCTTAGGAATTAAGTCTCACCCAAGGTGAGTTAAGGTTGGGTTTAGGCTTGGAATGGGTTAAAATTAAACATAGATGTGTTAAAACTAGCTCTAGTTGAGTTAATAGTTGTCAAGTAATTATTATTTACAATTACCAGACATGACTCTCAAATTAGATATTTTATGATATTTTCAAAGAGCATAACAACTCATAAAGACAATGATGAAAGGCTAGGATATTTTGAATTTTTGAATTTCTTTTTTTAGATATTCATTAATTACAAATGGACAATTCAATTAGACATTTAATATTGTTTAGTTTGGTAATTGATTTAGATTAGCATTTTATCTCTTTCAAGATTTGATTTGAGTGTGCAAGTGCCCCACTTAATAGGTCCATAGGCCAAATTGATAATTGTGATGCCGCAAGGTGATTAGGGATGAATCTGTGAGAGGTTATTATTGCATATGATAGAATACCCCAATTAGATATGCCTCAACCTGATTATGAGATTTAATGAATGATGCACAAGCAAATTTGGGATGTTTAATGATTCTTCAGTTTAATTTATAATAGTTGGTAGGAATCAGTCTAAAGTCTAGTCGGAGGCTAGTTATGGCCAATTTTAAGTGTCTAAAAAAGTATGCATGAATATGTAATAGAAATCTATGTAAGATATAAGATGTACATATTTTGAGTCTAAAGTAGTAATAGCCAGCAAAAAATGTGAGTAAGAGTAACATGATCAATATCAAGATATAACAATTCTAAAGTTGGGATGTAGAGTATAAAATATAGAAGTTAAGAATAAAAAATGTGCATAGGGTGCCCCCAAGTGGGTGAATGTGTCAAGTAAAGATCCATGTATCAATGTAAATTCCCCTAGTGGGTAGATAATAGCAAATTTGGACCGGGGTAGTGGACCCGAGTCTTGTAAAAATTTGTAAGCACTTGACAAGAATAAGTGAAGCATGTATATATGTTAAAATCAACTATACTAAGATAACTAGCATATGTAGTGTTTGTAAAATATAAGAAATATAAACATATTTATGCATATAATCTATAATTTTGTGTTATTTGAGTAATTATTTGAATGTTTTTGTTTTTTTTGGCATATTATATTGTTTTTGTATTTTTTGGATATAAGCTATGTACAAAGCACATGAAAATGAACTATGTACGTAAATCAAGAGAGAAGAAAAGTATGTCTAAGTAAATGTTGTAAATAAATGAGATAATGTGCAATCAAAGTGAAATGTATTTATAGACCTAAGAGCACATCCATGGGATGTGGATAATCAAATGGTGGATCCGATGTGAGGTTATCTAGTGTCGGATGCTGGATCTATCCAAACTCAAATAAGTCATCATCATCATGATCATCGTACTATTCTATATGTATCAATAGAGCCTTATCCTTGGTGTTATTCTAGATTCTATGCATCTAAATAACATGTTGCTCTATTATGGAAGATGCCTCCCATGCAGTCCTAGGGTAAACCACATTAGACTGCAGGGTGTCTATATGAAACCTATGGTTCTTATCTATGCCATCATGTAAAATGTGAACCATGTGACCCTAGTGACTGAATGTCAAACATTTATCTGGTCAATCAACTATGGCATCCATCACCTGTAACCATATATTACCAAATGTAACCTATAAATGAGTGCCCCTGCTCATGATAAAGAATAATATGTTGGCCACCTTGGGGCCACATGAAATTGGTAATGTGATATGTCCAATGGAATATTGATAATTTATAACGTGTTGTAGTTCATTTTCTTGATAGCTTATGTGATGTAAAAATGCCAAAGTGTAAGTATTAGGATCAAAATCCTCATCTATAACCACATTGGGAATGTATTTATTTGCAAAAAAAATCTAGATAGTCAATGAATCATTTTGTGAGTATCTATGTCGATGACGACTCTTTCATGGTGCCCATATTTATAGAGGTGGAGGTTGTATGATCTGAATAGTGCCCTGAGCCTTGCATTTATTGAACTTATGATGTAATGCTGAGCATGTATCAATATCATGTCTTATGAGTTTGTGAAAATGACAAAAGGGTTTATCTTCCCGTGGTGACAATCTGTTGATGGATCTATGATGAATTATGGGTAATACCATCAATCCTCTATCAAGTAATATCTATAGAACCTGGTGTAGTGTATCTTATGAACTCCTAACTTGAATCTGTATAATTAGGTCTATATCTATAGATGTAACCAATGTACTTAATGAATGGAGGGATCTGTCACTAACTGTAACTAAGTATGAGAACATGTAGCTATAAGATTATGTATTAGTGGTGTTGCCAGTGTAGGGAGAGGTATAAGTGCTTTAGAATCATCTCTATACTTTCTTGGGCTCACTAGTGTAAAACTTAATCCACATAAATAGTCATCAATGTCAATAGGTGTTGGATCATCCTCTATGGTGGGTATCAAAGTTATAGATGCATACTTCTTTTGAGTTAATAAGTAATGGTAATTATGCTGTGAGAATCTCATCACCTGCTCTACGTAGGGATATCTATACTCTAGGAGGCTACTCTTCCATTATGGGTGAAGGTAACTATGCTAAAAGAAGATTTGGAGGGGGTATACCAATAGTCTTGCTAGACTTCCTAACCTTATATGCATGCATCTACTCAATTGGAATCTTGTGAGGTGAGAAATCTATGAGAACATGAGGTATCCCATCTAAATATGTAATCGGGGTAGGTTTGGTAGGTCTACGATATTTGAATGGTTGATTATATGCTAGATAAGTGTATAAGTATCCATCATGTAAAAACTTAATACATCTATGCATAGTAGAGGGTACAACCTCCATGTTGGGATATGAAACACCGAAAGCACACAATTGATTACCAAATACAAGCAACTTAATATGCGGAATTAACCAGAATCAACAAGTAACTAGAACCCAGAAATAACACATGATATGAGAGACAATACACAACTTGTATTAAAACTCTTACATAAAAGAATACAATAAAGAAGATGCCACTTCTTCTTCACCACCTCTTCAGAGGCTTCCCACACCTCAAGTGAACAGTACTTCTTTCCTCAAAGCTCTCTCTCTTAGGTCCCAACACCCAACTCAAACACTGAGTTGGTGTTCACCTTATACCCGTGCTCCACGCACACCACAAGTGCTCAACGTACTTCAAGTAGATCTCCCCTGAACCTGCAACAACCTGCACCTCAATAGACCTTACTTATGGAAGGATCTCCCTTGCCTTCCTCTTTGCTCTATCTGAGTACACACTTGTACTCCAAGTAGATCTTGCCTAATTCTGCTCCTTGTTGTGTTGTTGTCCTATCTGATCTTGCACACCTGCAAATCAACCTAGTTTTGCACACCTGTGAACCTTGACCTTGCACACACATACATCTGCATATCAGTGATCTTACTTACCATGTAGATCTCCTATAGAAGCCATGCTCACCTAATGACCAAGATCATACATACATGAAGAACCCTGCTGATTCTCCAATCCAGCACCCACACTTGGCACTGTGGCACTAGGAGGAACACACCATTGCTCACCTCACACACAGAAGGAGCTTATAATATTACTCTCTTACTCCCTAGCACAAGTTTACAATACAACCATGAGTCTATTATATAGATCTCATCCAAACAATAATTAGACACCTAATACAATAATTAGATCCACAGCTCTCAGTCTATAATTAGCTCTTGACATGCAAACACTTGGTTCATCAACTAACTACCCATAATATACTCGCAGTCAAACCACACAGGTGACTGACATCGGTCCCTGTCTGCTTGGGGGTCACCGACGCCGACCGATCTCTGACCGACGCCAGTTGCTCTCCTGCCTTATCCTGTCGACGTCGGTTGGCCTGACTGACGCCGGTGTCTATGACACTCCAGCAACTCCTCCAATGGCCTTCTCTATGTCTGCATCAGTGAAGCTTTTAGCTCCACAACCTAACAATCTCCCACTTGGAGATAAATAGCTGCACTGTATCTATCCCTGTACCCCGTCTAATCTATTTCCTAGTTTGTATCCCTCTTCAAGATCAACCCTGAAGACCACCCACCACACAACCTGTGGTGTACCTCCTGTCATTCGAGTACCCTGCCGCATCTGAACCTACAAAACCATGTAGTGAAGTCCTGACCCTGAATAACATGAATCCCTACTGCTGGTCCCTCTCAAATACCTGAGAACTCACTTCTCTGAATTGGCTCCTAACTCTCTGATAGCTCCCACTGCTTGGGGAAACTCAGGCCTATCCTAGACCTCATGTGATTTCGGACACTACACTGTTCAGCCCTTAGTGTGCTTTGATTCTGCATCCTACATCTCACCAACACCTGATTCACATCAGCTCCCACTGGAAACCAAATCAACCTATGATCTCCATGTCTCTCATGCCAAAGAATTTTGCTGCTCCAAATTCTTCATAGCAAACCACTGAACTAATCTTACCCTTAGCTCAACAAAACCCTATATGTACAAACCTGCTAGCTAGCATACTATCCACATACAACAACAAAATGATGTTGCAATCATCATCCCCCTGGTAAGTCAAACCACAGTAGTTACCATGACATTGGCTAAAGTCATGCTTCATCCTCCACCTGTCAAAACCTGTACCACTGTCCTGCAGCTTCCTCAAGACCATATGCCTGGCCTTCCATCTCACATGTTCATTCTCTCTATTCTTCAACTAAGGTATCCATTCATCTCTGTGCTTTCATACTGGTTGGCAACCCTAACAAATCTCCTGATTGGTTCTGCATCATATTCCTGCCATGCTCCCACCTATTTCTCGGATCCTTCCTGCTCTGCAGTAAGCAACGAGTGTAAAGAAGAGGAACAACGAATTTGAGGCCTACTTACATCTTCAGTCCTCCATATGGGTGTTTGAGACTCCTTGATAGCGTGCTGTCCACCCAAAATTTGTTACAGTGACTGACCTCAGTCACCACACAGTCTGCATCCGACCGACGTCGATTCCCATGCGCCTATTCCTGACTACCAACCTGTCGACGTCGGTCCTCGTGACCGACGTCGGTCTTATCTCCTGCCAACGTCAGTTTTCCTATGTTTCCTGTGAGTGATGACTTTTTACCCGCGAGCTCCTTTGAATCAAGTCCCATGTCCAAACTGCCTTGCTCAGAAGTATCCAGCCCCATCCACTGGTCTCTCTCTGCCATCTCCTCCAAGAACACCAAGGCTTTCCAGTTCTTAAACCTGTCAAATATATCTGTCTTCTGCTTAAGAACATGCATCTCCTTCCTGCTCATGTGACCAAGCCTACGAAGCCATGTCTCCACAACAAAAGAAGAATCAGTAATATAAACAAGTAGATAAAGAGTACCTATTTTCTTACCACCAGCTAATTCAAGTGCATCCACTGTGAGAGTTCTCATGCATCTCTCATCACCCAACCTTTCTGAAGAAATTAGCCAAATCTCTAAACCTGGGACCTGCATGACCTCCTTCAACACCCATGTGCTGGCCGCCTATAATTTCAGCTTCACTTCCCCTTTGCCAATTCTTTGGCAAAGCTCACCAGCTCCTCTACCTGGGGCTGCATAGAAAGAGGCAACCGAATCTGTTATCAAAGATTCAACTTTATCCAAGAAACATACCAGAGCATTCTGTGCCACATCCCCTGTAACATCTGCTTCTTCAGTTCCTTCATGCTGATCTGCTACCAACCAACAATCTTCTTTTACCTGCTCTTTCTTTCCAACGGACCGTTGGTGACCATCTGTGCTTTTCAACTCCTCCATTCTTAGCTTACTTTGATCTGCCATTGCTCTACTCCCACTCAATCAGAAACCCCTGAGAGTGACCTGTAATCAAACATAAAACCACTTCCTGCAACCTTAGTTCTGATACCACGTGTTGGGATATGAAACACCGAAAGCACACAATTGATTACCAAATATAAGCAACTTAATATGCGGAATTAACTAGAATCAACAAGTAACTAGAACCCAAAAATAACACATGATATGAGAGACAATACACTTGTATTAAAACTCTTACATAAAAGAATACAATAAAGAAGATGCCACTTCTTCTTCACCACCTCTTCAGAGGCTTCCCACACCTCAAGTGAACAGTACTTATTTCCTCAAAGCTCTCTCTCTTAGGTCCCAACACCCAACTCAAACACTGAGTTGGTGTTCACCTTATACCCGTGCTTCACGCACACCACAAGTGCTCAACGTACTTCAAGTAGATCTCCCCTGAACCTGCAACAACCTACACCTCAATAGACCTTACTTATGGAAGGATCTCCCTTGCCTTCCTCTTTGCTCTATTTGAGTACACACCTGTACTCCAAGTAGATCCTGCCTGATTCTGCTCCCTGTTGTGTTACTATCCTATCTGATCTTGCACACCTGCAAATCAACCTGGTTTTGCACACCTGTGAACCTTGACCTTGCACACACATACATCTGCATATCAGTGATCTTACTTACCATGTAGATCTCCTATAGAAGCCATGCTCACCTGATGACCAAGATCATACATACATGAAGAACCCTGCTGATTCTCCAATCCAACACCCACAATTGGTACTGTGGCACTAGGAGGAACACACCATTGCTCACCTCACACACAGAAGGAGCTTATAATATTGCTCTCTTACTCCCTAGCACAAGTTTATAATATAACCATGAGTCTATTATATAGATCTCATCCAAACAATAATTAGACACCTAATACAATAATTAGATCTACAGCTCTCAGTCTATAATTAGCTCTTGACATGCAAACACTTGGTTCATCAACCAACTGCCCGTAATATACTCGTAGTTGAAGCACATAGGCGATCGACGTCGGTCCCTGTCCGCCTGGGGGTCACCGACACCGGCTGATCTTTGACCGACGTTAGTTGCTCTCCTACCTTATCCTGTCGACGTCGGTTGGCCTGACCGACGCCGGTGTCTGTGACACTCCAACAACTCCTCCAATGGCCTTCTCCATGTCTGCATTAGTGAAGCTTTTAGCTCCATAACCTAACACTCCATAGCATGTATCCAAGGTCTCTCAAGTAATAAGTTGTAGTGAAAATGATTAGGCATCACCTAAAAGTGTGTAGCTAAGTTTTTTGGCACTACCATAATGTCAATGTAATAGATCCCAATGTCTATCTAGGAATGTCATCAAAACCTCTAATATTCTTGTCTTCTGAATAGATGCTACATCAACCCCCATAGTATGTATAAATGTGATATTGCATATATTAAGTCTTGAACCACTATGAATTAGAACTTATTTTAATAGTAGTGGTATTGATTTGTGCTTGAATGAAAAACATTAAATTCTGAGCAATAACTGATCGTGATGGAAAATACTCATTGGAAAAAGATATAACATCCTCAATATCCTTGATAGTGTTCATGATAGATGCAAAGTAAGTTGGCTATGTGTCATGAGGCAAATATGTATGATTGAGTGTTTGAAATAGAATATATTTGAAAATAGTTTCCTTTTGAAGTAATTCCAATATGGATATCTTGGTTGGTGTATTCCTTAACTGATCCACAATGTTAAATGGTCTTTGTTGATATATAGGTCTCGTTGTATTGTGCTGGGGATGAGGAGGGATGGTAGGATTATGTTATTCTTGTATAGGTTGAGGAGGCACCCTATTCTATCTAGTAACAATTCAAATCGCAGGATCTACTATTTATTGAGGGTGAGTAGTAGAGGCAGGATGGAAGCATAAATAATCAATTGGTCTAGGTAAAGGTGGAATAAAAGGAGTATTTTGAACCCTCTATCGTTGAGCAGTAACCAGAGGTAACCCAAAGAGAGCCATGTAATAACGATCCTCAGAAGAATGAGACTCACAAAAGGGAAGACCAATGTGTGAAATAATGTTAGTTATGACATGATCCATGAGAGAAGTGACATGCATGTGCATTTTTCTACTAATGGTTATGTTGACCATTTTAACCACATATCAAAATGGGTCACCCCCTATAGTCAAAAACTTGATATAGGGGTATAATATAATGCCATATAGTGTTTCATAGTCTTTTTATGTCATTTCATGTGTTTTTAGCCTTGGTTATGGTTTAATTAAGTCCTTATGTCATTTTGAGTAATTTAGGGGTCATTTTAGAGTCATATATGAAGTGGCATGGTTTATAAGGTGTCCAAGTGTTCCAAACTCCTCCTCAACATCCAATATGTCACTCCCTATTAGACATATTAATTTATAACTGAAAACTTGTAGGTTCCCTAACTAAAAATCAAGAAAGTAAGTGAAAACAAGGAGTTTCAAAGGGTGTACGACCCATAGGGGAGTGTGACATGTGTGGAAAACTTGTGGGATGACTCTTAAAATTATTTAGAATCATATCAACATTTTATCATCTTTAAACATGTTAAAAATGGTCAAAAACCATTTTACTCCTTCATCGCCCTTCTAGACATGGAGAACTAGTCGATAGGTTTATGATGAGTACGACCAGTAAAAGAAATTATAGGTTAAATTAATTTATGGGCTGATAATAAACTCATTTGGATTTAATTTCATTAATGGATTGCAGTGAGTGGTCACTCTTGCTTTATGAATCATCCTTTATAAGTTGACCGTGTTTTTTTGCTTGTTAAACCCCATACCCTGTAAGTTTCCTTCTTGTATGGGCAAGTCCATACAATAAAAATGATGTAATTAACTATAGAGGACATGGAAATCTTTTAATCATGTTCCCCATGCTTGGTTTCATGTTTCAAAGTGTTTTTATAGGCAAAGCATTTCAAGTTACAAGTAGACAACTTTCTATATTACAGGAAGGTTTCCACCACTTTCAGAGTTTCATTTCTTTGTAGTGGTCTCAGAGGATGGTGATAGGTTATTTTTCATTATTTTAATCTCCTCTTGGCACATTCTCCATTTAAACTCAGCCTTAAGGGAGATTACCTTGGAGTGGCTGTCAAAAGCATGCAATACAATCAACTTACCACATGATTGTCATACACAGCCAAGTGAGGGAGTTGTGTTAAAGCTAGAACATGTTCATGAGAGAGTAAATGAGAATATTAAGGTAATAGACACATTTTTATCATATGAGTAATCAAGTTGAGTCCATCAAATAATGTGTGAGTAGCATAAGGCAACTTTTTATTTTCTACACATAATTTCCTACCATTGGTTTGCACCTACAGGTGCCTCAAAAGAAGGATATCACTTTGTAATGGGTGTTGAAATATTGTTTGAAGAATGTTAATGTTGTTAAAATTCACTTGAATACTTTTGAGAAGACTTGAGGCTAGTTATATGACCCTTCATCATGCATATTATATAATTACTACCCTCACTGCCTGTGTACTATAATGTCCACCTACAGGTGGCTTATACAAAGGCATGAAGGTGTTTTAAGAGGAGATTTAACATGCTATAATCCTTCATTAGGTTCAAATAGGTTGGAGGCACCTTGAGAATCATGTTTGGACTCATATACTAGTAGGCAAGGTTTAAAGATCACCTTCAAGTCAAGTGGACTATGTTCAAGGACTTATTTCCCTAAAGCTCCAAAATAGAGCACCAGTTACTTTTGTTGAGGCCATGTAGCAAGGTTACAAAGGGTTTAGACACATATAAATGTGCCCATCTTGTAGTCTCCACATAGGGCTATGATCATGCAAAAGGAAATGGATATGTGGCTAAAGGGAAGTAGTGTTTGGAAGCCTCAAAGTCACACTTTTATCCACTGAAAACATTTAGTGATGTCTATAGGTTTTCAAGTTTCACGTTACTTCTACCCCTCAAGTGGTAATATGAAGGCATATATTCCTTTTAGGTGATATTGTTGATTTGAGGGAACACCAATGAGCATAAGGAGTATAAAAATATTTTGGATATCAATATGTTGAACTTCATCATCACCTACAGGTGCTTTGTCCTCAAAACTCACCTACAACTGACTGTAAATGCTTGTTTGCAAGTTTATATGTGAACTTGATGGAGACATTCTACTAGGAACACATACAAGTTACAAATGTTCCTAAGACCTCTAAGGGAATAATAAACCCTATGACACTGATTCTAAAGCCAATGCTCATTTATCAGACCCCTGTTTCTCTATTAGTAGGGTAGCTACAGTCACTATAGTTGAGAGTGAACTAGAATATCATGGTCTTGGTGTGATATGGCATGAGTTTGATATGAATGGACTCAAGTGACTTAAAAAGGGTTTAGAGACTTCAACAAGACACTTTAACAATATCATAAGGCCTATACTATGCAAAATCACCTACAGGGGTCACCTTTGAAAAAAAAATATAGAAGACACAGTTAGCAAAAGGAGTCATATGACTAGTCTTGAGGATGATCTAACCTCAAGGCATACGATGTATAATTTAAAGGATGAAAAAATATTTATAAACTTTGAGGAGATCAATATACTTGAGGGAAAGGTCTTGAACACAAAATATTTCACCTACAGGCTCATTTCCTAAGTAAGCATGTAATCTAGATAGTCAGATCTAATGGAATAAATACATGGTTGAGGATGCAAGCATAGATGATGGGGAAGGTTGATAAGCATGATGAAAAATTGGATAGTGACATTAAAAATTCTATGAAACCCCAATAACATGGAAATAGGGGAGGGAAAGGGTATCTAACCTACATACACAGTCATACTTGACACCCTGCACACATTGAATCACTTGGCGATTTGTCTTGAGAGTTATTGATGTTTGGAGGGGCTACTCATGAGATCAAGATTTGAAATATTACATAGAAGGTCCTCATCACTTGGAGGAGCCTATAATTCATCCCTTTTTTTGGGACAATATAGGAAGTGCCCTCTATTCTGTCTCAGACAAAGGGCACTCCCAAAACATATAAACCGTACAAGTCTAACAAGCAAAGTCAAAAGAATGATTTGAGAGATGGTGAGACCTTGAAAGAGGATTTCATGAGTTGTGTTAGACATGGAGAAACATAAGAAACTAATTAATAGAGGTTGGGGACCAACATGATGATCCAAACTCACAAGGATGCAGTCAACATCCATTAGGCCTAATACCTAAAAGAGGGTCAACCTCATTTCCAACACCATATGAGCATAGCAAAGCATTGGGATTCCTACTTGGAGAGATATAAGGTATGTTAAAAATTTTGGAATGCATGGGAGATCATAGGGAAACCTCACTTTATCTCAAATCTAATTTAGTCTTATGTAAATAAGGGAAAAAGCTTGAGTAGGTAGATTTGGAAGCTCACATCTATTTGGAGGTTTTGCCTGAAATTTTAAGGAAGTAGGCGATGTTAGATAGGGTCCTTAACTTGTTAATTAAATAATTTATTCAGGGTTTGAACGCCAAACCTTTATGAACAATAATTTAAGGTTAAAACATATCCAAACCATCTCAAACCCTTACTAAAGACCTGATTTGGAAAATGAAGGTACAAAGCTATCTAGATGGGATGGAATGAGCATGAAAGTGGTTGGATTTTGTAGAAAACTCACCAGGGCTACTTCCCATCCATTTGAGGTGTTCCCTACTTGTACGAATAGGGGGAAATGAGCTTTTCTTGACTATTTTTAGTGTTTTACAAGTTCTAAGAGGATTAAAAAGATGAAATCAACTTTAGGAGGGAGCTTAGGATTTAATTTAACCCCTCATGATCATTTCTTATAGCAGAAGATTTCCTAATTGTAAGTACCTTTACTTTAGCCAGTCCAAGATGGCATAATGAGCAAGCTAGTGGGAGAGACAACTTCAAATGTGAAGATTTTTAAGGACTATTTGAATAATATAAGGCCATGGAGGGTCTTTTAAAGTGTCATTCACTCCCTTATATGGATAAATCTATAAAATTGAAGAGCATCCTAGTGACAAGTGTGAAGGGTGAGTGGAAGAGGAGTTATTTCGACTGCAGACAATGATAGCTCATATGCAAAATAATCCTAATGATTAGGGATGCAACCAATGCATGGTGGGGCATGTATAAAACCCCTCCCCCTTTGTTAAATCATCACATATATTCCCTAGTTAGTTATGGGATGTTCCAAAAGGGCCAAACGATGAAGGCAATTTTTCGAGCAAGTAATGAGGAATCCTATGCCACATTTCACAAGTTTCATGACTTAGGAGGACATTTGTCCTATGAAACCTTGCATGGTATATCTTATACTTAATTCTCCTACATGTGTAACTCCTCCTCTTAGCATGACACATGTCTTAGCGACTCTTGGACTTCATTCTCTTCTTCTCTCTCTCTAATTCTATAAGTAGTGGCCATTTTGGCTATTGTAAGCTAATGCCACACCATGTATGGTGAATCCCTGATAGAATGACATTGTATTTTTCCTTTTAAAAATCAATATAAGTCTGGTTTTGAGTTTATGAACAGTTATCTAAGTGTGCAAATTGATGTATGGTGATGTAAAGTGATAATCCTCTATCCTTTCTTCCCTTGTCTTCTCATGTTTATGCAATAGTTCCTATTCTAAAAGGTCATATAGAGTTAATTCAAGTGTGTTAGGCTCCTTTAAATTATACGACTATTATTAGAGTGTGCAATCTAACGTATGGTCCATTTACCTTGTGTTGTTTAATGCATCTCACCTCTATATTGGAACATTGATGTTATAATCCTTTAAGACTTTAAAGCTAGTTTGTGTGCCTTATTTCATTATGATACAAATATGATGGGCATGTGGAAATCATCTTGGTGTATCACCACATTAGAGTAATTTCATTTCATGTAAACTTATAACTCTTTTCCCATAAATAAGCACTAGTTTAGGTGATAAGAATTTCAAGATATATTCAGGGAGCTAGCCCTTAAATCTAGAGGTTCACTTCCACTATAGGTACACCCACATACCTGGAAGTGTTCCCATGTTACCCAAATATAGAAGAGGCTTAAACATCATATTTTAGGGTGTAATATTTTGTGATAATAGTTCTGGCATGCCCAGTGGAACCAAGGTCTAAGATATTGGAAAGATTGTTGGTGTGTCTTTCCTCTAATCAACTTTTGAAAGCAAGCAAACTAACACCAATGGTCTCTCTGAATGATAACTTCTGGTTATGAGTGGCCCAAGTATCTCATTGAAGATTTTGATCAGTTTTTATGTCTCATTTGACATATGAGGTTGATATGAATAGCTATGGTGAATACCCCTATCATGAACCTCCCTAACAACCTTGCTATGGCCCATGTTATACCCTTCAATAGTCCTATCACAGTGGCTACCAATCCTATGAGTCATGGCATCCCTATAGTTCTCCATTTCCCTCTTCATAAAGACATCATGTTGTTAGGCAACCCTATGAGGAAGGTTATCAAGAGACCTATCAATAAATGCCTCCTTATCAACCCGAATATGAGTCCTACCAACCATACCATGATGCTTATCAACCTCAAGAGGATACTTATGAATCTTGTCATGAGTAATCAGATAATCCCATTGATTGCACACAAATATAATATAAGATAAAGTATGAATTCTTAGAACTTCAAATCCAAAAAGTTGAAGCTTGTCTTGATCCCCATCATTACCCCCCCTCCTTAATTATTTCCATCTTAGATCAAGTCTTTGTTGGCATCCATACCATAGTTACTAGTTAATTAAGATGATATGAAAAGATGAGATGATGAGTATGATGTGCTCACTAGTCATCTGATGGAATGGTTAAGAGGTGTTGCTCAAAGTTGTATGCAGATGTTAGAGATGTTTGAAGGACTAGAAGGAACTCAATGAGAGATCAAAGAACAAATGAACTTATCAAAGAAGAGCCTTCAATGCTTAATAGATAGGCTAAGAATGTGAGAAGCTATTGGCAAGGTGCCACTCCTACTTATGTAGGTGTTTTCCATTCTAATCAACCGAAAAAATTACTTCCCCATAAGCTTATGAGTGTAGTCCTCTTTCCTAAATCCATTCATAAACCTTCCACTACACCTCATATTTCATCTCCTTCACTTAAGCCTATCCATCAACCTTCCACCTGACCCCTTCTTTAGTTGGAGCCCATTTTGAGGGAAGTAAATGAAGAGAACAGAGCCCAAGTCATAATCGATCAAGAAGATGTCATCAATGATTATGAGGAAGAGATCACCATAGGGACTCCCCATGGTGAACATAAGAGTGATTCAACCTTATTGAATGAAGAGAAACATATTGAAGATTTTTTTGTAGATGTCCATGAAGAACGTGGCAAAAACTTGAAGAGAGAGGTATTGGAAGAAGACTCCATATATGATCTTGAAGTTGTTGATGATCTTAACAAACCTAATGTTGAGTGTGATATCAAGGATGAAAGTGAACTTCAAGCCATTCCCCAAGAAGTTACAGTCCTATAAGAGTCTCAAGAGACCAAGGTAGAAGATGTAGTTCTTGAGGAGCACTCAATATCTCAACCTAACTTCGAATCACCATTAGATGCATTGGAACATCAAGAAGAAAAGGTAGAAGAGGTAGTGGTTCTAGATAATAAAGAGGACAAAGATGTTTAGTAGTTGCAAATGAAGATCTTTCAAGAGCTTGAAGATATTTTCCAAGTTGAGGGACAAGTACATGATAACGTGGAGAAATATTTTTCTATGGAGGACAATGACCAAGATTGGGTGGACTATGCAGAGCTCTTTGATGAGCTTGAAGAACTTGAAGTTGAAAAGAAACCCAACCTTATCGAGAGCACCATGGAAACCAAGAAAGTATGTCTTGTTGAACCACCATTAGAGGTTGTAATTGAGGAGACCTATGAGAGAGTTGAGGTTGTTGAGCTGCAAGAGGAGTTAATTTCCCTAGCTAACCTAGTTGGAGCTATTTGGTTCTCATTGAACATCATGCCAATGAAGTTGGAAAACACCATGAAAATATGGAGGCATCAATGCCAAGGGTTACAAGGATACATGCCTCATTCAATTGTTCATTCTATGAATTAAGAGAGGTTTCAAACTTCTCCTTTGATCTAGGAGGAAGTGTTCCTTTCAGGTTAGTTTGTGTTTGAGTTCGCTAGTTTGGTTTTAGAGTGTGTTTGCTTAGTTTCTTGTCTTGTTTATTGTTCTTGTTTTTTTTTTGTTTGGTGTGTTATTAAAGTCAAATTATGCATCAAGTTTGTGAATATGTGACTCTATATCCCAATGGATAGGATTAGGCAACTGGTCTTGTCATAACAAGCTTGCCACCCCAAGGAAATTGCCAAGAATATTGACCATTTTGACCACAAGTCAAAATGGCTCAACCCCCTATAGTTGAAAACTTGATATATGGGTATACTATAATTTAATAAAGGGTTTCATAGTCTATTTGATGTTATTTCATGTGTTTTTAGCCTTGGTCATGGTCTAATTAAGTCCTTATGCCATTTTGAGTCATTTAGGGGTCATTTTAGAGTCATCTATGAAGTGGCATGGTTTACAAGGTATACAAGTGTTCAAAAATCCTCCTCAACATCCAATATATCAGTCCATATCAGACATGTCAGTTTATAACTGAAAACTTATAGGTTCCCTAACTAAAAATCAAGAAAGTAAGTGAAAACAAGGAGTTTCGAGGGGTGTATGACCTATATGGGAGTGTGACACGTGTGAAAACCTTATGGGATGAATTTTAAACTTAACTAGACTCATCTCAACATTTTATCAGCTTTTAAAGTGCTAAAAATGGTAAAAACCCATTATGCTCCTTCATCGCCCTTCTAGACATATAGAACTAGTCGATAGGTTTATGCTCAGTATGACTACTAGAAGAACTTCTAGGTTAAATTAATTTGGGGGGTGATATTAAAGTCATTCATATTCAATTTCATGCATGGAGTGTAGGGATTCATCACTTTTGCTTTATGAATCATCCTTGTTAAAGCCCATACCCTACATGTTTCCTTCTTGTATGGGAAAGTTAGTAATATATAGATTATGGAATTAACTCCATAGGACATGAAAATATTCGCCTAATGTTACCCATTCTTGGTTTCATGTTTCAAAGTGTTTTGATAGGCAAAACATTTCAAGTTACAGGTAAAGACACCTTTCTATGTTGTAGGTAGGTTTCCACCACTTTCAGAGTTTCATGTCTTTGTAGTGGTCTCAGAGGATGGTGATAGGTTGTTTTTAATTCTTATAATATACTCCTAGTTCCTTCTTCATTCAAACTCAACATCAATGGAGATTACCATGGAGTTGGAGTCAAAAGCATGCACTACAGTCAACTTACCACATGATTGTCATACACAGTCAACTAAGGGAGTTATGTTAAATCCAAAACATAAGTTTTGAAGGTCATGGCCCAAAAAATATGTGACAACATAATATCTAAAGACTTGGGTCTTTAGAATGATTGATTCAGAGGTTTTGCAAAAATTGTGAAGAATGAAGGAAAGGCTCTCCCTTTTGCAAAGATTGTTGTTGTATCTTTTACATGATAATTCCATGATAAATAAAATGAAGAAGTAAAATATGAGTGAGATGAAATGATATATAATATTTAAACAACTACTGCATGTCCTCATGATACATTGGTAATTCAACAGATCAAGGTTGATGGGTGCTTACCCATCATGAGGTTGTCATAACTGATTAGCTCAATAACATTAAAGGAAAGTCTCAAGTTGGTCAATGGACAAAGTTAAATAGATGATAGCCAAGTTAAAATTTATAAAAGATATGACACCTATCTAAATATAGTTTCTAAATGAAATTAGAATCAACAAAGTGGCGTGTCATGTTATAAAGCCAATAGGTAATGGGAGCTCAACTACCCAGAGCATGAATTGATGAATATGATTAGAAGAATTGATATAAATGAGGATCAAGTAAAATATTGCAAAGCAAGTAATTTCATGAGATCTACAGTCGCATTCTTGCACACATAAACTTTCAAATTCAACTATGGTCATTGAGTGATCAAAGATTGGTTGCTTCAAAACTGATGAGAGAAGACATTGATCTGACATGTTTAAGTTTGAGGTGATCATCTCCATGCTTCAAGGATGTAATCAGAGTTACAAGTAGCTTTGGCCATCCCTATTTAGTTTATAAATATATTATGCATCTCAAATTTTGATATCAATTTAATTCTGTCAACTATATTCTTGATTGTAATCAATGACCCATGGGCTTCCCATTGCCTATGAAATCCCTAGTTTTACATTATAAAATTATCAACATTTTTTAGCGCAGTAATGGTACCAAAATTTTCCTTCCAAGAGCCCTTTACCACCTTAGCCTTGCAAATAGTGAGAATTGAGTTTGACTTTCTTCATGGTTCTTACATTTTATGTGTATTTTTGGTTTGTTGATCTTAACAAATGGGTAATTCTCACACCTCTCATTATTTTCCATCCCTCAACACCTATGTGTAAAACTTGGCTCTCTCTTATAGGTCATATGTTGTGTGCACATAGTTCTATGTAGGTACTATCTATGGATCGTTTCTTATCCCTCTTAGTATTATATTGTGTCTTATGCCTTCATACAAATTACTTATGCAAGTGACATGTCAATTTTGGATAATGTGTTATGTTTTCTCATTTTCTAAAGTTGTAGTGTGTTACTTTAATCCTATAGAGGTTCTATTTATAGCCTTGGTGCATCACCTTTTACAATTCATCAACCCCCCCTCCCTTTTCCCCTTAATATATTTTGATTTAAAATTAGCAGTAGATTTCTTTTCAACTCTTTAAGGCTTGCATGTTGATCCTAAATCAGATGCATTTAGATTAAAATGAAGTTAGCCTTCTCCAAAGGTTCTTCCCAAGGAGCGAAAGAGTCCCACACCTTAGGGGATGATCCCATCATCTCATTAAACCATCTTACAATTCAGCAGGTGCATGGTTCAAGTGATAATAGGAGCATTGAGAGATTGCTAAATAAATGATGGATGAACTTGGTTGGGATAAACATACTGATTAGGGATGAGATAAGTATGGATATACACCCTATTTATATTATGATTTGGGATATGGATTCTGTTGGGTGAATATTTTGTCGGCCAACTAACTGGTGACCAAAATAGTTCCTATCACCACAGCATAGGGAGATGGGTCATCTTGGTGTGCAGGTTTACTACATCAATAGGGGACAAATCTCTACTCTCATCAAGGGGAGGTTCCCTATTAAATATGCAGAGGCTAAATACTATATAAATAAGTTGAAAGTAAGACACAGGGGTGGGATAAACCATCCATCTCTCTTCTTTTAGAGATGATGCTAACAAATAGAGGAGAAAATATTGGTGTAAACACTGAAGGCACTTCTCTTCTTTCAGAAGTGTTCTTGTAGGAAATAACAGGTGTTTCTTTTAGGTAGTAAGATAAGAAACCAATTAACCATAGGGTGTAGTATCAGCAGGATGAAGCAAAATGCAAAGTTTTCACCTTAACTGCCCAAAGAGTATATCACAAAGGATAATGGGGGCACAAAGTCACCCCAAAATCCTTAAGACAAAAAGAAAAGAAAAAATATAGACTGGAATCAATTGTGAGAGCACAAAGTCTTCCCACAGTTGGTTTCAGGACACTTCCCTATTACCTTCACTAATTTTGCTTACCAAATTAAATGAATAAGGACACCTTCAAAAGATAGACGTAAGAATGATCTTCTAAAATGACACAAGTCAGAATAGCACAAAGTCAGTGAAAAACTTGCTTTCTCATTCAGATAAAAATGAAAATGAAATTACAACCTGAGCTCAAAGTCTCAGTCTTCTTCTTTCAAAATGGGTAGAGTTTCGCTCTTGTAAAATGAAAAGTCTCCATTGTAACAAATGAGAGATTACAATATATAGCAATGACGCAAGGCTTGGCATTCTTTCCCATGGGATGGACCATGCTGTAGTCAAAGTCTTCAATGTGCCTTCAGTCCTATCTGGAGAGACCATGCTGAGAACAGTGCGCTACTAGAACTATGGCGTGTCCCTTCATCTAATATGTCTCTTCCTTGGTATGGACTATCTGGTCTATCCCCTATGACATTTGCGTAGTTGTCCATTTGTCTTTACTTCATGGAAGGAAAAATAGGCCGCGCCCTTAAATTGCAAGCCAAAATACCTGCTTAGTGGACTATTCCACCTACTAAAATTACTTCTGCACAGACATTTCAGGTTTTTCTCTTTTTTTGCTTTTGTCTTTTCCAGCCTCGATTTGAGCTATCGGGCTCTCTTTTCATTTAATCGCTTGGTTCTTCCTTTAAGTTCTGTGCTCTATTTAAATTTCTACAAATTTTCCCTCACTTTAAATTTGACGTCTGAGGGGCCGTCAATGATTGCTAGCTGCTTAAACTATGTTGAACTTTAAACCTGTGAACCATTTGAAAGTTTATTGGTTCAAAGCTATCGGTTCACTCTATCTCTTTTGGTCCATCACTTCCCTGGTTAAGTGCTTCTTTGCTCTTTAGTTGAACCATCACTTTCATTGAACTTGCCTTTGGAATCATCCATGTTGCTTCTTTCTTTGCTTGAGGATGCCTTTGAACTACTTGAACCTGTGAACCAAAGTTGGTTCAATTGGTTCATTGGTTCTGTCCATTATTTGCTCTTCCTAAGCTCTTTAATCTTCATCATGCTTGGTTAAACCCTTGAACTTGTGAACACGTTGAACCATTTGATTCAACGATTAAATCAGTTCATTCTTTGAAGCTCTTTGTGTCTAAGTCTTTGAAGATTCTTTTTTGCAGAGTCCATAGATTCAAGCCTACAGAGTTCGTAGTTTTCTGAGAAAGCTTTGAAAAATGAAGAACCTGAATGCTTAGAACAATTTTTGAAAGGGGAAGAGAGGAATTTTGGTCCTATAGGACCAAGATAGCTCATATGTTGTTCCAAAAATGAGTGACATTTTTGGGGACCAATAGCTAGCTCCAGTTGGGGAACTTCCTTCAAGTGAAAACTTGGAACAACTTAGGGGAGTAGAAACTAGAATCTCCAGTGCCTTGAAGTATGCCATTGGGCTACGGAGTCGTGCTACCCAAAAAGAAAGGCTCCAAAAATGAAAATGAAAAGCACAAAATAGAACTAAAAACTATACAAATATACATATGTACAAATGATCTTATCTGATGCCTCAAGATTTGAAACGCTTCAGATGCCGCCCACTGCGAGATAGTGAAAATGGTGTGCCATCTTGATAAACTAGCAGGAAACCATTTTGTCCTCAGAAATAGTGATGGGTGAATGAAACTCTCCACCAGGAAACCAATTTTCTATGTCTTCCTCTTGGCTCTTTCTTCTTCTTGCCCCATGGTAGGACATGGTCTTCAAACTAAAAACCATAACTCCTTGCTCTCTTGGTGAAGAGTTCCTTTTACTGACTTTGGAATACAACAGTATGGTCCACCACCATAGCTTGTTGTTTTGTTGGTCCAGTCTAGCACATGCTTTGATTGTCAGCATCAGACCCCTGATAAACCATCAGCTCAGCATCTCCTTTGGTGTGAAGGAGTTTGGCCTCTTCACCCTGAGCAATTTTCAATCTGAGCAATAGAGATCTGCATACAGCTATGGAAGAATTGCTAACATCAGATTCTAAGATCCAAGCATCATCAAAAGCTGATCTTTTATTAGGTTTCTCTTCATGGGAGATGGAAGATCCTTCTTGATTTGTACTGCACCCTACTAATTTTTTTGATGCCTTATTTGGATGAAATTTTAGATTGCCAGCTACAGGACTTTGATCAGCTAAGACATGAGCATACTCTATGGTTAAAGAGTAATTACCCCTGCTTGAAGGCTCAAACAAAATCTTAGTAGGGGCTGACATTTGGGTAACCACAATCTTGGCCTCAGACAGGTCTGCACCTGGTTCTCCACCAATGTTTAATTGCTCAGGATTGGCTTGCAGGGATTCAAACTCAATCTTTTGAATTTTGGATTTCTTGAC
Organism: Torreya grandis; assembly: GCA_037957365.1. Classification (NCBI taxonomy): domain Eukaryota; kingdom Viridiplantae; phylum Streptophyta; class Pinopsida; order Cupressales; family Taxaceae; genus Torreya; species Torreya grandis. The sequence continues at coordinate 10,425,143 of JARHVA010000006.1, forward strand.
ATGATCAATCATGTCAAATTATTAAGATGGACTTGAAAGAGAGGATGGGAGTTCATCCTTTTGGTTTTTGGGAGGAGGAGGACTGATCTGCGAAGTTAAAGTAGAAGGTGTAGAGATGTTTGATGTACTAACCTTCTTGGCAATCACTGGGTCCTTTGACTGGAAAGGCAAAGTGGTTCTCCACTTAGTAATTAGAATTGTAGGCTAAGTTCATTCCTCTATTCTTTTTTTATTAGTTTGTTAGGCTGACTAATTCTTAGACTGGGTGAATACTGCGTATGATTCTTCGACTACTTCACCTTCACTTCTTGGTTCATCTTAGTAATTCAAGAAACCAATGTGGGAGTCGCCAACTGATTCTTCGAGATGCTCCCTGAAGAGATCAATGCCATTTTATTACTCAAACTCAGGTTGGAAATAGGAAACATGTTCTATTTCTAGATATCCAACTGCTGAGTTGGTTGAAGGTGCTTCAAGGACAAGGTTCCTCTATGAGGGAGGAAGGTGATTTGGTTGCCCTTAACTTCTGGCAGCATTGCCTTGATATGGCTGATTGGGGAATGTCCTCCTTGGTATATCTTTATATAGAGGAGTAGAAGACATACCTTGTGCCATTTACCTTTTCAAGGCTAGTAATTCATTTTCTAGCTTTTGTACCATTGGGTCAATGGTGGTTGTGGGTGAGTATTCAGAAGATGAAGAGGGATTACCTCTATTAGGATCTCTCCTTATCTTTCCAGCCAAGATAAGTTCATCTTCTAACTCAGTGGCTAAGTCTTGGGTAGCTTCAAGATCTATGTGGCCAGCACGTCTTAGCAAAAAACTCACTTTAGGCAGTTGTGAGTTTATGAAGAAGCATTTGAGGTTCTCCAGTGTGGACTGAGCAACTGCAGGAATCCTATTTTTCAGCTTGTCAAATTTGGCAATGAAGTCCCTCATAGGTTCATGGGGTTCCTTATTCATCTGAGTGAGTTGGGCCAACAAAGCATGTGCATCCTCTGCAAGCTTGAACTTGGCTTCAGACTTGGCTTTGAGTGTATCCTAGTCAGTAACTGATCCAACTTGCAAATGGTAGAACCAGTTTGCAGTAGTGCCTTGTAGTGTCTTCATGAATAGCCTGATAGTTATGTCTTCAAATTCCACCCCTATCACACCACAAGTTATGCTGAAGGCTGCAATGTGTTCATCAGGGTGAACTCTCCCATCTCCAAAGAATTTGGGGAAATTCTTTCTTGAGTTGCGTGAAAGTTCATGCAGAGGTGGAGTCAAGTTGAGTAGGCTAAAAGAGTTACCCCGGGGGCCTCAAACTACCATGATTTAATTATGAAAAATAGGGATAACAAATCTAGGTGGAGTGGCTAGATTGTAGAACAAAAATGGAAAAGAACTGACCCTGCTTCGGCTTGAGGCTTCAAACAACACACTCTTCCCAATGACTATGGTTTTGTAGACTAGATAATATAATGGAGATGGATATAAATGGTAATGCTATAAGTGGATAATGGGTAAGACCTAGATGGGAGTCACTAGACTTTATAATGGATAAGGGAAGGAACTGCTTCAATCTGAAACTTGAGGCTTTAGACTGCACGTTCATCCCCAGCAGAGTCGGCAAAAATTGTTGGGTGAATATTTTGTCAGCCAACTAACTGGTGACCAAAATAGTTCCTATCACCATAGCATAGGGAGATGGGTTATCCTGGCATGCAGGTTTACTACATCAATAGGGGACAAATCTCTCCTCTCATCAAGGGGAGGTTCCCTATTAAATATGTCGAGGCTAAATACTATATAAATAAGTTGAAAGTAAAACATAGGGGTGGGATAAACCATCCATCTCTCTTCTTTCAGAGATGATGCTAATAAATAGAGGAAAAAATCCTAGTGTAAAAACTTAAGGCACTTCTCTTCTTTCAGAAGTGTTCTTGCAGGAAACAGTAGGAGTTTCTTTCAAGTATTAAGATAAGAAACCAGTTAACTAGAGGGCGTAATATCAGCAGGATGAAGTAGAACGCAAAGTTTCCACCTCAACTGCCCAAAGAGTATATCACAAAGGATAATGGGGGCACAAAGTCACCCCAGAATCCTCAACACAAAAAGAAAATAAAAAAACACAGACTGAAATCAATTGTGAGAGCACAAAGTCTTCCCACAGTTGGTTACAGGACACTTCCCTATTACCTTCACTAATTTTGCTTACCAAATTAAATGAATAAGGACACCTTTAGAAGACAGACGTAAGAATGATCTTCTAAAATGACATAAGTGAAAATAACACAAAGTCTCTGAAAAACTTGCTTTCTCATTTAGATAAAAATGAAAATGAAATTACAACCTGAGCTCAAAGTCTCAGTCTTCTTCTTTCAAAATGGGCAGAGTTTCGCTCTTGTAAAATGAAAAGTCCCCCTTGTAACAAATGAGAGATTACAATATATATCAATGACACAAGGCTTGGCATTCTTTCCCATGGGATGGCCCATGCTGCAGTCAAAGTCTTCAATGCGCCTTCAGTCCTGTCTGGAGAGACCATGCTGAGAACAGTGCGCTAAAATAACTATGGCATGTCCCTTCATCTAATATGTCTATTCCTTGGTATGGACTGTCTGGTCTGTCCCCTGTGATGTCTACGCAACTGTCCATTTGTCTTTAATTCATGATAGGAAAAATAGGCCGCATCTTTAAATTGCAAGGCAACATACCTGCTTAGTGGACTATTCCACCTACTGAAATTACTTCTGCACAAACATTTTGGGCTTTTCCCTCTTTCTGCTTTTGTCTTTTCCAGCTTTGATTTGAGCTATCGGGCTCTCTTTTCATTTAATCTCTTGGTTCTTCCTTTAAGTTCCGTACTCTATTTAAATTTCCATGGATTTTCCCTCACTTTAAATTTGATGTCCGAGGGGCTGTCAATGATTTCTCGCTGCTTGAATCGTGTTGAACTTTAAACCTGTGAACCATTTGATAGTTCATTGGTTTAAAGCTTCGTCGATTCACTCTGTCTCTTTTGGTCCATCGCTTCCCTGCTTAAGCACTTCTTTGCTCTCTGGTTGAACCATTACTTTCATTGAACTTGCCTTTGGAATCATCCATGTTGCTTCTTTCTTTGCTTGAGGCTGCCTTTGAACTGCTTGAACCTGTGAACCAAAGTTGGTTCAATCGGTTCATTGGTTCTTTGGTTCTACCCATCATTTTCTCTTCCTAAGCTCTTTGATCTTCATCACGCTTGGTTGAACCATTGAACCTGCGAACACGTTGAACCATTTGGTTTAACAGTTCAATGGTTCAATTAGTTCATTCTTTGAAGCTCTTTGTGTGTAAGTCTTTGAAGATTCCTTTCTACAGAGTCCGTAGATTCAAGCCTGCAGAGTCCGTAGTTTTTTGAGAAAGCTTTGAAAAATGAAGAACCTGAATGCTCAGAACAATTTTTTAAAGGGGAAGAGAGGAATTTTGGTCCTGTAGGACCAAGATAGCTGATATGTTGTTCCATAAATGAGTGACATTTTTGGGGACCAACAGATTTTATGACCAGGGTCTTGGATTAAAACAAAATTGTCAGCTATGTTTTAAAAAGTTTTGTTGGGTAGGGTAGGGAACCTATTGGGTATGAAAAGGTACCTAGTATTGATCCATAGGAATCCTTTGTGAAGTGGGAGGGCATTGTTGTTGGATAGAAGAGGTGATAAGTTGATTTAAAAAATTAGTGTGTTGACTTGAGTAAGTAGGTTGTTGATTAGAAGAAAGAGGTTGGATATATTACTGATTAAAAGTGACAATTTCTTAGGTGGGAGTAACATGTTGTTAAACCAATAATTGTTGTTGGGGATAAATAACCACCTTTTAAGGTGGTAGATTGACACTTTATTGTTATGATTTGGCTGAAATTTGTTGGGCCCTATGTGGAAGAGTTTGAGTGATATAGGAAATACTTTGAGAAATAGGTTGAGTGTTTTGAAAAATTGAAGGCATGTTTTGGAAAGTGAAAGGCATGTCCAAATAATATGACAAGGTTTGTTGGGTATTAAGAGGAGGATTGGTTGATGAATCATTGTTAAAATTTGTATTACCAATTTTAGGATTCTCCAATTATATTATAAGCGGTGGCTCCTCTTGAATTTGATCTATAAGTGGTAGAGCTTCTTCAATATATAATGGTTGCAACAATGATTATGTCTAAGACTATGGAATATCTATAGAGGCTATATAATTAGAAATATTAACCAATACCTAGATTTTTTGATGGAGTTAAGTGATCATGTATTGTGATTATGGAGGTGGGTCAATAAGTTGGCCTTTCCCTTTGCTAGACATAGCCAAGACTTGACTTTGGACAAGATGTACATTTAGACTTTGGAGAAGAGGTAAGTTTTGACTAGATGAGGCTTGATATGCCAAAGCTAAATTATCTTGTGGTGTATTAGTCTCCTTTTCAATAACTCTCGCCAAATATTATAGATTTTTGGTTGGGTATCCAGGTGGAAATTTAGCACCACTTTCTAAGACTCATACGAGGTTTTCATCCTTGTTGTCAAATAGGTGTTGCGTGAATTGATCTCGTCCCAATTACACACCAAGTATTACCACCTCATACTCAGGTTAGTAGACGTCTTTTATGGGGTTTTATATGTATTCATAATATCTAAAAGGGTTACATATCACCTAATTATCAAATAAGTGGCTATAAATAGCCTAACTACGCATATGCTTTAGCATGTTGAACCTAATAATATTCACCTTTACACATGCATGAATACTTGGAGATGACTTTAGAGATTTTTTGAGGAAATTATAATGATTTTTTTTCAAATTACAGAGGTTTTTATAAAAATTAAAGTGATATGTTTCAATACCTTTAATAGAAATGGTTTGAAAATTAACCAAGGAGAGTTTGGTTCCATGAGAATTTATTAAACTCATTTCGGGGTCTAGAATGTGTTTAAATTCAAAAGGTTTAATCAAGTTCGAACTCCACAAAATAAGATTAACATTTTTAAAATTGAGTAAAGCAAAAGAGTTAACCCAAGGGGAATGTTAGATCAAAAGTGGTTGACCTAACTAGGGCATTAGGTTTGGTTTGGACCACCAGTTTTAAATGGTTTCAATCTAGAATTATAATTGAAATGAGAAGTTTGGGATAACTAATAGGCAGTGTAATGGCAATGTTTCAAAATAAAGGGAGTGTTTTGTTGAATAACATAACACTTTTAAGGATAATGTTTATGGATAAAATTGGGTAGTGTACCACTTTGAAAAAGAATGAGATCTGACTCAAAAAATAGGGAGATTTTTCCTTTAGTTTCAGAGTGTCTTACAAACTAAGCTTCAGACTCTAAGTTTTTGACACAACTTGCTTGGACTTGGTTTTGGTTTATTTTAAAATTAAGTCTTGGTTTCAAACATAAACATCATGTGGTATGCACAAGGAGGTTTAATACAAAAGAACACATGTCCTACTTTAAACATATGATGCGAAGCACAAGAAGGGATAAAGCTAGAAAAAGTTCTTAAACAACTTTTAGGGCTTTCTTGTAAAATTGCTAGTCCATACTCTTGGATATAACCCAATATTTTAGAGTACTAACTATGGAGGATTCCACCATTCCCATAGCCCACTAAGCCTAGTTTCAAGCAATACAAGGAAAGTAACTTCATGGCACTAACCATTGCACCAAAGTCAAATAGTAAATAGGCTTACCTGGGTTAAAATTTTACAAATAGATCATGTAGTAGTCCTGATATACCTTTCATTACATGGGAAAAAAGTCTATCAATAAATAGATCCAAAATCGGGCAATCCATAGGAGGGGTCTCATCCCCACCACGATCATGTCAGCCTGACCTTATAAGTACCAACACTTCTAGATTTTGTATTCTTTAAGGGTACCATGTGATGACCTTGAGTATTGAAATAAACTCCCAGGAGTTTTGATCTCATGTGATGGAGTGCAAGCACAACCAATAGGTTAGAATATCAGTGGCAATGTTCCTTGATTTAAATACCTCACTAGATAAATGAGGTTTGGTACTATTATTCCCAAAATCTGTCACTTATTTTTGGGGACAACATGTTGATCATTTTGGTCTTGCAAGCCAAAATGGTCTCTTCCCTACTCAAAAATGTTTTGAGCATTCAAGTTCTGCAATTATTCAAGTCTTTTTAGCTAAAGGAACTCACAAGTTCAACAGGCAGGCTTTCACAAATAAAGGTTCACAACACTTAGGCATTTTCAAAAAATTACAAGGATGGTTTAATGCCGAGGTTCAATCAAAAGGTCTATCGGCAGGCTTCAAAGAATTGGAATGAATCATTGAACCAATGAACCATTGAACTATTGAACCCCGAAAGGTTCAAAGTGGTTCAAAGGTTCAAAAGAAAAGTTAAGCGCTTCAAAGAGTTCAAAAAAGTTCAACAAGTTCAAAGGTTCAAAAGAAAAGTGAAAGGTTCAAAAGAGTTCAATAATATGGAATGAATTGCCGAATCGATGAACCATTGAACCTTTAAACTTAGAAAGGTTCAAAGGGGTTTAACGGGTCGACAAGTTTGAAGGGTTCAAAGTTCAAAGTTCTAGAAGATGTTTCAAGCGGAAGATTCCAGTAGAATAGTTCACCCGAATGGTTCAAACAATTGGTTCAACGATGAGTTGAACTTATAAGGACTAAGTGAGCGTAGCTCTTTGCAAGAAATATTGAACCGCCAAACCATTGAACCACTTTGAAACATTGAACCATTGAACCAATGCACTCCCAAAGGTTCAAAGGTTCAAGGTTCAGAGTGGTTCAAGCGACCAAGTGACTAGTGACATCCTCGCAGACGTCAAATTTAGGGTAATAAAATATTCATTGATTTTCAAATATGGCACGGACCCTAAGAACAAACTCAGTGAATAGCCAAAGAAGGAGCTAAAGGAGCCAGTAGAAAGCAAGAAGATAGCCCGAGAGCTCAGATCACTAGGAAGAGACAAAGTGTAGCAAGGAAAGAGGGAAAGTTATTCTAGTAGGTGGAGCAGTCCACCAGGTGGACATCAAAGGATGCAAGTATTCAATGGCACAGCCTATTTTTTCTTCATCAAAGTGAAGGAAAATGGATAGCTATATAAGTATCATAAAAAGGACTAGGCAACCCATGCTTGGGAGGAGACACTTGACAAAATTAGAATGCCAAAATCCAGGCTGGTGATTGGCTCTAGCATGGCCCCTTCACGAAACTTCCCCTGTCCAATGCATTCAATGTAGTATGGGCCTTTTTGTAAAATAAAGTGCCAAGTCTTTCTTTGAGCGCTATTTATTGTAATCTCTCATTTTGGAGAAGGGAGATCTCTCGATTATCAGAAGCAAAACTCTGCCCAAATTGAAAGGCATTCCTAAGACTTTGAGCTCATATTGTTAATCATATTTTATCAAATGAATGAGAAAGCAAGTGACCTTTTAGACTTTGTATTGAAATAGCTTGTGTTATCGAGGAAATTGTTCTTATGTCTGTTTCCTAAATACAGTATTATCCATTTAATCAAATAAGTAAAATTAGTGGAAATAATATAAAAGGTGTCCTAAAGCTAGCTGTGGGAGACTTTGTGCTACCACAATTGTCTTTAGTCTATTTTTTATGTATCAATGAAAAGGATATTGGAGAGACTTTGAGCTCCCATTATCTTTCGTAACCTTTTACTCTGTTGTAGTTTTAGGTGGAGACTTTAGGCTGCACTTCACTCTACTGTGTTTGTTTGTCCTAAATCAGTGAGAGAAGCAATGAAAGACTTTATGCTTCCGTGGATTTCTTGTGGTTATAGTTACTACCCAGGAAGCCTTCCTCTGGTTTTTTGAAAGAAGAGAAATGCCTTCAGCAAGTACACCTGATTTCTTCTTGTCCTTGTGAACATCATCTTTAAAAAAGAGAGATGGATGGTTTTATCCCACCCCTGAGTGTATTTTCAGCTTATATTAGTTATAGTAGTTTACATGGAATCTCCCCTGCCTTATAGGGAACCTCCCCTTGATGAGAGGAGAGATTTATCTCATTATGCTATGGTAAACCTACACATTTTACTAATCAAATCTCCTTATGCTGAGGTTGATATACCTATTTTGCTGTTAGTTAGCTGGTGATAAAATATTCACCCAATAGTTTTTTGGTGACTCTGCTAGGGAAGAATGCACAGTTTGAAGCCTCAAACTTTAAATAGAAGTAGTTCCAATTCTTTTCCATTTCCATTTTACACTCTAGCAGATCCATGGTATACACGAAGCTAGAGAGCTCAAGGTTTTATTGACCTTGTATTTGAGTTTGTGCGGCAAAATAACTTTGATCTTTCCCCTCCACAAACTCACCTTCAGTAAACCAAGAGTTTTCCTCCTACCAATGTCAGGTCTCCAATACCAGGCAAAGCTTCTATTTCCTCTTCTAGCAGAGCTTTGTGTATACATACCCCACCAAGATTTGTTATCCCTCCTTTCCATTGTCATATCATGGCAGCTCAAGGCCCCTGGGATAACACCTTTGGTCCCTTGAATCTAACTCCACCCTTACACGAACTACCTCGCAGTTCAAGAAAGAATTTCCCTAAGTTCTTTGGTGATGGGAGAGTTCATCTTGATGAGCATATTTTCGCTTTCTGCATAGCCTATGGTGTGATAGACATGGTATACGAAGACATAACAGTTAGACTATTTGTAGAAACATTACAAGGTGCTACAGTAAAATGGTTCTATCATTTACAGGCTTAGACTATGACTGACTAGAACACTCTCAAAGCCAAGTTTGAAGCAAGGTTCAAGCCTATAAAAGATGCACATGCCTTGTTGGCTCAGCTCACACAAATGAAGAAAGAGCCTCATAAACCTATGAGAGACTTCATAGCTATGTTTGACAAGCTGAGGAATAGGATTCCTATAATTGCTCAGCCAACACCTGAGAATCTTAAATGTTTCTTCATCAATTCTTAGCTTCCTGAAGTAAGTTTCTTGTTGAGGTGGGCTAGCCACATAGACCTTGCTGCAGCTCAAGATTTGGCCGCTGAGGTTGAAGATGATCTTATCTTGGCAGGAAAGATAAGAAGAGATCTTAACAAAAGTAAATTTTTTTTCATCTTCTGAATATTCTTCTTCAGACACTACTGATCCTATGGTGCAAAAGCTGGCAAATGAGTTGCTAGCTCTCAAGAAGTAAATGGCACAAGAGATGTCTACTCCTCCTTCATACCGAGATATACCAAGGAAGACATTTCCCAACCAGTCATACTAAAGCAATGCTACCAAAAATCAAGGGCAACCAAATCATATTCCTCCCCCATAGGGGAAGCTTACCATTAAAGTAGTTCCAACTAACTCAACAGTTGGATATCTTGAAACTGAATTTGATTTCTCTTTCTAACCCGAGTTGAACCAAGAAGATGATGTTAATCTCTTCACAGAATGGGAAGAAGAATTAGCTAGTGACTCTAATATTGGTTTCCTAAATTACCGAGAAGAAGCTAAAAGCAAGTCAAAAGTGTTTGATGGATCATACGTTGTATTTACCAGGTCCCAAAACTAGTTAGCTCAACAAGCTGATAAGGGGAAAATAGGGGAAGGATCTCAACCAACAATTTCAATTTCTAAATAGGGAACCACTCTGCCTTTTCAATCAAAGGACCCGGTGATCACTAAAAAAGTAAGTACCTCAATTATTCTTGTTCTTTCTGCTTCAAATTCTTAGACCAGTACCACACCCCCTAAAAACCAAAATGATGGACTTTCTTCCTCTATTCCTAGTCCATTTTAGTCATTTGATATAATTGACCATACTAAGAAGACCAAAATTCAAATGACTGAATTTAAATATTTACAAGCTAACCCTGAGTAGTTGGATAGGTTGGTGGAATATGTGAAGAATAAAGCCATCTTTGCAGGACCAGATGTTCCAAAGGTGACTCCCACATCCACCCCAAATAACCTTGTCATTACTCTTTTTATTGCCTCTAAGAAAATAGAACCTTTCTATGTTTCCCTATTGATAAATGGACACAAGCTGAGCAATTGCATAATTGACTCAAGAGCTTTAGAGAATGTCATGTCTACCAAGGTGTAAGAATCTCTTGGCCTCACTTTGACTAAAACTTTTGGGAGATGTTTCTCCATGGAAAACAAACAAGTGCCTCTATTGGGTTAGATCAAAGATGCCCAATTCACATTTGCAGCTTTTTAGGATTAAAATGACAGTCCTGGTGGCTGATGTTCTAGCTTCCTATGGCATTCTGTTGGGACAAAATTTTTGCAAGGATGTTGGTGGTAGTTTGAGCATGGACTTGTCTAAGGTGAGGATACTTGTGAAAGGCGTCATGTAAAGGCTACTTCCTGAGAAGGAGTCAAAGTACATTGTCACCCAAACATCAGCCCCCAAAGCTCAAATTCTATTTAAATATTCAAGAATGGGTAATTACTTCTTATCTAAAGAGGATATTCCTATGTCATCAAATGAAATTCTTGTAGGTGACAATCCAAAAAGTTTAGATAGGAAATTGGAAGAATTGGCAGAGCACAGTTCAGGTACAAAAGAATCCTCCCTCCCTAACAAAGAGAAATATGAGAAAAGATCAGTTTTTGATGATGTTTGGATTCTAGAATTTGATGGCAATTATTCTTCTACTAGTTCTAGAGTAGGAATTATTTTGATATCTCTTCGAGGAGATATTTTTCCCTATTCATACAAGTTGCAGCTCAGCAACACCAACAACACTACCGAGTATGAATCTTTGTTACTCGAGTTGAAGGCAGCTCAAGATAAAGGTGTTAAACTTATTCATGCCAAAGGAGATGCTGAACTAGTGGTTTGTCAGGTGAGAAACCTGTATCAAACCAAGAATAAAATATTACATCATTACTACAATCTAATATGGGACTGCATTGAAAGATTTGATGCTTTTAGTATCTCTACCGTGCCCAGAGAGTTTAATGATCGAGCAGATTCATTAGCTATTTTTGTGACCCTCATGGTTTCTCACCTTGATTTCAAAGGGAATAGGTACACTATCAAATTGGTCTTTCAACTAAGTGTGCCTAATAATGCTAACTATTGGCAGGTATTTAATGGTGATAACCAAATCATTGCCTTTTTGAAACAAATGGATAGCTTTGAAGAGCTTTATTTTGAAGTCAGTAAGTCTCCACCACGAGAATCAACTCATAAACAAAATTCAAATGTTGGTGAAGAATTCCTTCAGCTCAAAGGGAATAAAATCCCAAAAGGATTGGTTTCCCTTGAGAAACTATTTGATAAGCATGACATGTTCATGAACGAGCAATAAATGGATTCAAGTTCCTCCTAGGAGTTTGATCAAATAAATTTGAGTACTGAAGAAAATCTCAAGATAGTCAACATTGGGAAGTGTTGCACTCTTGATAAAAAACTCAAATTCGTTACTCTGCTTCGCCATTACATTAATGTTTTAGCGTACTCATATGATTATCTGAAGTCTCTTAGGCCTGAAGAAATTTGGCATGAAATTCCTCTCAAAATTGGTTCATTACCTCACAAGCAAAAATCAAGATAGTAAAACCCTAAGATATCAGGCACTATTCTATCTGAGATTCAAAAAATGTTAAATGTAAGGATAATTTTTTCAATCCATCATTCCACCTGGATTGCTAACATAGTCTCTGTGAGAAAAAAGAATGGGGAAATTTGCTTCTGTGTTGATTTTAGAAACTTGAATCAATCCTCTCTAAAGGAAAACTACCCCCTGCCCATCATGGATCAAGTCCTGCAAACAATGACTAGTTTAAAGATTTTATCAATGTTAGATAGTTTTTCATGGTACAATCAAGTAGAAGTTCGTTAAACAGACCAACATAAGACCGCTTTCACTACACCTTAGGGCACCTTTGCATATCGCAGAATGCCTTTTGGTTTAATCAATGCTGGTGCCACCTTCTAGAAAGCCATAGATCTTACCTTTCGGAATGAAATGGGGAAGTTCATTATGGTATATCTTGATGACCTAACTATCTTTTCCAAACATCTCCCTGATCATGTGCACCATCTACAACAAGTACTGGAATGATGTCAATAGAATGGCATTTCCCTTAATCCTAAAAAATCAATTTTTGGGGTTACAAAAGGGAAAATTCTCAGTCACACCGTATCTTGAGAAGGCATAAAAAAATTGACTCAGATAGAGTCAAATCTATCCAAGAACTTACTCTGCCTACTAGTAAGACTGCAGTTCATTCTTTCTTCAGAAAGGTGAATTTTCTACGAAGAATCATTCCTGATTTTGCAGAAAAGACATGCCACATCATTGACACGATGAAGCGTAAAGCCACTTTTTGATGGACTACAGAAGGCAAGTTAGAATTTGAAGATATCAAAAAAGCGATTGCCCATGCATCAATTCTAGTTTGTCCAGATTATACCAAAGACTTCATAATATACAGCTATGCTTCTGAGCATACACTTTCAGCTATTTTGATTCAACAAAACAAAGAAGGTGTGAAATATCCTATCTCATTCATGATTTTTTCTCTCAAAGATCATGAACTAAAATATTCAAACATGAAGAAGCATACTTACGCTATGGTTAAGGTAGTGAAAAATTTTCATTTCTACATCCTCAACTCACATACTATTGTTCTAGTGCCTAATACAATAGTGAAGTCTATTCTAACTCAATAGGAGTTTGATACCAAAAGGGTTAATTGAATTACTAAAATCTAGGAGTTTGATCTTGTTATCAAACCTACGAAGCTTGTGTGAAGAAGAGGTCTCTACCAATTAATTACTGATAACATACCAAAGGAAATAAGACATGAAGAAACAAAAGTTAAAGACATGCCTACAGTTATCTTTGTCACTACTACAGATGAGTGGTATTCTAGTATCACTCATTTCTTTACCTATGGTGAGTGTCCTACCCACCTATCTTGTAAAAAAAAAGAGAACTGTTAAATTGAAAGCTGCTAACTTGCTTTCACTACACCTTGGGGCACCTTTACATATCGCAAAATGCCTTTTAGTTTGATCAATGCTGGTGCCACCTTCTAGAGAGCCATGGATCTTGCCTTCAAAAATGAAATGGGGAAGTTCATTGTGGTATATATCGATGACCTGACTATCTTTTTCAAACATTGCCCTAATCATGTGCACCATCTACAACAAGTGCTGGAATGATGTCGACAGAATGACATTTCCCTTAATCCTAAAAAATTAGTTTTTGGGGTTATAGAAGGGAAACTTTTCGGTCACACTGTATCTTGAGAAGGCATAAAAATTGACTCAGACAGAGTCAAATCCATCCAAGAACTTACTCTGCCTACTAGTAAGACTGCAGTTCATTCTTTCTTCAAAAAGGTGAATTTTTTATGAAGATTCATTCCTGAGTTTGCAAAAAAGACTTGCCACATTGTTGACATGATGAAGGGCAAAGCCACTTTTTGATGGACTAAAAAAGGAAAGTCAGCATTTGAAGATATTAAAAAAGTGATCACCCATGCACCAATTCTAGTTTGTCTAGATTATACCAAAGACTTCGTAATATACAACTATGCTTTTAAGCATACACTTTCGGCTATTTTGGTTCAACAAAACAAAGAAGGTGTGGAATATCCTATCTCATTCATGAGTTTTCCTCTCAAATCTCATGAACTAAAATATTCAAACATGGAGAAGCATGCGTACACTGTAGTTGAGGCAGTGAAATATTTTAATTTCTACATCCTTAACTCACATACTGTTGTTCTAGTGCCTGATACAACAGTGAAGTCCATTCTAACTCAATAGGAGTTTGGTACCAAAAGGGGTAATTGGATTGCTACTATCTATGAGTTTGATCTTGTTATCAAACCTACAAAGCTTGTGCAGGGAAGAGGTCTCTGCCAATTAATTGTTGATAACATACCAGAGGAAATAGGACATGAAGAAACAAAAGTTGAAGACATGCCTACGGTTCTCTTTGTCACTACTACGGATGAATGGTATTCTAATATTGCTCATTTTCTTACCTATGGTAAGTGTCCTACCCACCTATCTCATAAAGAAAAGAGAACTATTAAATTGAAAGCTGCTAACTATGTCCTGTGGGACAATGGTTTGTACAAGAGAAACTTTAATGGGGTATTCCTTCATTATGTGGACAAAGTGTAGTAGTCCAAACTTTTAGAGTCTTTCCACAATCTGGCCTGTGGAGGAAATTTTTTTGCACCTATGACTTCTCATAAGGTTATATGAGCCAGGTATTATTAGCCTACTTTGTTTCAAGATGCATACAAAGGGGTACGCAGATGTGAATTGTGTCAACAGTTTGTTGGGAGACCTAAATTGGTTGCATTACCTCTCAAGCCAGTGGTAATTGAAGAGCCATTTCAATAATGGGGTATTGATTTCATTGGCGCTATGAACCCATCCTCAAGCGCTAGACATGACTATGTTTTCACAGCCATAGATTATTTTACCAAGTGGGTGGAAGCGATTCCATTCAAACATGCTAGTTCTGAAGTGGTATGTAATTTTTTCAAAGAAAATATCATTTTTCGATTCGGAGTCCCAACTAAGATTGTAATAGACAATGCTGCTTGTTTTTTTTCTCATGAGGTTACCTAATTCTATTACTATTATGGGATTATCCTCTCCCACTCCTCTGATTATTATCTGCAAAGAAATGGTCAAGCAAAATCAAGCAACAAGAACCTGGTGACCATTATCAGGTTGCTGGTAGATGACAATCAGAGAACCTGGCATAAATCATTATTTGATGCTTTATGGGTAGATAAGATTACACCCAAGAGGGCAATAGGTATGTCATCATTTCAACTTTTATATGGTTTGAATGCAGATATACCAATCACCATGGAATTACCAACACTGAAGTTGGTGAAGGCAGTCAATGATCAAACTTTTGAAAATTCCACCAACAAGAAGATCATGTGCTTGATTGAAATAAATGAGTAGTGAACTATGGTGGCAGACCGGATTACTGCACATCAAAACAAGTGAAGAAACTCTTTGATAAGAGAGCAAAGATTCATGATTTTCAAATAGAAGATCAAGTCTTATTGTGGAATAAGAGAAGAGAACCAAAAGGTATGCATGAGAAACTAGATTCCTTATAGAGAGGTCCATTTGCCATTCATCGACTTAATGGTGAAAATAGCTTCTTGCTGAAGTATCAAGATGGCATGCCCTTTTCACTGCCTCACAGTGGGCAACATTTGAAACACTTCAATCCTTGAAGTATTAGATGAGTTTACTTGTACATTTGTATAGTCTTATGTTTATTTGTTTCTATTTGGTTTTTAATGTATTTTTCTTTCTTTTTGGGTAGCATGACTCTATAGCCCAATGGCATAGATGAAGGCAGTCAGAGTCTGGATTCTACTCCCTTTGATTGTTTTTTACAATCAATGGAAGTTCCCCAATTGGAGCCAGTTGTTGTTCCCAAAATCTGTCACTTATTTTTGGGGACAACACGTTGATCATTTTGGTCCTACAGGCTAAAATGGTCTCTTCCCTTCTCAAAAATGTTCTGAGCATTCAAGTTCTTCAATTATTCAAGTCTTTTCAGCTAAAGGAACTTTCAATTTCAATAGGCGGGCTTTCACAAAGAAAGGTTTGCAATACTTAGGCATTTTCAAAAGATTACAAGGATGGTTTAATATCAAGGTTCAATCAAAAATTCCATCGGCAGGCTTCAAATAATTGGAATAAATCATTGAACCAATGAACTGTTGAACCATTAAACCCTGAAAGGTTCAAAGTGGTTCAAAGGTTTAAAAGAAAAGTTAAGTGCTTCAAAGAGTTCAAATAAGTTCAACAAGTTCAAAGGTTCAAAAAAAAAGTGAAAGGTTCAAAAGAGTTCAATAATATGGAATGAATCACCGAACTGATGAACCATTGAACCATTGGACCTTTGAACTTAGAAAGGCTCAAAGGGGTTCAATGGTTCAACAAGTTCGAAGGGTTCAAAGTTCAAAGTTCCAAAAGATGTTTCAAGCGGAAGATTCTAGCACAATAGTTCACCTGGATGGTTCAAATGATTGATTCAATGATGAGTTGATCTTATAAGAAGGACTAAGTGAGCACGGATCTTTGCAAGAAATATTGAACCGTCAACCATTGAACCAATTTGAAATGTTTAACCATTGAACCAATGCACTCCCAAAGGTTCAAAGTTTAAGGTTCAAAGTGGTTCAAGTGATCCAGTGACCAGTGATGTCCTCGTAGATGTTAAATTCAGGGTATAAAATATCTGTTGATTTTCAAATATGGTGCAGAACCTGAGAACAAACTCAGCGATTAGCCAAAGAAGGAGCCGAAGGAGCTAGTAGAAAGTGAGAAGATAGCCTGAGATCTCACATCACCAAAAAGAGACAAAGTGTAGCAAGGAAAGAGGGAAAGTTACAAATAATCTAGAAATATCTGCAAGAGAGTTATTCTATTAGGTGGAGTAGTCCACTAGGTGGACATCAGAGGATGCAAGTATTTAATGGCACGGCATATTTTTTCTTCATCAAATTGAAGGTGAATGGACAGCTGCGTAAGTATCATAAAGAGGACCAAGCAACCCATGCTTGGGAGGAGACACTTGACATAATTAAAACACCAAAATCTAGGCTGGTGATTAGCTCCAGCATGACCCCTTCACAGAACTTCCCCTGTCCAATGCATTCAATGCAGTATGGGCCTTTTTGTAAAACAAAGCACCAAGTCTTTCTTTGAGTGCTATTTATTGTAATCTCTCATTTTAGAGAAGGGAGATCTCTTGATTATCAGAAGCAAAACTCTGCCCAAATTGAAAGGCATTCCTGAGACTTTGAGCTCAGATTGTTAATCATATTTTATCAAATGAATGAGAAAGCAAGTGACCTTTCAGACTTTGTGTTGAAATAACTTGTGTTATCTAGGAAATTGTTTTTATGTCTATTTCCTAAATACAATCTTGTCCATTTAATCAAATAAGCAGAATTAGTGGAAATAATCTGAAAGGTGTCCTGAAGCTGATTGTGGGAGACTTTGTGCTACCACAATTGTCTTTAGTCTATGTTTTATGTTTAAGTGAAAAGGATATTCGAGAGACTTTGAGCTCCCATTATCCTTCATAACCTTTTACTCTGTTGTAGTTTTAGGTGGAGACTTTAGGTTAAACTTCACTCTACTGTGTTTCTTTGTCCTAAATTAGTGAGAGAAGCAACGAAATACTTTGTGCTTTAATGGGTTTCTTGTGGTTATAGTTACTACCCATGAAGTCTTCCTCTAGTTTTCTGAACATCATTTCTAAAAGAAGAGAAATGCCTTTAGCAAGTACTTAGGATTTCTCCTTGTCCTTGTGAACATCATCTCTAAAAAAAGAGATATGGATGGTGTTATCCTACCCCTGAGTGTATTTTCAGCTTATATTAGTTATAGTAGTTTACAGGGAATATCCCTTGCCTTATAGGGAACCTCCAATTGATGAGAGGAGAGATTTATCTCACTATGCTGTGGTAAACCTACACATTTTGCCGATCAAATCTCCTTATGCTGAGGTCGATATACCTATTTTTCTGTCTATTAGCTGGTGACAAAATATTTACCCTATAGGTACAATGTTGGGTGATGAAGTCCCATGTCAAAGTACCCCTAAAGACTCACAAGAAGGTATTGAAATCCACCTCACATTTCGAAAAGAAAAAGTTATTGTATCACCCATTCTCGGTCACCCAAAAGAGAGAAGAGAATATTGTGGTGAATCTTTCAAGTGAAAATGAACAAACACCTACATGTTTCTAGGTCACCCAATGATGGGAGAGCATACACAGAAGACAAAAAATAAATAAACAAGTAATCTTAAATTTAAATGACTAAAATGTAAATATGTTTTAAAACTCAAATCAAAATATGAATTATTTTCTAAATCCCAAAATCAAATGTTTAAATATTTGATTTTATACCACCAATTCTTTGGCCATGGTTTTACAAATGAGTTAGAAAGGTTTTTGAGGTGGTCTTTATTAGGCATAAATTTGTAAATATATGGATTAGGAGTTTAAATCCTTTAACCTCAAAAATCTACAAACAAAATGTTAAAAAAAATGAAAGATAAAAAATGACCATTTGTAATTTAACTATAAATCCTAAACTACAAATAAGTTTGTCACAGAAATTGGAAAAGTTTTTGCTAACACAAATCCACATAAACCTAAAAAAAATTAGAATAATATAGATAATAAAAAAAATGCTACCTCTTTTTTACCAACCGTATTTTTTAGTTTTTTTTTAAAATAAAATAAAATGAAAGAGAAGGATTGAGAGAAGATGTGGGGTGTGCAATTGAGTTCTGCCAGGCATGTCATTATGTAGATAGGAATTCAAAGAAATATTAGTCAATGTTAGTGTAATGAATCACAAAAAATATTGAAGACCAAATAATTTAAGCCTTTGATAATGATTAAGAAAATAACAAATCAAAGATGACTAAAATGAAAGCAAAAAAGAGGTTTACCTTCCCTTGGAGACTCCTTTTACTTGTTGGCTTGAAATGTGATTGTGTTCGACATGTGAATAATATATATTTATTAATGCCTATTATAAATAGGTAGCATCTCCCCTTTTTCACCTTGTGATGTTTCTAGGCTTGGTTTTGGATTGGAAGAGGTTGAAGAAATCGATGAAATTGAAGCTTCTAGTATGATTCTTGCATAGTAAGTATACGATAGAAAAGCTTGCTAAAGATAGAGGGTGAAACCTCTATTTATAACAATGTTGAATCATTTGGAGATATTGATCTCATTTTGGAGATTAATGGAGGAGGATGAAAGGTTTGTGAGCTATTGATCTCATTAAGAGATCAACAAAGGCAAATGAAGAGGCCGTGTGAAGGGCATGGGCTTTGTCTTGCACCCATGTGAGTGGGGAATAAAGTGTCCTTACACATGTTTGTTCCTTAGAATGACATACTTTCAAAGTTGGCAAGGTGGAGGATGAAGAGGATAATTGGATTTATTGAATTTTAAATATTCATGAAATGTGCATTCTAGTTAGGGAAATCATTAATTAACCTAATCTAGTGATTAGGTAATTAATCTGAAGGAGTATTTGTCGTCTCATTTGCAATTTATATGGATTTTTATTTATTAAGTTAATGAGATGATTATGAAGGGAAGATTGATTTTGTAAGACTTGTAAAAGAATTTGATAAAATGATATAGTGTATTGCCCCAATTAGGGATGCACCACTATGATTTAGGAAGTGCACATCAAATATACAAATAAATTGGGGTGATTTGATGATTTATAGTTCAATATATATTTGATTTAAAAGGAAACTTTGATCGTAATTTAAACATGAAAGTGATTAAAATTTAGTGTCTACACTATCTATCAAATGAAATAGCAAAAGCTAGGAATACTTACCTTCAGGCAAATTTATCGAGTCTCAATCTCTCCCTTGGCCAATGGCGCTTTGAAAGAGGTTGTTGTGGCTTTGTAAGGATTACACTATAGAAATAAAATCTAACCTAAAATTATCTTGCTTTGTATCCAAGACTTCTCATAAGACAAGTTATCTTCCCAGCAAGGTAAACCCTAAGCAATGGCTCCTTAAAATATACATTTAGTAGAAAAATAAACTATAATAATGCAAAAATGAATGTTCCTCTCTATTGGGTTAAAATGAGACTTGTATTTATATCAATGGATAAGTCTTAACCCTTATATAAATTTAGCTGATGGGGTCAACTAACATGACCCATTTTTAAGGAGAAAGTTATCATCTCAAACTAGGTCAACTGGGCTGACCTAGTTCTGTAAAGTGTGCTTAAACTTTTATAACAGGGTTGCCTTGGGTCACACTTGTAGGAAAATAGGGTGTTTTCTTAGTTAAGGGATATTTTAAAGGAAAATTACTTAGGAAAATGTGTAACTAGGTTTGGATTTATTCAAAAATTAGATAATCAAGATTTGTAATGGGTTTATATAATTATAGAGTTAACCAACAATCTTTCAAAGAACCAATGGTTTGCCCACCCCTTTCCCAGTGCACCCTTTAAGGCGAGCACTTAGAGACACCAAAAATTGATAGGTTATTGTAAGAGAGAAATCATTAGTAAATGATAAAGTTTGAAAACATTATGTGTATACATGATCCACTTGAGCATATTTCACATAACCTATTCACACCTACAAGTCCTGATACATATAAGTTAAATTCACCACTATAGAATACAAATCCATATTTAGATCAGGGAAAGACAAAAATAATAGATGAACATGTGAATGCTTGTTATTCAATCCATCCCTATTGGCTAAAATCATAAAGCCAACCTTATAAAGGACCAATACAGATACACCATGTGAATAATGTGGAGTCCTCTCAAGAACCTCCATAATAGATTATCCAGATCTTATAAAACTATGATGTTCCAGATTTAATTTTTACTATGTTACTTGAGCATCTTGTGATATCTTTAACTCCTAAAAGACATAGATCAGACAACAAACTCATTCCTAAAAATGGATAACTACATTGTGATTACCATCAAATCACTGGCCATAATACCAGTCAATGTGCATAATTTCAAAATCATATTCACAAATACAAAGGTGAGGGGCACATACAAGTTGTGCTCAAATGGAAAAAATCACCAAATACTTCTAATCTTTCCACACACAAGCAACCTGCAAAGAGTCAAAGACATGAAATCTAATAATTACTAAAAACATTGATGGTGTCTCTTGCTCACATTTTCAAATTGATACAATCAATTGGGATAGTCTTTGTAGTGTCTCATATTTACCTACATGGGAGAGAATATTATCGAAGAAGTACAACATTATTTTATTTTCCCTAAATCTCTTGGATGTCTTTACTTATCCATAACATGCAGATCTAAACTAATAAATACCATCACATGTGTAATGGATACCAAACCAAATATCACATATTGCCTTGAAAAATATTGGGAAACAAAAATGAAAGAAATAATTAATACCATTAATATGTGTCTTACAAATTCCAAAAGAAACTAATATGCATACTACATGATGGACATAGAAATAAATATATAGTGACTATAGATGATATTACTTGACTAGATGATACAAAATCAATGGAAATGATGTGGTATAAACACTGGTGGCAAAAATATGATCTTGGAAAACCATCAGATATTTTTTTATCTTTTGAATTGGAGGAATAATATCTTTACATTTCAATTAACCTTCATAATTTTAAAAAAATCAAATATTGCATAAATACCAAAAACAATCAGCATGTTCTTAGTTATACTATTTATCATTGAAATTCATATAGACTCCATGTTAGCTCATTGTATGGTAGCACAAAAAGTGGATAAGGCTCTTTATTGGAGTTTTTAAGGTAATGGATCCAATGGATCCCTGAACTTAGTTTCTCCAACTTGAACATGACTCTTCAAACCTGCCTACCATTTTATAACCTCAACATGATTCTTATGACATTATTCTACTCCTCAACCTCTATGAATATCTCCAACATGATCAAATTCCTTCATGAAACACTCTCAGGCCCCTGTGAGAACCACCTATAGGGCACCTGTAGGTGTCCATCAATGGTGCATGACTGTGTATATAAGAACAACCAATTATCGAAGTCTATCATGTGTCACTTGAGAGTTTAGCTTGATTTTTATTATTCAAGATTATGTCTAAACTCTTAATTAAATCTCCATAACCATTCTTAGAGCTTCCATTCATCTAACTGTAGTTGGATACTTGCAGGAAACCTGATTGTGTGAAACATGACTATCTCCTTGATCAATACATGACCTTGAGAAACTGAGCTTGAAAGGAATGGGGTGATATTCATGAATTTTAAGAAACATGAAACATCAATATATATCTGCTTGAAACCACTATAGGAAATGGCAACCTCTATAGTTGATGATCATGTTTGCGATTCCATTAGTTTACTCAACCTACAACTTGAGGATTTTGAGCTCATCAAATCACCTTAAAACATGAAAACAAGGATGAAAACCATGAAAGAAGAGCATTCACATCCTTTGAAAGTAATTTCATCCATTAGTTTGTATAGACAAGCTCAAACAAGAAGAAAACCTATAGGGTGTGGGGATTAGCATGGAAAAAGAGAGTCAACTTATTAAGAATGGTTCATAAAGCATAGGCAACCAATATTTGAAATCCTACCATGAATTTTAAGTATACCAAGTGTATTAACACCCAAAAATATCATTTGACCTGAAACCTCTTCTACTGGCCATACCATGAGGAAACCTGTTAACCATTTTTGCATGCCTAGTTGAGTGATGGAGAAGAAAAATGGTTTTAAGACATTTTTTAATATTCCAAAGCTGACCAAGTGTCAATATGAGTTTAATAAAGTTTATTATCCACTATGGAATCTTTATACATGTGCCACACTCCTTTAGAGTTCATACAACTGCCAAAACTCCACTTTTTCTAACTATTTTCTTGATTTGACTTAACATCTTCAAGTTTTTTAGTTAGTACTAACATCACTAACAATATTCTAGCATATTGAATATTGAAGAATAGTTAGGAACATTTTTCTACCAAATAAAAATGTACAACCTTCATTAATGACTGAAATATGACCCTTAAGTGACATAAAATGACTTAGGACTAGATTTGGCTATGACCAAGGTTAATAACATATTAAATGGCATCGATTAGGACCATGACACATCCTATAACATGTTATAGGACCCCTATAACAAGTTTTGTACTATAGGGGGTTGACCTATTTTTACTTGTGGTCAAAATAGTCAACAATAGTGATGGCCATGTTACAAATACTATTGGAAATTCCTAGGCAATTCGATCAAAGGTATATTGTTCTATAGAACTGAACTCAGACCCAAAAACAAGTTCATCATTTGTGGTATCTTGAACTTCATTCAAGGAAAGGTAAACACCGCCATCTAATTGCACCTGAAATATGTTTTCACTGAAAGACTAGCCTTTCTCTTTAATTTTACCTTGGTCTAAAAGTGCCTCAAAGAGGTTTTCAATTTGGGACCTCAATGTTTTAATCTTTTATTTGTGGCTAAGGGTGTTCACCCACTCTCCAAAATAGGCTATAGGATTTAGTTTGATAGAGAACCCTTGTTTTTGGTCTCCTAATAGAACATTATCTCTTAGGCCTATAAAATCGTAAAAAGACTTATCATTCTCAAACTCATCTATAGACACTATGGATTCTTGTTGGTCCCAAGCTATAAGTTAAGGATGATAAATAGGAAGTGAGTTGTGTCAGCTTATTGGGGTAATGGTACAAATGACATGTGGGTAAAATAGGTTGGTAGTGGTAATGTCTTCATAAATGTTATGGTTGGACTTTGCTTTACTACCACCATCATCATCACTAAACTTTGGCATTGGAACATGAATCTTTAGTTTAGTTTGTCATTATAAATATTCATGCTAGTTTGGATTTTAGATCTTAGGTTCTAATAATTGTTTACTTTGTCATCCCTAGATAGTTAAAATCTAAGACCATAAGTTCCTTTGTACCAAGTTATAGAAATTGACTCAATATGACCTTGTTGATTTGGCCCAATGCCTCCACCTTCATATGATTGATTCTCCATGATCTTGTTAGGAATGTGATATTTGGCATTTTTGTAGAAATTGGCTAGTTTTTCATTGTACAACCATGATTCATCATTAGCAAGTGGGTCCCTCTTCTTGGCTAGTAGCTAGTGTGAAAATGATAGGAGCTATGTTATGGAGTTTAGCTTTTCCCTTTCATTGCCATTCCATGCAAGGTGGTTTAGATTTAGATATTCCATAGGACGTGGGGTTCTATGTAAGTTTGGTAACATGAAACGTGTCATGAGTTAAAAACTCTCCAGGGCCATTGGCTGAGATGGTAAAATGATTAGACATTTTTAGTGGAGGCATATGAGAAGATGAATCAAGACTATCTGGGTCTATACAATTGGCATCTGGTAATTCAACAAGTATTTCTTTTTCTTTGTCCTTTTTGGGAAATGGATCTATGTTAAAGTGGTAGTTGTAAGTTTTGTACTCAGCCTTCAAATATTTGAAATGTTCATAGGGATACAAATATCCATTGATGGTGACTTCCATACCTGAGTGCAAGAACTCAGGACATTGGTGCAATGTCAAAAGATTGGCACAAATTTCATGTATCTAAGGCTTACCCAAGAGCAAATTATAAGATAGGTCGAGGTCTAACACATGGTAGAGTGTATCGTGGGCTAAGGGCCTAATGATAACTGACAAACTTATGTTTCCTTGTGATTCCCTTTCCTTCATTGTTGTAGGCCTTGATAGTAATTATTTGTGGTTATAGATTGGTTGTGGTATATCTAAGATGCTTAATGAGCTTTAGAGACACAATAGTTAGGCCCGATCCATTATATAGGAGGACATGTTTCACTTTGTGCCATGCTATGACAACTTCAATGTACAAGGGATTGTTATGGAGAGGGTCAAGGGATGACATATCACTTTGGTTGAAAGTGAACTATTAGCCTGGGGATAGATGTCTAATCAAAGCTTGTAATTTATCTGGGGTTATGTTGTTTGGAACTTGGGATTGGCCTAGGAATTTTGTTAGGATGTCCTTGTGGATAGTAGATGTACATAAAACATCTAAAATGGAAGTGTGGGCAGGTGTCTTTTGGAGTTAATCTACAATATCAGACAACTTTTCCTTAATAATGGTATATGGCTTATTCTTAGCTAGGACAATGGGCTAGATTGGTTAATTGGTAGGGGGTTGTGGGACATGAATTGTAATATTTTATTATCAAGTTGTGATCACACAATCATGATTATATACAAGACCATTTTAAAAAGAAAATGATGATGGAGATGGGCCAGATAGGATAAGTCTTGATTGTTAGTGCACTTGGTTATGGTCATGGGGTAATGATGAGTTATCAATATAAGGTCCCAAAATAGTGATTTCTGGTTGTTGTTGCTCTTGTTTGTAGTACCAATTCAAGGAAGTATTACTGGCATAGATGGGTTGATTGGAATTTGTTAGAAATGATCTTTTTATGTGGGCACTTAGTCTAGGATTAATGGCGATGGTTGAAACATGACCTCCCTCAATATGACCTACAACTTTTGTGTAGTCATGTGTAATTATGTGGCAAGTTTGTTGGTGATTAGAATTATTGTTCCCTTGGTTCCTCTCATTTGGTTGATGTTGTTATTATTATTTTAAATATTTTTATTATTCTCATGACTGTTGAAACTATTATTGCTGATGTTCTAGCCTTCATTGTTATTGTTGATTGTTATTGTTATGTTGTAAAAATGGGTTTTAATAGATCCTCAGGTTATGATTAGATGTAGATGCTCTATTATCCAATGTAATCTCCCCATTTTTTAATGTATTTTCAATGAGGTGTTTGATCTACACACAACAATGTAGAGTATGTCCATGCACACAATGGTATTCATAGAACTCATTCTCTCTATACCAATATGGATATGGAATACCCTCAAGATAATGCTTTGATTTTAGCCAACTAATCATATTAGATACGGATAACATGTGAAACATGACTTCAATAGGTTCACCAATATCATTAAAGACTTAATGAGTAAGGGTATTTATTTTTAGAGGAGGGGTTTGTAAAGGTAATGGTTGTTGCATTTGCGGAGAAGGTCTAGGTTGTTGTGAAGGCTACACTTGATGAATGGGTTGATAATGAGGAGTAAGTTTCATTTGTGATATAGGCTAAGAAGATGGTGTTTTCACTATTTGGACATGATACAACCTGATTACTCCATTTCCAATGACATTCTTGTTATGGTTGAATTGATTGGATTTTTCATAGTTACTAGTCTAGGCTAGTTCTAATGCTTACGCTTGGACTTGGTTTTGGTTTTGGTTCTGATTTTGCTTTATTACTTTATTTTGGTTCTGATTTTTATTTGAATAGGTGAGCTTAATAATCCATTTGTTAATAAAGGCCTTTTCAATTTACAAATTTTTGTTGATGATCTCTTTGAAAGTGTGTACACTGAAGCTCCAGATGATAGGATATATCATTATGTAATTTTATTGTAAACGTAATGGCCAATTATTTGTCTAGTAAGCTATGGGTGAAGTGAATAATAAACACTCTCCATATCTGTGATAGCTTGTGAATCTTTCACCAACTTTCTATTTGGCTTGATTCAAATCTACCAATGAAATCTCATGTTTGAGATTATAGGAGAAATGTTGCACAAATTTGTCTGAGAGGTCATCAAAATTAGATTTATAATTCTTTGGTAATTTTAGGAACCACAAAGCCTATCTTGCTAGACTTCAAGGAAACAAAAGGAGTAAATAAATGTCACTATAATCCACTGGTTGAAAAGCAATATAGAATTCTATCAAATGGGCCTTAGGGTCTTCTTTACCCTTGTATTTATCAAATTTTAGTGGTTCATAACTTGGAGGAAATGGTATCTACAGATACTTCATGTTGAATGGGTATGAACACACATTATCTAGTTTGAATTTCTTAGTCTATTTCCATACTTTAATGGTGGCAATCACATCATTTATTATAGTTCTCGTGCCAGGAAACTAGATGGAACATTTGGCTGAGGTGGAATCTGGGTGGTCAAAGGTGGATTACCTTGATTGGGGTATAATGGAGGAATGGTTTGTTATGAAATGCTGGTTTGATGAGTAAATCGACCTATAATATGCATCTATGGATTGGGATATGGTTATTGAAATTGCACACATTGTGGTGTTATATTTTGGTTTGGATTTAGTATATAGCCCTGGTTTTGAGGAAATTGTGATTGTGATAGAAGGATATGGCTTGGGGTAAAGTATTATGCCTATTGAGGATGAATATGGACTTATTGTCAACTAGTCAAACCTGGCTGAATGAGAGGAACTTGTTGTGAACCAAGGCCCTATCTTTGAATTTATGGCACATGATAAACAAAAGGAAATTATTGCCTAATTGGTACTTATTATAAAATGGTACCTATTTATTGTGTAGACACCAGCTATGAAGTAGATGCTTATAGGGTGTTCAACATTTGTCTTTGACCAATAAATATACATTATTGATTAGACAATGTTTATGATTATAAAGGTATATTAGTTTGTGACTGCAGAGGTACATTTATCACTACCTGTCAAGGTGGAACATTGGTTTCCACCTTTTAAGGTGGCATAATGTTCTGCCTTTGATGTGGTGGTATACTAGAGTATGCTTTTTTTTGGAATGTTAGTCATCACCTGTTGAGGTGGAGTAGCATTCATAATTTGTTATTGAGGCAAATCACTAGTATGTGCTTGATTACTTAATCTCTACAGCTATGTGCTTGAAGAAGTAGCTGGTTGGGGATTAGAAGTAACTTATTGTGGTTAGGATGTAGGAGTTCATGCCCCCTACTATTGTGAACCACTCTTTGTATTAACTAAATTCACTTGTTATTATAGACCATTTATTGGTGCAATTAAACCATTTTGGCCTAGATTGGAAGACACTTGTGTCTATTATGTTTAGCACGTTATTTTATGTAGAAGCAGTAGTCACTTATTCAATATCTAGGACATTGTACATGTCACCAACTAAATTTATTTATGCAAATGGGTCTATACCCAAATTATCTTGACTTGTCAACTCAATTAACACTCTTGTTGAAGGGTCTAATTCTATGAGTTGGGCATTTGACATGGCCATGGCATTAAAATTGTGTACTAGACTCAAATAGGTTTGATATGCTTGTTGCATTTTCATGAAGTGGTCCTCCAAGAGGCCCTTTCATTTTACAAGCATATTTGGGTCTTGATATGAAATCAACATGAGCACTTGAGGATGGCTAGTAGAGGCCTAATCAATGGTTTGTGTATAAGGTGTGTTTAGAAGCACTCTAACTAGACTTGGTTAATTTTCATGGGGGAAGTCTTTTGGAAACTTGGCCTCTACCTCTGCGGATCTAACTGAAACCCCATCCTTATTTTCAAGCAAGTGATGATAAAACAAATAAAGATTATATGTTGATGGCATAATAACATAATACAGTGGTTTTTTAGCTTATTCTACAACTAATAGTATGTTAGAAAAATATTGTGTGTTTTTCTCTTGATCTTGCTTTGAATAGGGAGGTGTGTTAACCAAATAATGGGATAATTAATCTAGAATTTGTCGCCTAGATTGATTACTGTAAGGAGGATAAGGATCCATCTCACAAACTACATCATCACCATAAGTGTCTTGAATAAAGTCATCATTCATGATTACGCTATCATAACCTAGATTGTACATGGCTTCACTACAAGTGTAAGTAGACATATCCAAATCGATGATAAACATTCTATGAAGAAGGCCTAGAGTTTTTAAAACTCTTAAAAATAAGGTCCAAAAGAGAAATGGTCCAAACTTGTTATAACTTGGTCTAGGGACAGAGCTATTTCTCCAAAAATGTCTATGAAAAACTTGGTCTAAAATAATCTAACATCAAATGTAATATACAAATGGTCAAGTGGATGGATAAAATCAAATGCCAAACTTAAGTAAAAAGTATTTCAAACAATGTTAAACTAGGTCTAAAAAAAAGGTTGCTAGGTCTTTTGGGAACAAGACACAAAAGCTAGAATCAAAATGACTGTGTAAAATAAAAAGGGAATTGTTAAGAATCTTGGAAACACGACACAAGATCTAGACTTAAAAAAGGAAATTGTTAGGTCTTTTGGAAACAAGGCACAAGATCTATACTTTTAAACAAACTAGGTTTAAAAAGGCAAGAGATTAGGCTAACACATTTGAAACACTTTGAATCAAACTAGTCATTCGTATTTAAACATACACTTGATCACTTGGAAAATACATTGAAATTTAGGCATATGGAATATAGACCACTTCCCCAAATTTAGACACAAAAATAATCTTTAAATCAAGCAAAGAATTGGTCTAAGTTATGATAGAATTGTCCAAGATCCAACTGATAGAATCAAACACACGAATTGCAAATGCAAAGCAAATAGAAACATAACTCCATTGTTGAGACTAAAATCTAAACAGAGTAAAACTACAATAATATTGCATTCATAACTCATTAAAAATTAGCTTAGATGAGAGGCATATTTATAGGTACAATGGAGGCATAGAGCCAAGCCATTTGGCAATGTGAACACAAGACTTTTGCCAAATGGTTTGTGTGCTCCATATGTCAATATTGGTGGGTAATGGTATCCTTACCCACCAATTTGACTACAATTTTTCTATGTGCATGTGCAACTTAATTACTTCATTTATGACACCTAAGTGACCTCAAAATAACACCTAAGCAAGTTAAACACATGTGTAATAATAATCCATAATAATAAATACAAGGAAAATAATATCTTACACTAACACCCCCCCTTAAGTGTAGCTTAGATGGGCAAACAAAATTGGGTCCCAACAACATGGCCTGATGAGGTACCCAAGTACAATACAACTCTCACAAAGTGGATGGAAAGGAGAAAACCCATAGGAACCCCCCCCCTCCCTTAAAAGAGAGAAAAGAAGAGGACTTGAAGGCCCTCCCTGAAGATGATGCTGATGTAGCCTGTACCCCAAGAAAAGTACACAAATGAATATACTTACTCTCAATGAAGGGTTTGGTGAATATATCAGCTATCTACTCTATAGTTTGGCAAAATTTGAGATCAATGAGGTACCCAAGTACAATACAACTCTCAAAAAGTGGATGAAAAGGAGAAAACCCATAGGAAACCCTCCCCCCCTAAAAGAGAGAAAAGAAGAGGACTTGAAGGCCCTCCCTAAAGATGATGTTGATGTAGCCTGTACCCCAAGAAGATCACACAAGTCAATATACTTACTCTCAATGAAGGGTTTGGTGAATATATCAACTATCTACTCTATAGTTTGGCAAAATTTGAGATCAATGACTTATCCATGAATGAGCTCCCAAATGAAGTGCATATGAATCTTGATGTGCTTGGTCTATTGATGTTGTACTGGATTCCTATAGATCTAGATGGTGCTGTGGTTATCACAAAAGATGATTATGGGTTGCTTGAACTATATACCAAACTTATTAAGAATCCCCTAAAGCCAAATAGCTTTAGTAGCAACATTGATAGCCCCTCTATATTCAGCCTCAGTAGATAATAAAGCAATATCATTTTACTTCTTGATTGAACAACTAATTGGTCCTAAACCAAGTGAGAAAATATATCCTAAAGTGGACTTATGATGTTGAATATTGCTAGCACAGTGTAAATCTATGTATCAAATCAAGTCATTATCAATGCCTGCTCCATAGTGAATCCCAAAACTGTGAGTACCCTAAATGTAGTGGAGAATATATTTGTCTCCTTTCCAATGTAGCTCATCTAGTGTTTGTATAAACCTAGAGACCATGCCCATTACATATGAATTATCAGGTCTAGTGTGAGTTAGATAGATGAGGCTGCCAACTAGTTATTGATACAAGGTAGCATCAACCAATGGAGAAGAACACTCAACCTCAAGTTTGACTCTAGAAAGAAAGGGAGTCAGAGCTGGCTTACAATTATCCATATGAAACTGTGCAAGAAAATCAAGAGCATACTTGGATTGTGTAATGGTAATACCTGAGTCAGATTATGAAATATCAATACTAAGGAAGTAATGCAATAAACCTAAGTCAGTCATAGAGAATTTATCATGCATAGCAGTTTTCACTACTACAATAAAGGATTAATAACTCCCTGTGATCAACAAGTCATATACATATAGAACCATAATCAAGAGTGAATTATCTTATTGCAAGATGTAGACATTCAGATCAGAATTGTGTCTAGTGAACCCAATTGTGAGAAGAAATGAATCCATCTTGGCATACCAAACTTGAGGGGCCTGTTTGAGGCCATAGATATATTTTTTAAGTTTACACACCAAGGAAGAATCTTCCATAAAACCTTGTATTTGTTTCATAAATATCTCCTCCTCAAGGTCACCATGAAGAAAGGCACTCTTCACATCCATTTGATGAACATCCCAATGATAAGCTGTGGCAATAGAAAGAGTGAGTCGAATAGAGTTTATTTTAGTGACTAAAACAAATGTTTTAGTATGGTCTATGTGAGGAACTTATGAAGATACTTTTTCTACTAATCATGCTTTGAACTTATCCACCGACCCATTTGTTACAAATTTTGTTTGATAGATCCACTTACATTAAACAAGTTTCTTTCCCTTGGGAAGTGGTACTAGATCCTACGTGTGGTTCCTAATTAAGGAAATATACTCTTCATGCATATATGTATCCCACTCAAGAATGCCAGATGCTTCATGAAATGATTGTGAATTAGAAGCACAAGAAATGAAAACATGTGGAACACCCTAAAATTATGAATGAGTCTATCTGATATCTAATGGATTCCCAACCTAATCACCTACACTCTGTACAGTCTATCTAGCCCAAAGAGGACCTAAAATCAAAGAATAAAGGAGAGATTCTTCAACTTTAGAAATGTGACTATGAATGGAATGAGGTGAATCTCTATCACTATCCTCATCATCTAAACTAGAAGAAGAATATTCATTAATAGGTATCTGATCTGGATGATCTAAATAATATGAACTGTCATCATACCACAATGAGTCCAAAGAGGAGGGAGAAGTGTCGTGTGTAGAGTTTGATGGACCCTCTTGAAAGCGTACACTCCTCTCAATGAATAAATTAGGTATGGTAGGATGAAGAAGCCTATATCCCTAACACCTTCTGCATACCCAATAAATATGCAAGTCCTACTCTGACGTTTTATGGCCTTATATTTCTTCTTAGGAATGTGGGCCATAACTGGAGATCCAAATAACCTAAATTGCTTAACTTTAGGTTTTTGATTTCTCCAAGCTTCAAAAGGAATGATCCCTTTCAATGCTTTATGAGGAACATGATTTTGGATATATCAAGTACAATTAATGACTTCTACCCAATATTGTGGTGTAAGTGATTTGGAATGTATCATATAGTTTGTAATTTCCTTCAAAGATCTATTCTTATGTTCTAAAACACCATTCTACTGATGACTATATGGAACTATTCATTGTAGATCAATCCCTTCTGAAGTACAAAACTACTCAAAGTGATGATTAACATACTCACCACCATTATCAGTGCACAAAATTCTAATGGTTTTCCTTAACTGTTTCTCAACAAGAGTCTTGAAATCCTTAAAATGGTCAAAGACCTTAGACTTTTGTTGAATAAAATACACCTAGATATACCTAGAGAAGTCATCTATGAAGGTAAGCATGTACCTAGCCTTGTTGAATGAAGGCTTTGGAAATGGTCCAAAAATATCACTATGAATTAGCTCCAAAAATTTAGTGGCTCTCCATGATTTGCCTTTGTCATATTTCTCTTCAGGATGTTTACCAAGCATGCAATCTTTACAAACACCATCAAAACAATGAACACAAGGCAACCCTATTACCATATCTTGTTGACTGAGTTGTTCTAAGTAGTGATAGTTTAGATGGCCAAATAGCTCATGCCATAGTTTTCTCACTCCATTAGAATGAGTGAGTAATGCAGTAGAAGGGTAATCAAGAGCAAAATTTGATAAGGTGTATAACCTTGATTGGTGATTTTATTTTCTAATGGCCACTATAGTATTACTATGTAGGTCCTTAATGACAATAGAATCTGGAGTAAACACAACTTTCTTGCCTGATCTAATGTGGGTGATTTGATAAATATATAGGAGATTAGTTGACAGTGATGGAACACATAAGACATTTTCAAATATTCCATCATTAACTTCAACAGATCCTCTCCCACAAACTTCAATAGAAGTATCATCACCTATTAAAATAGATGGCATAAAACATGTCTCTAAAGATGAGAACAAGTCTCGTGAAGAAGCCATGTGATGTGAAGCACTAGAATCAATCACCCATGTGGATGGCTGAGATACTATTGCAATAAGGGCATTGACCTTACCTTTTCCCTTACTACTTTATTTTGACTTAGAAGACTCTTATGTTGATGAGGTTGATTTGATTGTATCAGAGACATTGATGTTGTTTTTCTCAAGCATCTTTGGTAAATGATCAATCTATTTTTTTTATACATTTTGTTTGATCATGCCCAGTTATCTTACAATTGGCACATGTGATCCTTTCTTTCTTGGATTTCCCACATGAAGAGGAGGACTCATATGATACTTCTGGATTAGTATCTAATTTTTGACCCTTTAGTTGCTCTTGGTCCTTCTTGTTTTGTTTCTTCTCCTTATTTATTGAAGTCTTCAGTTTGTCATGACTCAACAAAGCGTGTGATTTAGAGGACTTCAATGTACCCATTTGAATGAGTTTGTCTTGATCCCTAGTTAATTCTTTGGCAAAATCATCTAAGGATGGCATAATCCATGCAGGTCTTAGGGCACGTTTCAAAGCATAAAAGGTAGAGATAAAAATTGAGTAGTCAGGACCTAACTTGGAAAGAATAGAGAGGATCAATTGTTCATCCTTTTTCTCTATACCACACAATCTTAATTGCAACCTAAGTGATTTAATTTTGGTGAAAAAGTCTTCTATAGTGTTAAAATTGCCTAGACTCAAACTAATGAGCTCATTCTCTAGCTCATGACCGTTCATTACATCCTACTTCCCAAAGAGTTGTTCCAAAGTGTTCCAAATCTCATGTGGTGATTTAGTAGATTCAATGCAAAAGAATAAGTCAAGAGAAACAAACAAACACAAAAGACCATATGCTTCATCACACCTATTATACCACTTAATTTTATCTGCACCAAGTTTTAGTTCAATTTTTATATTCATGGTTATCCTGTGTAAACCTCTGTTTCTTAGAAAAATTTTCACTTTATATTTATAGTCATGATAGTTGAATGGAGTGAGAAGTGGATCCAAATTGTGATCCATGATGTAGTGCAAGTAGAAACTAAATGAGCAATAGAGAAGGAAAGACACTCAATAATGCTCCTTGAAACTATAAAAAAAAATCTCCCCAAATTACAAAGGTTTGGTACTTTATGTTTTAGTGCATATACAATCAACACTTTAGTGCGCATACAATTGACACTTTATGTTTTAGTGCATATACAATCAACAATTTAGTGCATATATAATGGGCACCAAATTTTTGCACAATAAAGCCCAACAAATCTTTAAGATATCGTGCAGGGCCAAAGACAGTCATAAACACGAGTATAGAGTTGATTCATGAAGCTTCAACTCATGTAAGAAGGATAGATGGTGAAAATAATGCAAATAAGGTACTAAATAGTATATCTTCACTTAGATATAATGAATTGTAGGTATAGATTCACATAATAAACCATAAATATATAATCGATATTGTCAAAGTGTATGATTTGGTAGAGTGTTCACCATCTTGAAATACACACAACAACAAGATGACTATCTGAGGTCATTTAATACACATAGCAACAAAGTGGTTGGCATAGAAATGAGAGAAATCTTTGCATTAAAGGCACAAATAACAATGCACGCTCATAAAAAATAGATGTTAGACTCAGTCAAGAATGCATCTATAAATGAGCAATCTATGTAATGATTACATAAGTGATAGTGCAAGATCACAAAAAATGGACGTTGGGCTCAACCAAAAAAATGTCCATGAGGAGAATAAGAGTGTTAAATTGTGAGTTAAGTAAAGGAGAGAAGAAATTTTATTTTGCTTGTGAGGGGGTTTGACCGCCTACCAAAATTGGACCTCACCCTTCATGAAATAAAAGGAATATTACAAAACAATGAAAAAAACTATTTACATTATGATTTCCCATAATAATATTGTTTTTATAAAAACAATTAAAAAAAATCAAAACTTCATCATCAAAAACGTAATTTTTACAATTTTCTGAATACTATCACAATTAATAAAACTATGATAACTTTCACAATTCTTAAAAAAATTATGAATTTCAAAATGATGTAGAAAGAGGAAATAAAGGTGCATAGAACCTATAAATTTTTATGAGCGATTATATACTATTTAATCACAATCATAAAAATATTAGTCATTTTTTAGAAAAAATGGATTTACAAAACAACTTGTAAATCTTGCCTCTTTATCAAAAAATGATTTTGTTTGCTGTCGAATCAACCTGAATCCTTATTTAAAATCTACAAAAGGTTAATTATATGTCTAATACAATTAAAATAATTAAAAATACTGATGAAGATCACCAATTAGAGAAGAAAGGACTGTAGATGATACACACAGATCTATAGGTTTCTTCTTTACAATCTTAGTTAGAATACAAACTCAAAAAAATACTCAAGATTTCAAGAAATTAACAACAAAATGGTGTTTGTTACTCGAAAAGAGCTCTAATACCATGATGGAATTGTCCAAGATCCAACTGATAGAATCAAACACATGAACTGCAAATGCAAAGCAAATAGAAGCAGAACTCTGTTATTGAGACTGAAATCCAAATAGAGCAGAATTACAATAATATTGCATTCATAACTCATTAAAAAATAGCTTAGATGAGAGGTGTATTTATAGGTACAATAGAGGCATAGAGCCAAGATATTTGGCAATGTAAACATAAGACTTTTGCCAAATAGTTTGTGTGCTCCATATGTCAATATTATTGGGTAAGGGTATCTTTACCCACCAATTCAATTTTCTCATGTGCATGTGAAAATTAATTAACTCATTTATGACACCTAAGTGACCTAAAAATAAAACCTAAGCAAGATAAACACATGTGTAGCAATAATCCATAATAATAAATACAAGGAAAATAATATCCTACACTAACAAGTTGTACAATCCAAAAGTGAAAGATAAATGTATAGTCCAAAATTAAATGAGGCATAGGCATAATCCAATCAATATTTGTATCTAAAATTGTCAAAAACATTTTTGAATTCAATTTAGAAGGCTAGGTTCCTCAAATAGACAACAATCTAGATAAGAATGAATGACATGACAATACTAGGCATAGACCAAGAAGGCACATGTGATTTCAATTTTGTAATTAGACACAAGAAAAATAGTTTTTAAACCAATTTGAGCATTGTAATGACATTATCATGATCTAAAGATATAAAAAATGGTTTTTTTCAAGACTCCAAGGCATAAGATTTGGAATGAAATAGGCAGCGTAATGATGCCCCTTTCAAACAAGTGAAACACACACACAAAATTTTGACAAAAGACTAAGGCAAATGTGTGATGTCAAATGGATGGTATAACACTTATGAAAACAAAGGAGTGATGTGAAAATAAGACATGTTTTTTGACATGGCATGATAAATAGATAGTTTTGACTAAAGACCATGTAAGTAAAAAGGAAAAATGATAATAACACCTAAGACTGATAAGTTGGCATTGTAATGTCAAATTCTATTTATATACTTAATCTTGAGAGGATTTTAAGTTGTTAATCAAAAAATTAAAAGCAAATGAAAAGTAGGGTTTTTAGGCCCCCTCTTCTCTCAAGAGTTTGTATAATGACATGGAACTTTGGTATACTCACCCTATATTGATAGTATGTCTGTAAAAAGTAGGACTACCTAAACTATTACTTTTTGTTCATTTCTAAGTGGTCTCTTCTATGTGGCTAACACTGGGGCACATCATGTCATTTTGATCCATGTTAATTGGCTTGTTGTGAAAATGTCTTGTCCTTTTCACAACCACTACATCCATCAATTACTTATGTAGTGTGATGTCTGAGTTACCCCTACAGTCTGAGGTCAAGTATAACTAATGAAACTTGTTTAACTGCTCAAATAAATGTTCCAGTGGGTCAACCTCAATTTATATACCCCACCATGGAGTGGGGTTGAAACAATGTTAGGAGATGAATTATTGGGTCAATGCTTCCCTAGAGAACCCATGGGGAGGTGATGAACTCCCACCCACAACCAAAATGCATGAAATAAAGAAAGTGAAGGGACTTTAGGGTCGTAATGAGTCACCCAAATCATTTAGATTTTGGGGAGGGCCTTTGCGACTTTCCTTACATGATTTTGGACCAAAGTGACAAATGTAAAGAGTGAGCATTCTTGATTGCCCAAGTTTCTTAAAGGGGATGGGGGGAGAGCATACACCCATCACTTGTCTTTTTGAATAAACACTCAATAAACACGCATACAAATGAAAACTCTTATGAATATTTAACTAAAGCGTGAGTTCATTTTTATAGCACCAAATGAAATGTGTCATGAAATTTAGCCCATTGGCATTGTGTTAAAAACTTAAACAAAATAAAAAATAACTCAAGTAAAATATTTTTAAAACACCAAATTAAAATGTGAGTTTTGCAACTTAGAGTGTTTAAAAATGTCTTTTCTTGGCCTTTGGGTCCTACAAAAGATGTTAGGGGGTCTTTCTACTTAAAATCAAAACATAAGTGGGAAAATGATTTTTGAAATCTAGCTCTTGGGTTTCTAAAATTTTACATAGAGTGTAACACCATAGAAACACAAAGAAATATTGCCACTTTTCCTTCAAAATTGCAACTATTAGTACAATATTGCAAGTTTTTGTAAAATAAAATGGTTAGCACAAAATCACAACTATTATAGCAATATCACAGAAATAAAGATAATATTATAAAAATTGGTGCAATACCATGACTCACCCTACAACACTAAAATAGTTAGTGGAAAACCACTATGGTTAGGAAATATCGTTACTTATCACACAAACTTGCCCCTTATCAGGTGATATCAATACTTATCAAGAAATATTATGACTATAAAGTCAAGATATTGTGAATATCATAATTCTTCCTAAAAAAATAATAGTTAGTGATAAACCATGATGGTTTAACGCAATTTTGTGATAGTGATCACAATATCATATAACTTAAAATAAAATTACAATTTCAAAGTCATGATATTGTGCAAATCATGATTCCAAAGAGAAAAAATATGAATATACAAAGAAAATTCATGATTTCTTATAGAATGTCTATGAGCCTTCAATTTCCACTTTTTTGGTTAGCAAGTGTGTATTTTGACATGAAAATTATTAGGAGGATGTCCTAAAATGCCTTGAGAACAAATTTTTGGGGGTGAGGGTCCAAAAAGCATGTCATCATGTGAACAAGGAATACGTAGAGGGGAGGTTAGTCTTGTGTTAGTACAATAAAACAAAATCAAAATAACACACTAAACACTTAACATCTCTAGCCTAGACACTAGGGAAATCTTAGGTAATAAGCATACAAATGAAAAAACAACTAGAACACAAAAGAAATAATTATTTTACCTTCTTTGGAGCTCCAAATGGCTTGTTGAAGTGGATTTATTGGTTTGTGCATCAAGATGTCTTTAACATGTGATCTAGGAACTTGACTTAAGAGAGGATGTTTAGTATGGTGTTAGTTCCAAAATGACAAACAAAATGAAATAAATATAATAACTAGCATAAAATCTCTAGGCCTAAACACTAGGGAGAGCTTGGTTAACAAAAATTAATGACAAAAATAACTAAAAAGTAAGGA
This sequence comes from Torreya grandis, assembly GCA_037957365.1. Classification (NCBI taxonomy): domain Eukaryota; kingdom Viridiplantae; phylum Streptophyta; class Pinopsida; order Cupressales; family Taxaceae; genus Torreya; species Torreya grandis. The sequence continues at coordinate 10,463,548 of JARHVA010000006.1, forward strand.
ATAAAACACAATAATTCCTTCACTTTCCTTGGATGCTCCAAATGTCTTTGTAGTGGTGGCTTGCTCGGCTTGTGCTCATGAAGTCCTTGGCAATGGAAGCTTGTCTACCTCTATCTCTCCTTGGCACCTTTGAATTGTGGATTGGATTTGATTGGAATCAATTTAACATGGTAAAAATAATTTTTTTAAGCTTTTGGAACCATTTGTACATTATAACTTTGCATTATAAAGTCTTAGAAATGATGTTCATGGCCTCTCTATTTATAAATCTTTGAAAATGTCTAGAATCAACCTGAACCGTTCATCATAAGATTGAGATGTGTGGTTGAGGATTAATTGAATTTTTGGAATTAAGTTTATAATTATCCTCATCATGACATTGGAAGAAGGGGCAATTAAGAGGCATGGAGGGCATCATGAAAGGCATTGATGAGGCATGGAGGGCATGAATCCTGATATTTATGGCATTTATGGCTTAGGGATGTCTTTCCAAGACATGAGGTCACCTGATGATGCAGATATTTCATATTCATTTCTAAAACAAAGTTTTCAACAAGTTTCCATAGAATTGTTAATTAGGCTCTAATTTGGATTAATTAGCTCTTAAGCATGATTAAGCACTTTGTGCACAAATTACTCAAATTGATCAGAATACCTTGTTATTGGTCTAAAATTTGACTGAATTGGAATTGGAAGGTGATGCTAGATGCATTAAATCTATTATCCCATTTAGGATGTTACCAAAAATAAATAACAAAGGCATGTGTCTGTGCAAGAGATTTGATAGGGAAGAGCAATCCATAGCACCCAGGTGCAAAATTAGCATTTTAACTCAAAATGATCTGATCAAAGTTAGCTTTCCCATAAATTGCATTACCCCATTTAGGGATACCCTAGCCAAAATCGGCACTTGAATATGTTAGTTTCAACTCTTTTAATGCATTTTAGTGTTTTTAGGCCAATTGTGCATTTTGGGTAGAAATTGGCCAAAATCCTGATTAGAGGTTATCAATGGCCAGTTTTAGGTGTCTACAATTTGCCCCTATTTAAGAAGGCATTGCAAGATATAAGCATAGTAACATCTTCTCAGAGAATGAAAAATGGCCTGCATACCAAAAAGAAGAAGATGATGATTGAAGAACGAAGCTCCAAAATGGTTTTGGGAAGCCTATGATGATGCCCCCTTGAGGGAGTGGCCGTCACATTTGTTGATGGACGGTCCCTCAAAAAGAAGCAAGAAGAAAGGTGGAATTAACCATGGTTGAGATTAATCCAAATGAGAAAATGCTTGCATGCATTGATTTAAAAAGATTATTGATTTGCCCAAAGGTAGTTATAATCAAGAATAAAAGTCAAAATAATGATTTGCCCATAGGTGGTTATAATCATTTAAGATGACTTGGATTGGATAAAGATGATGGTGCCCCAATTAGAGCTGATTAGCAAGCATAACTCAAGGATATAACCTATAATATATATTAAAATATAAGCAGGTACAAAGTGATGAAAGAGATGAATAGAGGAATGAGATTGATCAATAGAATGATTCAATTGTACCTGTTAATAAGGAGATGCTCATCCTGATTACCAATGATACAAATAGAATGGCCAATGGATTGATTTGATCAATGGTGGGATGGGAGGATTTTCCAAGGTACCAAGGAGAAACTTATGTAGCTCCATTGATTGTAGACCTTCCTAAAGCTAATTTTTGCTATAGCATGTGATGGTAGGCTTCATGATAGAACACCATGAAGACTTGGCCAAAATATGCATGAGGACTGACTCTTTATATCTAATAAACACTAAAAAATAATGTACTAATGATAAAGACCATGATGATAATGTTGACATATGAATATGGATAGACTCAAGACTAACATGCTCAAGGAATCACCTAATGAACACATATAGACTGAGTCAAGGCAATAGTGCTGAAAGCAAACAAATAGGTAAATAAATAAATAAACAACCAACCTAAAATAAACAAATAAATATAAATCTTGAAAATAAAACCAAAAGAAAGCATCCTAGCAATGACAATGCCCTAATAAGGTGGATCAAGGATAACTAACTAGGCTTAGACATGAAAAATATTTTTGGATTTTTGAAATATTATAAATGTTTTTGGCATTTTGAGGTATCTTAACTTGTTAGAGAATGATAAGATACCTACTCATAAAACAACAAGAGCATTTGGCTTAGGTTGATCATGAAATGGCAAGAGTGTATGGAAAGGGGGACTGAGGCGACCTCAACATGAATTGAGCATGACCCACAAAATCCCAAAATGACCTCAAGTAAAAATAATTCCACCCACATGAAAGGTAAGGAAAAACCAACTAGGTCCCAACAAGTTCTCAAATCTGGCAAATGGCCAGTCAAGTGAAAACAATAATGGCAAGGTGATGAGATAATGCATGGTGAACAAGTGTTGCCCCTAGTTTGCCCATAGCTAATTATAACTAGGATACAACATCATAGGTCAATGATACTAATTTGCTCATAGGTGGTTATAATTAGTAACAAGACTAGTGAGACACTGATTTGCCCATAGGTGGTTATAATCAGGCTCACATAAACAAATGTGGATATAGGATGAAAGATATCTTGCAAGATCAACTATCACACTACTTTAATAGATTATCATTGTAAACATAGATTGGATTGATTGTTGAAACTTGATTAGAATCCCCTCACAAAAAGTGTAGGAAGAACCAAATGAACCAAGAACAAAATAAGATTGGGTAGGATGACTAAAAATAGGCTTTGATCTAGATAGGAATGGAATGATAAGATGATATGACATTGCTTTAAGATAATGATGGTTTGATAAATTGGATAAAATGGTAAGATAATTTCCCCCAGGTGATGAGGTAAATGGTTGGGATCTACAATAATGGTAAATATGCATATATAACAATGGCAATGGCATGTGAAATGCTATGGTACATGTTTTTGGCTTGGGTGTGATTTTTAATTTTGTTATTCCTATTGATGGGGAGATGCACATCTTAATTAATAAATTATACAAAAAAAATACTTAATCATGTTAATTGCTAACCCACACCTCATCTGAATAGCTACTTTGTCAAAAATGGCCTATAGATTTGGTTGTCAAGAATGCTTTTGTGATCTTTATTAGTCATTGATTCTGATTCCTTCAAACATTAAGATAAGGTATCTTCATAGCCTTTGCAAAAGAAAGTGTGGCCATGGATGTTAAATATGGATAAATAATAGATAGTAGATTTGATTATGAAATAAAAGGGCTGATGACAATGGAATGTGGAATGGTAGAGAAACAAATGAATATTGGATGTTCAGTTACACATAATGTTTTTGATGCTAGATTTGACATAATTTTGGCTGTGGTAGGGCTGAAGACTTGTTCTCATGATAGGACCATCATATTTTGTTGTTGTTTGGGCCTGAGAGTAGCTACCATCTGATTAGGCTATAGATTGGAAGCTATTTTGATTTGATCTTTGATTTTGTCTTCATTCAATAGTGAAGAACTTTTGTGCTTAGCTATTGGTGCCTCAATGAGGTTTTCACCAATGAAGTTGTCTTGATTGTCCTGTAGCACCTCCGAGAAGGTTTCACTAAGGAATAATTTTGACTTTGATTGTCTTCTATCACTTCTAAAAATGTTTCACTAGAAGATGCTAAGTTGTGACTTTTATTGCCCCCTAGTGTCTCCAAAAAGGTTTCACTAGGAGAGTGTTCTTCTGCTATATGAATGTTGTCTTGGCCTCTTTGCTCTTCTTCAACCGCTATGTCTCCATGGATGTAGTTTAACAAATTGTGATTCTATCGATCCCAATCAACACTTGTGGGAGATGGAATGTCAATGATATGGCTATTTTGGTTGATGGTAATGGCCTATGGAATGGTAATGGAATGGGGAAAGGCTGCACCATCTTTGTAGAAGATACTAGGCTAACTTGTGTCAAAGCTGAATTACTCATATTCAAAAACTATAGAAGGATCACAAATGTATTTAAATTGATCTGTAAGGTATGTGTAACCAATGTTGTAATAATCATGAACATACTCTTTTTTTGAATTTGATTTTAACTCAAGGGACTCTAAATCTAATGTTGAGACTAATGCTGATTCAGATTTTAATGGTAAAGATGATGTTGGTTCAATAATAGAACCTGAATCTGATGTTGATTCTTCATCTGATGGGTATTTTTTTATAATAATGTCTTGTTGAATGTTTGGTTTTAGATATGTGATGGCCTATGATGGCATAATGGGCTCCATAAAGATTGGTTTGTCAAAGTGAGACTCCTCTAGGATGGGAAAAAGGTCAAGAGACAACTCCTCAAAGACTAGCTTGTGAATAGGAGGATCTTGAAAAATAGGCACATGGTTGAGGTAATGATTTGGCCAAAGGTGGTTATAATCATTAGAAAGTGACTCAATAAAGACTAGCTCATCAGTGTGAGACTCCTCGATAATTGATATAGGATCAATAGGAAATTCATCACAAGATGACTTATCACAAATGGTTGGTTCAAAAAAAAATCTCATATTGGTTGGTTCTCTTGGCCTTGGTTTTCAATGAGTTGGAAAATACCAGTTTTAAACATAACTTGGTCTGTGAATGATTAGATCAGTTGAGGTTTGGCTGGGATTGGTATTGGACAAGGAATGACTTGTGGTTGGATAATGGTAGGGTCTTGGGGTGCATGATTACTTCCATGAGCTAAAGGACAAAGTCCTGAGATGGTAACGATAGGGTAGTGTGGATATTGATTGCCCATACAAGCTAAAGGACTAGGTCCTAAAATGATGAAGGGGTGTTGTGGAGCTTAATTGCTCACACAAACCAAATGACTAGGTCCTGTTATAGAAATGGTTGGGTGTTATGGAGCTTAGTTGCTCATAAAAACCAAAAGATGAGGTATTGGTAAGGGAATGGTGTGACATTATGGTCCTGGAATAGAAATGGTATGATGTGGTAGAGTTTGATTACTCACATAAGCCAAAACATCCAAGTCTTCCTCATAAACCATATCATTCCAGTTGTGAGTTGGCTCATAACTAGTTCTTGACTTTGTTCCATGTACTAATTATTGTAAAGAGGGTATAGATCTGTATCCCAAACAACATTATTTGTAGTTGGGTCTTCAAAGTCCTCCTCATAAGCCTCTTCATACCAATCAAGGTCTCCAGTTGGATCATAAGTTATTTCGTGACTTTATTCCCATGAATGATTAATATGAGGTAGATAGAAATCTATCTCACAAACCATATTAGCATCATTGGGGTCTTTACAAAAGCCATAAAAGTCATTTTGTGCATCCATTCTATCATAAGTTAGATTGTAAGTGACTCCATCATAAGTGTAGTTAGACATATCTGCGTAAATGATGAAAGCTCTGAAACAAAAAGGCTTAGAGTTATACAAACTCTAAAAAATGATCTAAAGGACAAATGGTTCAAACTTGGTCCAAAGGTGGAGCTGTATCTCTAATGTGGTATGAAAGTGGAGTTGTATCTCCAAAATGGTTTATGCTAAGACTTGGCATAAACCAACCTAACATCAAATGTCTAATGTTAAATGTCATACATACAAAAGGTCAAGCATTTGAATAAAAACCAACATGTCAAAGGTCTAAGTCAAAGTGTTCCAAAGGTCTGAATTAGGAAAGGGAAAAGTTGAGTTGCTAGGTCTTTTATTCAAACATGGAGTCAAAAGCTAGGCTCAAACAAATAGGCATAATGTGATTTGATTTAATCTAACAAGTTTGGAAACAACTTTGACATGAATCGGACATTGACAATCAAACATAAACATGATTAATTGGCATAAGGCATAAGACAAAAGGCTCTTTGAAGAAAGACTATGTTTTCCCAAATAAAAACACAAACAATGATGAGGATAGGCTTTAAACAAACAAACCATCAACGATTTTTAAATTTGGGTAATCGATTAATCGAAGTTATGCAACCCAAAAGAGAAAGATCTATGTATTAGCTCCATGAATTGAGGCCTAAATAGAAATCAATCAATGTTTGGATCTAAACTTGATAAGGTTAATTAAAAACTCAAAGGTGAAAACTAGGATTTGGCCAAACAAGTTAGACAAGATTGGAGAGCATGACGACACATGACAAAGGTCTAAATGGTATACATAAAGTGGTTTAAAACAAATGGTTTTAATACAATGGTAAACAATTCTTAAAACAAATTGAGCATCCTAATGACGTAAGCATACTCGAATAATTTGGTCAATGTTATGTTTCAAAGAGTCAATGGCAAAAAAAAATTGACATGATTTGGGTAGCATAACGCTACCCTTCTTAACTCAAATACATGAATTTGACATGGCGTATGAACAAACAAACAAGTTTTAGCCTCAAAACATACCAAGCAAAAATGACCAAAATACACTAAGTATAATCATCCAAATCCTAGCAAGGGTATAGCAAAGTGGGGTTTACTAAACTAGCAAGGTTTCAATTACTCTAGGAGAGTCAATTACACAATGACTTTTATGCTAAATAATGCAAAAGAAAAGCATGGATTTTGGATCCATATCACTTAGCTTGTTACAAAATGGTCTAGTCCTTTTTGCAACCACTACATATTACTATTTGTTCAGTATAGTGCAATGTCCAAAGTGCCACTACATCTTGTGTGTAACTCTAAAGGAGCCAAATGAAGTCAATGTTGGGAGGTGAAACCTCGGGTGAAAGCTTCCCTAAAGAACTTGTAGGAGGTGATGAAGTCCCCTTTGCAAGCCAAGTTTGTATAAGAATAAAAGACTAGGAGAAAGACTTTAGGGTCATTTTCAAGGTCACCCAAACTTTGACGAGTTTTTGGGGAGTGCTTTAGATGACATTCTTTCTAAGCCTTGGACTAGGCTACTTGCAATAAGAATGGTGCTTTTGATTCCAAGGGTTCCCTAAAGGGGACAAATGGAAGAGCATACACACAACATCCCTCTTTCTTCCAAACACAATTTAATCTAAACAATGAAGTAAATACAAAAATCTTTGAAAATATGAGTTCATTTTTAAGCCCAAAGGGAAAGTGAGGTGGTGTTCATTTGACCCCTTGATCTTAGTTGCAAACTTTGAAAACATTCACCATAAACATCTAAATTCTTTGTTAAACACCAAAATAAGGTTCCTAATTTATTTTTAAGCATGCAAAAGGTGGTGTAAACATGTTTTTGAGAAAATGTCAAGTTTGGTCTTGCAGCAAAAATGTTAGCATGTCCTTTAGCTTTGAAGCTCTTTCTAGCTTGAAACAATGAACTTGGGAAAAATAGCTCTCAGGTTTGTGTTTTAATTAAACACAATGACTGACATCGATTATTTCAACTGATGATGGTTACTTTTACTAACTGATGTTGGTTACCTAACTGACCTTGGTTAAGCTATGCAATTGATGTCGGTATTACTTACTGATGTTAGTTACTGTGTAAAATCGTGGCAAATAAAAATGGTAAAATAAAGTTAAAAAATCAATTTGTACAAGTTTTAAGGGTCCAAATAAATATTTTAGAGTTGTAAAATGATCTTCTTCTTGTGTGGGATGCATCTAGTCCCATTGAGCGTGCCATTATGTGATCTAGGAATTTGACTCAAGAGAGGACGGTTAGTATGGTGTTAGTTCCAAAATGACAAACAAAATGAAATAAACACACTAATTAGCATAACATCTCTAGGCCTAGACACTAGGGAGAGCTTAGTTAACAAAAACAAATGAAAAACACAACTAAAAAATAAGGAATAAAACACAAGAATTCCTTCACCTTCCTTGGATTCTCTAAATGTCTTTGTAGTGGTGGCTTGCTCAACTTGTGCTCATGAAGTCCTTGGCAATGGAAGTTTGTCTACCTCCATCTCTCCTTGGCACCTTTGGCTTGTGGCTTGGCTTGGTTTAGAATCAATTTGGCATGGTAACACTAATTTGTTGAAGCTTTTGGAACCATTTATGCATTATAACTTTTCATTATCAAGTCTTAGAAATGATGTTCATGGCCTCTCCACTTATAAATTTTTGAGAATGTCTAGAATCAACCTAAACCGTCCATTCTGAGATTGAGATGTGTGGTTGAGGATTAATTCAATTTTTGGAATTAAGTTTATAATTATCCTCATCATGACATTGGAAGAAGGGGAAATTAAGAGGCATGGAAGGCATCATGGAAGGCATTGATGAGGCATGGAGGTCATGAATCTTGATATTTATAACATTTATGGCCTAGGGATGTCTTCCTAAGAAATGAGGTCACCTGATGATGCAGATATTCTATATTCATTTCCAAAATAAAGTTTTCAACAAGTTTCCATGAAATTATTAATTAGGCTCTAATTTGGATTAATTAGCTCTTAAGCATGATTAATCACTTTGTGCACAAATTACTCAAATTGATCATAATGCCTTGTTATTGGTCTAAAATTCAAATGGATTGGAATTGGAAGGTGATGTCAGATGCATTGGAACCATTATATCATTTAGGATGTTACCAAAAACAAATAACAAAGACATGTGTCTTGTGTAAGAGATTTGATAGGGAAGAACAATCTAGAGCACCTAGGTGCAAAATTGACATTTTGACTCAGAATGATCTGATCAAAGTTAGCTGGCCCATAAATTGCATTTCCCCATTTAGGAATACTCTAGCCAAAATCGACACTTGAATATGTCAATTTTAACTCTTTTAATGTATTTTAATGTTTTTAGGCTAAATTGTGCATTTTGGGTGGAAATTGGCCAAAAGCCTGATTGGAGGTTATCGGTGGCTAGTTTTAGGTGTCTACATAACAATGAAGCTTTATTTGCTCCTTCTCTTGTTGGCACCTTTTCTTGGCTGATTGGATTATGAATTTGGCATGGTAACACTTCTTGAAAGGAGCTTATGGTGTAAATCCTACATAATAACACCACACTATCAAAGCTTAGAAATCAATAGGTATGGCCTTATATTTATAGCCTCCAAAAGGTAACTCTCACCCAAGGTGAGTTAAAATTGAGTTTAAGTATGGAATGGGTTCAAAATAACCATAGGTGATTTGAGGCTAATTCTAGTTGATTTAAAAGTTGTCATGTAATTATGATTTTCAATTACTAGGCATGGCTCTCAAATTAGATATTTTGAGATATTTTAGAAGAGCTTGACAACTCATAAAGGCAATGATGAAAATGAATGATATTTTGATTTTTGGAATTTCCATTTTTGGATATTCATTAATTGTAAATGGATAATTTAACTAACCATTTAATTTTTTTAATTAGATGATTAATTTTAATTAGCATTTGAGATCTTTTAAGATTTGATAAAGTGCCCCACTTAATGGGTCCATAGGCCAAACTATCAGTTGTTATGTTGCAAAGTGATTGAGGGTGAATTTGTGAGAGGTTATTATTGCGTATAGTCTAGTATCCCAAATAAGGATGCCTCAACATGATTATAAATATTGATGAATGATGTACAAATGAAATTGGGACATTCAATGATTTTTAGGCGTAATTTACAGTGTTTGGTATAAATCAATCCAAAGTTTGATAAAAATCTAGTTATGGCCAAAATGGGATGTATGTATTTAAGGGCAGAGGATGAGGCAGAGGGGAGATAGAGGAAGTGGAAGGAGTGAAAGAGGAAAGGAGTAGAGGCAGAGGGGTCATGGGGGTAAAATGAGGGAGAACAAAATGGGAGATACATGGGAACATTTGAGCTCGCTATTGTTTGTTGGTAAGGTTTAGCTGAGGTGATATTGCCTCAAGAATGGGTTATGGAATAACATGTATGAGATAGGTTGGTTGAAGGCGAAGATGGTGGGACCTTGGGTAATGGAGATAGGGGGTTAGGGAGTCAATTATTAGGTTGTTACTACTGGGGATGGAAGAGTCATTATGACCTACAAAGGATATAGAGCTAGAACTAAAGGCCTTCTAGCTAGATCCAAAGGATGGGTTACCTTCTATTTCTCCTTCAACCTCTTTCCTGGGTGAGCTTTGAGTGTTATGGTGGATAGTCTAATTGTTCTAGCGGGGGCCATAGGGGTTGATGGCAAAGGACCTAGAGCCATGGAGTGGAGTGTTGCACTAACTAGAATGGGGACTAAGAGCATCCCTATTAGATGTATTAGGCTCCCAAATGTTGTAGTCACACCTATTATTGAGGGCATGTCCAAAAGAGGCATTAGGAGGACTCCAAGCTATGAGATTGGAAGATTGGAAAGGAATGGGGAAGTGAGGATGCTCAAAAGAACTAGGGATAAGGGTATTTGGGTGAAAGATGGAGGGGAAATAATGGGAAATAGAGGAGAGATGAAGGTAAACTAGTGGGCACTAAAATAGGGAGTTAGAATGTGGCAGGAGCAAAGGGTGGAAGGGAATCAGGAGGATATGGAGGAGTCAGTAGGGGAACCTGAATGGGTGCCTATTGAGTGCCTTGTTCAAGTCTCATTCTCAAGCTGTTATTCATATTGAATCTTAAAGGCTGTAATGTTGATATTTGAGTAAGCTATGCTTGGGTAGCCTAGAGTCATGGAGTTTGGGTTTAGCTCTATTGGGGCTTGGTCACTAGTGTTATCATAGGAGGTAAAATTAGAGTGTGAGGAGCAACTATAGGAAGTAAACATAGAGGCAAATCATGGGGAGTAATTAGAAGAGGTGTAGGTAGAGCTTAAGGAGGTGAAGTAACTGGTGGGAGTGGAGTGAGAGCTAGGGTTAGAGCTCAAGGAGGAGAAGGTGGCGGGATACCTTACAAGATTCTTTAGGAGATGGTTAGAGATGTTGGAGTCGGGTCTTCCATGAACTTAGTAAGAGCTGTAGGGGTTTTATAGGTGCCTACCTGAGTCTTCTTGTCTTTATTCTTCCTCTTAGATTTTATCTGAGATAACACCTCCTAATCATCAGTGGTATTCAGATAGATCTCATCATCATCTTTGGATTGATGGCCATAGTTGATGTTGAGTCAAGTTGAATAATATGCCAAATGGGACTAAATCACCTGGGTCCTACTACTAAATCTTACACTTTTTGAGGTTGAAGGAATCTCACTCAACCACCATATTTTGTATATAGGAGAAGTTCCTATAGATGTGGTCCCATATGGCGATCAAGAGTAAAGGGCATGCCTTATGCTAATACTATACACAAAAGTTAAAGATGTTATTCATTAGTTCAAAGGTGATCTCCTACTCTACTAAAAGATCAAGCACATAATATGGTAGGCATAGGGGGTCTTGGAGGAAGCCCACTACTTAGATCACTATGTCACCTTTATATGGCTAGTATTCCCTAATGGCTGTGATGGAGTCCTAGATTATCTTTGAGATTCAGGGCATTCAACATTGGAGCTTCATTGACCACTTGGTACCCCACTGGGTAGAAGTGGTCATAGACTTCCCAAACATGTTGGTGTAACTAGTCATCATAGAGCTTGTAAAAGACCATGTGGATAGTTAGGCCATCCAGAAGCCATTCAAGATAGGCTGACATCTTGAATGAGAGCATCTTGTAGATGGTGTCAATCAGGTAGCTCATCATGTAGAAGTCACCCCCATTCTAAGCATCTATAATGGCATGGACCAACTTGAAGTTAATCAAGCCTCCAATGTCTAGGATGTTAGAGAAAGTCATGATCACGTGTAGAAGGGGCACCCATAACTCCTTGATATATTGGTAATCTGAGTCCCCAAATATCTAGTTTAGTAGAATCATGCCTACTCTGAACTCCTCTTAGAAGGTGTGGGTTGTATAGGCATTGATATTTTATTTGTTGACCCACTTTGTTGGGGTTCTTGAACTAGTCATGAAGGACATCATATATCTTGTGATAGTTCATCCAGATTGACACTACCACTGCATTGTATGAGAATAAGAAGTCTGATATGGAGTAATACACCTTGAAGGCATTCCTAGATATATCAACAATTTGGTGTTGAGAGGTGGGTGAACACACCCAATCATTAACAACATCTTGCATGTTGATAGCCTTGTAGAGGATGTCACCTAGTAGGTTGACATGTGTTTGCAACCCAAGTTACACCCTTATGAAGGTAGATTACTCAAATATCCTTCAAACCTAGACTAACATTGGAATGTTATAAGGCTATGGGACACCTGTATCTTAGACCAAACCTCTAGATTTATAAGGCTAGCTCCTCTGAATATATCACTTTTCTCAGTTTACTAAAATCTTCTTGATTTTTTGGGTGAAAAGGGGGAGAAGGATAAATAAAAGAGAAATATAATTCTATTGATGGTGATACACCTATATTTCTTGTTCATCCACTCTATTTGATCTCCAACTAACACTAGAAAGCAATGCAAATCACTAAATTCTACAACTCTAAGGGACTCTTACGCAAAAATATTTCACATAGAGGCTTCATTAAGTGATTAAATCATGAGGGAAATGATGGAAGGTCTGATCCAAGGCACTAACCAGTCAATATATCCATTGTTGGCTTAATCTCTCAACATCAAACACTATATATGACCTGTATAAGATGACATACTAGTAACTAGGTGAGATTAATACCTACCAATAGAGAGAATACTACCACATGTGCAAATAAAGCCAATATAACACACTAAACCTATATATAAGAATATGAAAATAGTTATTTTATTCACTTAAGAGGTTTACAAATCTCAATCTTGGCAGAGTTTCATCGTGCCCAAGAGAGGGATCCTGAAAATAGGTTTAAAAGCCTCAATATATAGAATATGAGAAGAGAATAAGCCAAAATATTCACATATAAGAGAGAAGAGGAAGACATATAACCATCAACTCAAGTCTAATTTTAATTACAATAGTTATCAATAATCCTTCATCACATCTCTTTATGCTTGATGCATTACATGAGCTTTACATGAGCTCCTTGACATTGGAATGAGGTAGTGGGCCATCTTGACTTGTTCAAGCTCTTCTTTATATCATTTTACACCATTATTTGGTTAGTTAACTCCTCTTAACAAAGATCAATATAAGTGGATGACTTCTCTTTCAAGAACACCATGGAACATGCATTGATTGCTAGTCAACTCATGATCAGTTAACTCAAGGTGAATACTAGTTCAATATGTAAATGAAGATAAGACCAAATTTGCATGGAAAATTTACTTAATGTTGAGTTGTACATGGAATCCCCATTTTAAGAGTAGATATGTGGCATGATGAATCCACATAAACTCATTTGATATCCCTTCAACACCAATTTCATCTTCACTTGATTGATCAAATAAGCCTACTAGGCCAAATAGGCATAGTAGCCTAACTTACTGTACTTGATAGCTTTATTAACCTACATGAAACCATTATAACCTAAAAATATAATGATATTTATGCCTGAAACAACTCCTCATATCATGAAATAGGTCCTTTTGATGAAGAAACAACTGCACCTTAGTCAAAGTAGTTGACTAGGTTAGCTTGTCTTGAATTTTTACATATTTGCTATTTTGAATAAGCTCATAGAGGCATTCACAGGCCTAATTTTTATCATATGATGATTTTAGGAGGAATAACAAGTTCCAAACATCACTCTGCATGGATTGGAATCCATTAAACTACCTTGTACCTCTATTATTAACACTTTTTTTCTTAAAAACCTTATTTTCTAGCATGTTCGTACAATTTCATACAAAAAGTACCATTTTTAGTATCCTATCTGAGTTTAATTCATGTTTCAAGAGGTTTTATGATGAATTATGAGGTTTTTACTTCAGGAAATTTGACTTTTCTCAAAATTGGTCCTTAAGAGGGTTTTGGAGGTGAACCTTCTTAACGATGGTTCATAAAGTAAAAATATCCAAAACAAAAATTATTTCCATGAATATTTAATACATATACCCCTTCAAATTTCTTGAGAATATTGGGTTCCCATGTAAAAGTTGTGCAGATATATGTACATAATGAAGTTTGCCTAAAGGGTTTTGCTTACATTCTGGACATGTTTATACTCTTAGTGATTGTTCAAAAAACTAAACCAACCTCAATATTTCATGAATTATAATTGCATATGTGTCCTCATATAATTCTAATATAATTTTTCCAAACTCTTCTTGTAGTGTAAGATATGAACACTCAAACAGGTGGGTCGATTGAGTGTCTTAGAATACATAGTTTGAACTTGCTTTAAAGGACAAGTTTGACCTTTCCATTTTTTTATCCCTATTTAAAACAATCCAAATTGGACATATACCTTATCATTACACCTCCTCAAGGTGTCATCTTTCATTATAGTGTTTGAAAGTGTCTTCATGTGATACATGCCTTCGAGGCCTAAAATTGGTTTCTAGGCCTAATTGGCCTAATATGAGTATTTGAGTTCAAGTAAAATGTAGAAGATATGGGTTGGGGGGGGGTAAAAAAACATTGTTTATCATTCATTTCCATATCTTTTTAATTCTTTTTTCTACCCTTACTCCACTTTGTCTTGATGGCTTTGAAACTACATGTGTAGGAATGGCTGCCTAAACTATGTGTTTACTAAAATAGAGGTCTGAAAGTCCTTTGTTATTCGAGAGAAGAGTTCAATGAGTTTTAAAATTATAATAACATGTTCCTAAATTGATAACACTCTTTGGTTCTATCTTGAAAATTACAATATGCTTGTATGTCTTGATCGTTTAGCCTTGGGTTTCTTGGAATAATAGTTTATATAGCCCTTGGTCTTGAATTAGTTGACTTTCCTCTGCTAACCTGAGCTATTATCCATCATGAAATGTTTCCATGTCATTCTAACTCTCCCTTATCTTACAATATCAATCTTATGCCTTGAAACAACTTTTAACCCACTTGAGTGACACCATTACTAGTAGAATATATAGGCCCACTTACTTGTTTTAACCCTCAAGGGCATGGTTTGCATTGAAATTGGAGTGTGATCACGTCTAAATATGTGTTTAAAGACTAAAAAATCACCTTCCCTACTTGAAAAAATCCCACATGAGGTTGAAACCACCTTTTATACCTATAGATCTTCAAGAAGCTCTCCTAGCTCCAATGGTGACTGCCAACAAACATGTAGGTGACTGTGCTAAAATAATGAGTAATTAGACCAGTTTTAAGACCTTAAAAATATCATTATAGGATTGAAAAAGTTTTAAGGACCATGTGTACCAAATTTGGAGTCTTGACTAGGCCTGTAGATGCCTCAACCTGACAAACTCTCTCAAAAATGGTCCTTAGACGTTGATTGTGTTGCTGACTATGTGTCCTTGACTATGTTTTGGTGCCTTTAACTTTTTATTTGGGTTTAAAAATGAAAAAAATGGATTTTTTAAGGATAAAAAATCCCTCTTGAAATCTCTCTTACCCTTCATTGGTCACTTTTTACCTATGCATCATATCACCACAACATGTCTCTTCAAGAAACCCCATTATGACATGACTGTAATACTACTATAGGTGGTGATTTGAGGAAAAGGAGGTGATTGAGAATTATTTGACCATCACTTGTCACTTTAAGATATCTCAAGTGGTTTAAAACCTTGCAAGGCATTTTAAACCTTCTTATCTCTTAATTTAATATATTAATTCTTCAAACACTTCTCTTAGGCTCTTTCACAGTCTAAATCCATACAACATATGTGTATAGTACTTTCATGAGTTTATAGTACTTTAGTATTATTGATAAAGTATATAATATGTCAATTGGTTGCTTGAATTGAATAAATATATCTATATTTTCACTCTTTGATTGTAATGGTTTTGAGTTTGTACCTTGTTAGCATGTGACTGTGTCAAGCTTTTGACCACCTAGTATGGCTGTAGGTGGTTACTCCATGAGTGATATTGACTATAGAATTGATTGGAAACCTTCTTCATGATCTCTATATTCATTTCACATCATCATTTTTCCTATGTTTTTATCTTTAGGATATGAATCTCTTTCATTGACCATTGTGCCCTCATCTTATTTGTCAACTTGAAGAAAAGACTATGTTAACATGGTTGTAGGTGGAGTTTATAAGGTGGTTGAATGATTGTTGTGTAATTTAACCTCATGTGTCATTCCCAAACATCTTAGGTGATAGTATAACATATACATAAACCTCATTGAACTTCATTCCATAACAATATCACTCTCATAATTTTGAATTTGGTGACTTAAATTGCATACTTCAAGAAACCTTACAGACCATGTTGTAGGTATACATTTGCATGGAAAAATGGCACAAATTTAGTTTTATTATCTTAAAGGTTTTTATTTTAGTAAAAATTCATAGGAATCACTCTACAACACTATCTTATCATTAGTTATTTATCCAGTTTCTTGAAAATAGTCTTTTCTTCCTTGTAAGTTTGACTGTGTGTGGAAATCTAGCCTTTATACAAACTATATGTAGGTTTTAGGTCTTGAAAACAACATAAAAAAACTACTTGGAAAATTTTATTTTCTTTTAATTTCTTTAATATCTCATCTCTTACTTCAAACATTCCATGAACCTCTCCTTGCTTGTATGCTTGGTCTCATCTCTTTTTATCATGACTGTAGATGAAGACTCTATGTTGATTGTACAGACTATGTAAAGGTTTTATACCTTGAGAAGGTTGCAAAAAATGAACATGAGCCTTTATTTTACTCTAATCACTTGATGATATTTTTGAAACTTCTTTATTTGATAACCATGCTTGGAAGTCCTTCAAAATAGTACCTTCATGAAGTACATCCTTGAGTGAATTTATCATGGTTGTAGGTGGATGTTTTTCACTATTTAGCATTGTCAATAAGGTATCATAACCATAGTTTCACGACTGTAATGGTTCTATCATCCTAAACTCCTCAAAACAATACCTTCATGAAGTGGAAGTGGGTGGAAGGTGGTATTATGTGAATGGAAGATGGGAAACTTGAATAGAGATGGAGATGGAGCCTTAAAACAATGCAAAGATAGTGACAAGGCAATGAGGATGAAGGTAACAAGATGGAGGTGAAAATGTACATGAGGAGTCTATGACAAGACCATTCCAAAGGTTTAAATCAAGCATAAACACCCTCTCAATAATAAAAAATAATTTGGAGACCTTTGAAGGAGGTTTATGGTGCTAAAATGAAACCTAGGCGTTTACTAAGATCCTTAACCAATGCTAAGAAACCTTAAACATTGCTAAACTGAGACTCCAATGGGGATGTTGAGAGCATATAGAAGGCTTCCTTGCTATGAATCTTGAGGAATATTTTGATAATATTGAATGAGGCAGATGTAACATGAAAGAGACCCTTGCAAACTTGAATCCAATAATTCTTTAAACTCTCTCTCTCCTAGACCATACAATTCTTATTCATATGCTTGTAGACTACAAAAATGCATTCATTTTTCTTCTTGAGCTATTTTTAACTCTCACACATGATAGAGGGACAATCACTGGGGGGTGAATCAGTGATGCAAGATAATTCAAATTTAATTCCAGTTCTTTCAAACCCTTATTTAATTACTACAAGAATTCATATAATATACAAGTCATTCATAATAATGAATAGATAATGCAAGATCATATACACAACACAAAATCTATGTGTGAAACCCTCTTGGGGAATAAAACCTAGTCTCAAGCCTACAAACACATGGACTACTTATCCTATAAGAAGTATGCAAATAAGAGATTGGTTAAGTCCTCTCAACCAAAATTTAGTGAAACTCCTATTTTAAAAATAGCACCTACCTCTAATATGATCAAGTCCTTCTGACCACCTTTTGGTTAAGTCCTTTTTATTGGATTTCGTGAAACACCTATTTCAAAAGGAACACCTACCCCTAAGATGATCAATTCCTTCTAACCACCTTTATCTTTAAACCTGTAAGAACATTATTCTTGACATAAAAAATATGACCTACAGGTCATACACATAATCATCAACTTGCTTTTCTCTTCAACCCATCCACTGGGCACACACCCTTTCCTTTACTCCATAGCTCACACACCCTTCTTCTCTCAAGTTTATCCCATATATTCAATAAGCCTAGAAACCATCATATTTTGTTTTACCTTTTATAGAGTCTCTATTATTAATTATGATCATAACCTTCCTTATCAGCCACAACACATGCCTTCACACTTAAGGCATATAACATGGCTAAATTCCACTCTCACAAGTTTACCATAGCATCCATGGATCACACTTAAGTAGATACACCTTTCAATTAGGCCTTAGTAGCCCTTATAGGTCTCATGGAGACCTATTCCCCCATTTAGCACTCCATTCAGTAAATTAGAAACAAAAAACCACTTCCTAATGCATATGTCCACTCCACATGACTCCTTCAACATCCTTAAATGATGATAGTCATCATAACACTCCTCTGCTAAAGTCAATTTTGCTCAAACAACATACTGTACACAAGAACACTATGAACGAACACACAATCAACTTCTAAGAATTAATTCATACTGAATATGGATTGGTAAAACATCCAAAATCCATACAAATCATCCTCATGGAGTCTACAACACTCTCCAATATCTAAGTCCCCTTGAAACATCCAAATGCTATCAAGAACTGCTCAAATTTCCTTCTCAGGTCACTTACAAAACATGGTCAAACATAGTCAAATTTTCATATCAATATATAAAATTATATGAATATCCAAATCCTCTAATCAATATTTATGGATGTGCCTTAAAGTCCTCTACAACTTTTATTTTTACTACGCCTTCTAATTCTACATAGATCAAAAGTTATGGCTCAAAAACCATAGACTGGTCTTCCCTCACAAATTCAAATATTTGAGTTCCAACGGTCACTGAGCAACTATTAAACTTTGAACACAATGTCAAGATCTTGTGTCCTCACATCTTATATCAAATATTTACTATCGATCTCTTCTAATCTTTAACTATGCTAAACATTTATCACTTTGACCTCTTTGATTCAATACACATCATAGATTTGCATCTGTATGAACACCCACTCACTGTTAGATCCTTATTTGGTCTTGAACTTTACCCTTTACAAACTATTAAAATTCAAACATCTTGACCTCATCTCATGTTTTCTAGAAATCTTGACCAAATGCACACCATCGATCTCTATAGATTAACCAAGTCTTGTTCTTACAATGCTCACCATTAGATATTACTCAGAACTACCAAGATTATGACACTTGGCACCCTCACATGCCTTCTTAACACTTTAATAATATTCCATTACACTTGTACCACTTTAAAATATTGCATGCAATGTTAGCTCTTTGACTTGTCCCACATCATTGATCTTTGTTAGTATGAACCACCGATCACCGTTGATCTTCTACCAGACTAGCAAACTTATGACACTTGTCACCTATGCATGCAACCTTTGACATTGACTCTTACATGAACTATTGGATCAAGATAATGGATTAACATGAACCATTGGATACACTGACTAGATGACTTCAGACTTTAATGAGGTTTATCTTGATGGTCTCTGACCCATCACAGTCTGCTAGAGCAACTTTGAATCTTTATAACTTGAGTTAGAAATCACTTCAAGTCTCCAAATTTTTAGGGTAGCTTCTTGGAAATATTGACAACATCTTCATGTAAACATTTTACCATTATTGAATTTATTCATACCTAAATTAAATGCATAAACTTACTGGTTCATACATATTTGCATGACGTGCAGTGATGGTCTGGCTAAGTATAGAAACTAATGCAATCTACTTGGAAGACCAAGTTTAAACCTTAATAACTTTTGATATACTTAATTTCATGACCTAAAATTTGGGCCATATGATCTCCTTACATAGTGGAATCCATTCATATATCAAGATTCTCTTGGAACCTTCACATGTGTGAAATATAACATCATCAATATGCCTACTTAGACTTTTCTATCACAGAACCAACTATGCCAAGATAAACATAATGAAGAACTAAATGAATACCATGCAATTACACAAGCTCTCCAATCATCCTTAACCTTTGATAGGACCCCTCACACATTCTCAATATTTTATACCCATCCCTAATCATGCCAAAATTGAAGATCAACCAAACCTAGTTCAAGCATACTAGTACAAGCACACTACACACTTTGTCATTAAAACTTCTATTATCAAGACACTTCATCCACTCACTTGGACACCTCCATGACATCACTGATAAATCTCAAAAAATCTCTCCCTTTGTTATTGATGTCAAAACCCATCATCCATATCACCTTCCTTCTCTCTCTTCAAGCACTCAATAAGAACCTTCTCCCCCTTTAACACAATGACAAACTGGGAAAAAACTAATCCTAAGGACCCAAAAAGACCATCAATAGGAGAGGACCACCTTATAAAGATGATACAAACTCCCCCTTACCTTGAACCTACCTCTTCTTGCCTTGACAACTTCTACTTGCTACATGCCAACACTCTTTTCAACCAAGTAATGAAAATAATGAAAAAATAACCCATTAAAGCACTAAAATATAATATAACTCACCAAGAAACATTTGAGAGGGACTCTCACTAAGTTATTTGAACCATTTTACCTCTTGAGGATCTTCAAATCTCCATACACCATGAAGAATCACCACACAGGCTTACAAGCCTTCTCTCTCAATCCACCTCAAGGACCACCAACAAAACTTCATGACACTCACCAAATAGGAAACATTCTCTAAACCAACCCAAGAACTCACCTTGAAACACTCATGCCTTACTCTTTTGGAGAAACCTAGCAAAACTATCAAATCTTCACACTAGGCTTGTCTAGACTCCTTGTAGCTCTATCTGGAACTTGTATATCCCACAAATTTTAGTAGATATACTTTAAACACCTAAAAATTCATATCTATATCACTCTCATATGCACCATTAAGCACACCAATTTGCATCACCTTGATCATCTTATACAATATACTTCCTTCAACAACCTACTAGCCAATTAGATCTCCATCTTGACAAAAATTTGAATAATTAAAGACCACAAACCTTAAAATTTATATGAAGCCTGATTCGACAACCCATTTGGCCCATTCAACTTATTAAGAAGCCTCAAACCTCAAATCATAATCCAAACCACTTTTCTAGCATAGTCTAAAATTCTAGAATCTCAAAACAAACAAGGTCAACAAACCTCCTTCTAGTCAACACCCACCTTTGAAACTTATTTCACACTTGGACAAATCCATTACACATTTTTGGACCAAGATTTAAACCTTCACACCTTTGGGAATTTTGACTTCCTATATCATGTCTTTGATCTGCAACATGAAAGATAAACTCGAGAGTACACAAAAACCTCCAAAAGGCACAAATAAGATCATCAAGACATAAAACCACTTGGAACCCATAACCAAGAAGTGCATAAACCTTTATAAGTAATAAAATCTTCTTGAAAATCTGTCAATCTCATTATACCACCTAAAAACACCCATTCTGATCTTGTAGACACTATATACACAATAAAAACACCTTATGACATCTCTCTAACCTCATCAAAGCACTTCTCCCATCTTGTTACACCAACTCCAACTGGAAACACACATCTCTTACCTTCTAGGACCTTCTAAAGAACACCACAACAACACTTTCTTCTCCATTGAAAGGATTCTCTTAAAAAGTATAAACAGAGACCTCCTCTACACCACAGTGCTCTTAAAACACAGTGAAGCGAAGAGTAGCCCACATCTTCTCAGTAACCACTGGAACCCTTTTATAACCATAAGACTTCTAGTTCTTGTTCTCCTTAGTCTAAAATTTGATAACTTGTTCCTTTTCTACATCAATCACTTTCTCTTTTATTATAGGATATACATCATTTGAAGAAACTATGGAATCTTGACATACCTTTTCAATTGAACAATCTTCCTTGCAGTTTAGAATCTGATCACTAGGTATTGACAATTGATGTTCTTTGGATCCATACATACCTCATAATTAGCTTCAACCAACACCTTGGTCTTCTCCTTGAGCTTGGTCTCTTCATTCACAATATGAGCAGACAATGAGAACTATTGACACTCTCCAACTTATGTAGCATTCTCCACTATAGCAAAAAAGTTACTTGGACCTACAGACTCATCATGACTCATACTTACCATCTTTGGTTTTCATGAGTTAACTTGCCTTCTTTCTTGCATTCTAGGATCTTGAATAAACATATTCTATCTTGTAGGCCTTTACTTGCATAATATAGCAATGTGACCTCTCTATTAACAATTGAAGCACACTATACCTTTTGTAAGAAGCTTATCTTACCTTTCTTAATTGGAATAAAATCTTGCAATATGTCCATTATTTTGACAATTTATACAGACTACTCCTTTTGAAAAAGACTCACCTTGCCTTACCTTATTTGGACAATGCTTATCAAAATCTCCCTCAGAAAAATAGTTGAATCACTTAAATTTATTCACACCTTTTTACTGATGAACCCCATCATAGTTTCATGCAAACTCATTTCTAATAGGTCTCTTGCAATCTCTAGCTCTATGCCTAAATTGATTATATGTGTAATAATAACCATTGAAACTTGCATACCTCATGGCATTTAGTTGTTTGATCTGATTTGTCTTCATTTTTCTAGCATCTTCATTCCTTGACTAATTGTTGACCTTCAAGATCTGATTTACATTAGTCTTCATCTTGTCTTGAGTTACATTTTTTGGTTCTTTTTTGTATCCAAGACTAGTTCTATCACTTGCATGCTTTTGACCACTCAGAATATTGTCTAGATCACTTAAGCTCTTTTCAAATCTCATAAATGACTACATCTTACAAGATGTCTTCTCTAACTCAAATTTTAATGACTCATTTTCAATTACGTACCTTGAACATTCATCTTATTTAGCTTTTAGGCTTGTAGACAAGATTTCTAATTGAAAACTGAGATGCTTGACTATATCTTCATTCTTCTTGGTGTCTTCATTCATTGTTGTTTCATACACATTGAATTGTTCCTCATAGTCCTTGATTTAAGACTTCATCTTCTTGTTAATTTTCTTCTCAATCTTTAGTTCTTAAAGAGCATTCATAAATTCTATCTCATAGTCTACCTCACCTTTATCATAATCTAAATCACTCCAAGTAGACTCCTTTTGATATGAGCAACTTCCTTTCTCAACCATGAAGAGGTCTTCATATTTAATAGGACCATGATCATACTCTGAGTCACTGTCTTCACTCTCATCTAATGAGATGCAATCTTCTTTGGTGTAGAGACTCTTGTTGTCCTTGAAATACTTATTCTTGTTGTCAAACCTTCTAAATCCATTTTCCCTCTTATCAGACTTGTATGTCTTATTTTCTTCATTTTGGCCATCACCATGCTCTTCATCACCATTCTTATTATGCTTATGAGGGCACTTATTAGCCAAATGTCATACCTTTCCGCAATTAAAGCATTTGAAGGATATCTTACACTTATACTTGCCTGGCCCTGTTTTCAATTTCTTTGTAAACAAAGCAGTTATTTCATCTTCATCAATATCAAATATGCCATCTTCCTTGAGTTTCTTACTTTGGAACTTCTTCTTTGGCTTCATTTCTATCTTGAATACTAATTCCTTCTTTGGTGGTTTATCATAATTGATTCTATCTCATAGGTAGTAAGAATGGCATGCAATTCATCCATCTTCAATCGAGTAAGATCATGAAATTATTCTACATCAGATACTTTAGAATCAAACTTGAGAGAGAGAGAGAGAAACCTTAATACCTTTTGGACTACAACTTCTTCAAAATTCTCTCCAATACCTCTGATAATGTTCACAATCTCATCAACTCTCTAAAAAAAGTATGTCACATAATCTTCTTCCTTCATCTTAAGACTCTCAAATTGTCTCTGGTGAGTCTACAACTTTTCCAACTTAACGTTTGAATCTCCTTCATAAATAGTCTTCAATTTATCCCACATTTCATTGTTAGATATGCAATGGATTACCTTGGTATATTTAGTCTTTGAAAGACCACAAGTGATAGCATTCATTGCCTTATAATTATTCTCAAACAACTTCTTATCTTCAGTACTAGATGGAGGAATAATAGGTGCAGAATAACCATCCACAATAGATTTCCAAGTGTCAAACCCTAGGGACATGATGTAGGTCCTCATCCTCGCACTCCAAAAAGCACAATTGGATCCATTGAACATCAGTGCTTTCTTAGTGGAAAACCTCATTGCATTTGATGGCTAACCATATTATACATTGGATCTCCTTAAAGTTGTCAAGCTTTTACCAAAGGACCCACTTTGATACCAATTGATAGAGGTAAAATCACTGAGAGGGGGGTGAATAAGTGATGCAAGATATTTCAACTTCAATTCGAATCCTTTCAAACCCTTATTCAATTACTACAAACATTCATATAATATACAATTCATTCATAAAAATGAACAATAGATAATACAAGATTATATATACAACATATAATCTATGTGGGAAACCTTCTTAGGAAATAAAACCCACTCTCAACCCTACAAACACATGGACTACTTATAATATAAGAAGTATACAAACATGAGACTGGTCAAGTCCTTTTGATTAGAATTTAGTGAAACACCTATTTTATAAGGAGTACCTATCCTTAAGATGATCAAGTCCTTCTAACCACCTTTTGGTCAAATCCTTTTGACCAACTTTAGTGAAACACCTATTTCAAAAAGAGCAATTGCCCCTAAGATGATTAAGTCCTTCTAACCACCTTTGTCTTCAAACCTACAAGATCACTATTTTTGACATAAAAAATATGACCTATAGGTCATACACATAGTCATCAACTTGTTCTGATCTTCAACCCATCCACTAGGCACACACCCTTTCTTTTAGTCTCACATATATTAAACAAGCCTAGAAACCATCACATTTGGTTTCAAATTTCATAGAGTATTCATGATTAAATATAATCACAACGTTTCTTATCAAACATAACACATGCCTTCACCCTTAAGGCATTTAACATGGCTCAATACCACTCTCATAGGTCGGCCATAGCATCCTTGGGTCACACTTAAGAAGACACAATTTTTAATTAGGCCTTAGTATCCCCAATTTATCACTACATTAAAAAAATTAGAAACACAAAACCACTTTTGAATACATAGGTCCACTCCACATGACCACTTCAACATCCTCAAATGATCACAGTCATCACAACACTCCTTAGATAAAGCCAATTTTGTTCAAACAACATTATGTACACAAGAACATTATGAACGAACACACAGTCAACTTATAAACATTTTTTCATAATGAATATGGATTATTCAAACCTCTAAAATCTATACAGATCATTCTGAAGGAGTCTAAAACACTCTTCAATAGGTAAGTCCCCTTGAAACATCCAAATGCTATCAAGAACTGCTTAAATATCCTTCTTGGGTCACTTATAAAACATGGTCAAACACACAATCAACTTTGGAGTTAAATATATACAATTATATGAACATATAAATCTTATAATCAATATTTTGAATGTACCTTGAAGTCCTCTACAAATTTATTTTTTACTTCACCTTTGAATTCTGTATATATTGAAAGTTATGGCTCAAAAAACACAGATTGGTCTTCCCTCATAAATTTGAATATTTGAATTCCAGCGATCACTGAGCAATTATTAAATTTTGTACACTATGTCAACATCCATGTCCTCACATATTAGATCAAATATGTACCATTGATCTCTTTTGATCTTTAACTATGATAAACATCTGTCACTTTGACCTCTTTGACTCAATATGCATCATATATCTGCATTTGTACAAACACCTGCTCACCGTTAGATCCTTATTTGGTCATGAAATTTCCCCTTTGAAAAATATTAAATTTAGAACATTTTGACCTCATACTTTGATTTCTAGAAATATTGACAAAATTCACACCGTTGATCTTAGTAGATTAACCAGGGCTTTATCTTGCAGCGCTCATCGTTAGATCTTGCTCAGAACTCCTAAGATTATGACACTTGGCACCCTCTCATGGCTTCTTAAAAATTTAATAACAATACCTTTCACTTGTGATAATTTTTAGTCTCATTTTAAATGTTTAATCTTTTACTTATCCTGCACCATTAATCTTATCAGTATGAACTAATGCTCACCTTTGATCTTCTGCTAGACTAGTGAGCTTATGACACTTGTCACCTGTGCGTGCAACCTTTGACATATTAAATCTTACACACACTATTAGATTAAGATAAAAAATTAATGAACACCATTATATATAATAACTAGATGACTTTATAATTTAATGAGGTTTATCTTGATGGTTTCCGACCTCTCATAGTCTGCTAGAACAACTTTGAAGCTTTATAACTTGAGATAGAAATCACTTCAAGTCTTCAAATTTTTAGGGTGGATTCTTGGAAATATTGAAAACATATTAATTTAAACCTTTGAAAATTATTGAATTTATTCATACCTTAATTAAATTCACAAAATTACTGGTTCATACATATCTACATGATGTGTAGTGATGGTTTGGCTAAGTATAAAAACTACTACAATCTGCTTGGAAGGCTAACTTTGAACCTTAATAACTTTTGTTGTGCTTAATTATATGACATAAAGTTTGGACCATATGATCTAATTACATAGGATAATCCATTAATATATCAATCTAATCCTATAACCTTCACACATGTGAAATATAACATCATTAATATGCCTACACAACTTTTTTTGTCACATAACCAACTATGCCAAGATGAACATAATGAAGAACTGGATGAATACAATGCACTTACACAAGCTCTCCAATAATATTTGAAGTTTGATAGGACCCATCCCTAATCATGCCAAAACTGAAGATCAACCAAGCCTACTTCAATCATACTAATGTAATCACAATACACACTTTGTCATTAACACTTAGATTATCAAGACACTTCATCCACTCACCTAGACACCTGCATGAAATCACTAAAAAATATATAATAAAATATGTTAAATTAATTATTAATACCATGGAAATAATTATATTCCTGAGAAGCTTCACAATTTTGAAATTTTCTACCATGATACCCTAATGAAGAGAAAACACAGAAAATTGACTACCTACTTGGATGAAGGAGCCATAATGAGTGCCTTGAATTCAAAGGGATGGTTCATAAAGGTGAGAGGAAAAAATTGAGAACCACTTGCCATAGCTACAATCCCTTTGAGACTAACTTCTTTGGCTAAAATTTCATACCTTGGTTTTTTCTCTCATGACCATACCACCTACAAATCTGAAGGGCTCTCATTATGTGCAAATAAGATAGATGAAGTATGTGAACTAATTTTGGGCCTATTTTGAATAATTTTTCCTTAAAAATCTTGTGTAAAAACTATGACAACTCCTCCTTCATGTTATTGAGCTTTTCTATATGAAATGGGTTGTACAATTCTATACTTATGCATGAAACTACATAAAAATAACCTTTTCTTTACCTTTTCTTCAAACTTAAGACTTGAAATGCCAATTTTAGGGAAAGATAAGGATGACCATGAGTCATTATCATGTTATAATAGGATTTAAACATTTTTACACACTTGTGGGGATAAAATTGGCATGTGGGAGCCTTTTGAGGCTAAAATATGCCTTTTAGTTACATGAAAAGATACTTTCAAAGCATGAAACTTTATGAATAAGGCAATTACATGAATTTGAAGATGTTTTGGATAGTTTTATGGATTTTTGACACCAAATTTAACATTTAAAGCCTAAAACTTTTCTCTTTTAGGCTAAATATACATAGTTGATCATCATGAATAGGTTACTGATGGTATCCTAAAATGTTTTGAGTTATAGGGGGTGGAATTTGGCCTTGACAGGATAAATTTCCAAAAATAGGGAAATGCCTCTGGTTTGGCTATGGATCTATGAATTTTTCATATTTTATAGGATTGAAGGGCATCCTTGAATTTGGCTAGTTGGTCGCATCAGTAGAATCCTTGGGGACCTATTTAATTAATGTAAATATGCCATCAAAGTATTTGTACTTGATTAAACTAATAGGGAAAGTGGTGTCTTGGTACTTAGGATCAACATTTAGATTTGAGGATGTATCATCCATTGGAGTAGGATAGAGGGGAAATTAGGAAGCTTTGGGCATCAAAGGCATGAGATATAGGGGTTTTGTGTATCTTTGAAAGTAAAAAGTCTAAAATTTCTTCTAAGATAATAATGGTAATTGTTAATGAGCTTCTTTTGGGATTTATAAGTGTATGCACACATCTCTCTACATTAATGGCATTTGGCAGCTCACTTGTCATGAATTTGAAATTGAGTTGGTGGCTATAGTTTCTCCCTTTATTTCTAAATTTAGAGCCCATGATCCTCTGCCACTATCCATAAATAGTAATGGTGATGAGATGTTTTCAAAATTGTCTAATCGGGTCTAGATTTTCATTTTGTTAATGCCCAATGTGTGGTAGGCACATAGTTACATCTCTTAGAGGCCCCTCATCTTACTCTTATTTTCTAACATTTGCCATCCATCTATTGGTCCTCCCATTAATGATCAACACCTAGGCATGATTTGTACTCCATGCCATTTCCATAGATCCTTGGGTGATGTGTCATATTATGACACATGTAACACCCTAATTGGCCTTGGTTAACCACTCATACTTCATTTTGAGCTTTTTGGGTCATAAATGGTAACTAGTTCATCTTTGAACTAGATGACATGGTAAATTTTCATTGGGTTAGGCTCTCCAAGGCTCTGACATCTCTAACAAGTCTAGGGGACTAAAAACTCTGACTCCAAATGACATGGTGACTTCCTATTAGGCTGGGCTCTCTTAGGCTCTGGGATCTCTCATAGTTCTAGGGGATTGGTATTTCTAAATTTGGATGATGTTGTAATTTACCATTGGGTTGTGCTTTCTCAAGTTCTAACATCTCTGATGGGTCCAGGAGACTAAGTGTTCTAACTCCAAATGACATGGTAACTCCCTATTGGGTTCCTAGGCTCTAACATCTTTGTTAGGTTTAGGGGAATCACCGCTTTAACTTAGAATGACATGGCAACTTTTCATTAGGCTAGGTTTTCTTGGGCTCTAACATCTCTCATAGGTCTAGGGGATTGGACACTCTAACTCTAAATGACATGGCATCTCCCCATTAGGTTGACCTCTCTTGAGATCTAACATCTTTGACAGGTCTAGGGGACTAACTTCTCTAACTCTAGATGACATGGTGACTTTCTATTAGGTTAAGTTCTCTCAAGCTCTGACATCTCTGACAGGTCCAGGGGACTAGCATCTCTATCTCTAAATGATGTGGAAACTATTGGCCAATTTTGGCCAACATACCAAGCTTCTATCTGGATAGAGAAGTTGAGTAGAGTTCCTAACCCATAAATGATCAAAAGATGACAAAAATAAGCTTCAAAAAGTGAGTCCATCTCAAACATCATGAAAAATAGATTGGTGAGATTGATTGTTCTTATAAGTACGCTTAGAAATCCTATCAAGCCAAAATATCACATGAACATGAATTTATTCATGCCTAAATCATGATTTACAAATTTTATAACTTGATGAGCTTGTTATCTCAAGATATAATCATTCAAAGATAAATTAGCAGAGTGGGATGTGTACAGAGATGTTAAGTTAAAGTTGTGGCAAATAGCTATTTAAATTCAAATGTTGCAAAGATGAATACATGGATGAAAAGTGGCAAGATAGTTAGTACCCATATGAAGATCTAATGGTGCACAATGACTGGTGATGTTAGTGGGTTCGACAGATCTAATGATGCATGTTAAATCATGTAATCAAAGATTAATAGTGAGCATTAAGTCAAAAGGTCAATGGACCCATGATAAATGCAAAGGTGATAAGTGTCTTAATTGTAGTAAACTCTAAAGTAGATAAATGGTCTCCATTCAATCTGGTAGACCAAGGATCTAATGGTGTGTGATCCATCATACCAAAGCAAACAATGGTGTGTGATCCATCATACGAAATCAAATCAATGATGAGTGAAAGTTTAACTAGTAAGTGGATCCTGTGAATGAATAAATGCTGTCAAGTGTCATGACTATAGCAACTATCAGGTAAATCAATGGTATGCATTCAATATGTACAAAAGAAGATCAATGGTGCTCATAATGTCAAAGGGTCAACCAAGCTCAAGATGAATGTGAGGTTGCCATAGGGCGTAAGTGCAGTGCAGATGAAGTTGAAAGTAGAATCCTAAAAATAAATGAAGAGATGCCATGTGGCACATTTTTACAAACCCATATCAATATCAAGGGCTAATATAAAAAGTTAAAGCCTTGAGAATCTAAATAAAGATTGAATATGATAGAGGTTGAACTAGAGTAAATATTTCAAAGAGATGTCATGGAGGCAAACACGTTGGTTTTTATGGGTTCATCACCAAAGCTATCATCATGATTACGACCCTTTTTATACTCTTACATGCCAAATATAAACCAATAGGGAGTAATCCACGTCAAAATAAGATCACAACAAATTGATCTAGTTGTAACTACTTTAACATTAGAATTTAGCTTTTAAACAACTTTATCCTACTGTCATAATCATAAGGAGAATCAAAGTATGCTAGAAATAGATTGAAAGGGACTGATACAACTATTATGGCCACCTTTTGAAAGTAATCTTAGGCATTATGACCTTTTCTAATAACATCAACGCCAGATGAATGAAAATCTTGGTCATTATGCTCCCTTCTCCATCCTTCTATGCATGATCCCTATCTATGTCTTCCTATTGTACTATAAATACAAGGTTATAATTCTTGAAAAGGGACCCCTCTCTTTGGTATGACTAGAATCTACCAATATTTATACTGTAACACCTATTTGATGCAATAAAAGACTAAATTCCTCCATTTTACAAGCTGAGTTGAAGTGTGTCTTATGAATTTATTGATGTGGTTAAGTGAATGTATGTTTTCCTTACCTCTTTCTAAGTTTCATCACCTTCATGCAATATTTTGGTAGTTATAATAGGTCATTTTAAGTGCATATATAGTCTGTTGGTCAGTGTGGAAGTGGACAACTGCCCTCTCATACTAGGTTGATAGCCAGTCAATGCCTTATTATGAAATACTTACGTGGAAACTAATCAAAGAGTGAATGTAGTGATGTTTATAAATATTTAATGCATCCTATAATGTGTCTTTTGAAATTATAAAGATCAAAATATTTGGTGCATCACCCCACTTTTACATGCTTTCAGAGATTATTGTTAATCTATCTCCCCTTTTCCTAGCAAGAAGCTAGTTTAGGTTTAGTATAGGTGATAGACCCAAAAGAAATTCGACCTTCTCCAAGGTATAACCCAATATTAGGTGACCCATAACCTAGGGTCATTCCCATGTTGGACTAGGTTTGAGCAAGAGGACCTGAACAATCACCTTATCAGCTAGGGTGCAACCTAGGATGCCAACAAAAACTCCCCATTGGGTCAGGCTATCCCAAGATCTAACATCTTTGATAGGTCTGGGGGATTGGCTTTCCTGACTCCAGATGATGAAGCAACCTCCCATTAGGCTAGGATATCCTAGGCTCTAACATCTTATACAAGTCTAGGGTACTAGCCTTGCTAAATCCAAATGACATGGAAACTTCCCATTAGGCTAGGCTCTACGAGATTCATAAAATGATGAAGTAAGAAATACCAAAATGAAATGATTCATTAAACATTACCTATTAGACATAGAGAGATCAATTCACCATGGAGGATAATGAGTTTATTACTCCAAGAAGGTAACTAAAATCTAGGAACTTCTCCTTGTGAAAATCAATTTGTAACACTAGTGCCATGATATGCTAAAATAGAACAAACACTACTTAGTTGTTTTTAGAAAAGTTAAAAAAGGTTTGTCACTACTTGAATAAAATTAAGGTGATGTATATTCTAAAGTTTTGAGTAGGCATCACCGATGAGAACCAAAAGGGGAGAAATCTAAAGCTTTGGTTCATTGAATTTTTAGAGGGGTCCCCCATTTAAAAAAAAAGGTGACATGTTGGCCACAAAAAATGGTGACTTATACAAGGAAAGTGATGATAAGCACTTAGATCTCGACCAATTTTTTCTTCTTTCATTGCTCATCAAAAATATTATATGGGGGTATTTTATCATCCAAAAAATATGAGGCACAAAAGTCTCACAATAGAAAATGATATACTGAGCTTACACCCATAGACAATCACCATCATGTGTGAGAAGTGATTTTTATTCTGATTCATTCTTAGATTACCTTTAAACAATCAAGGTTGGACTAGTTATCAGACTTCCTCTAGGGTGTTGATGGCTTGATGGCTTGGGGGGATGACTAGGTCATTCCTCTATTGCTAGATGATCATCCATAACCCCAAAAAAGATGCATCTAGTTTTATTCATGGCCTTGCTCCACTATCAGCTAGGCTAAAAAGCTTGTAGTAGAGATTGCCGATATATCCCTTTTGAGTTTGACTCGAAATTTAGATTCTACATGTTTTCTTTATTCTTTTCCAAGTTTTTAGAGAAGAGATCATTACTTATTTAGCGTTATCCATTGAGGGTTTGGGACCAAGCCAAGGGTGAATGGATAAGGGGGAGTTATGAATAACCAACCATTCCTTAATCAACTTGAATAATCCAATATTTTTTGGAGCTATTGTTTTAAGTGCAACTTGGTGTCCATATTGGGTGTAGGTTGTTCTAAAATCCACTCCTTTATTTTATAATCATTAGCCTCTTAGATCTAGGATATTAAGAGTCCCCTTTTACGGTCGTGGAACTTAAATTAAAGGTTTCAACCTGAGCTCTCCTATTTATCAGTGATCCTCCTAGGTTTTGGCCACCTCCTGAAGCAGTTACTAACAAAAGGTCAAGCATCAGAGAAATAATGCAAACAAAGAAGGGGCTAGAGGGAAAAAATACAACACAAAGAAAAACACACAACAAAAATAAAACACACAACTAAAGTAAATCTAATTAATATATACATTTCCACCTCTTACTTAGATTACTTAGAAACCACTTTGGATGGGACAACTGAGAAATAGTTCTACAAGAACTATGCATTTATTGGAAGCAGTAGGTTATTTTCCTCAAGATCCTTGAGATAAAAGGCATTTTGGTCCAATATTTTGATAATTTGGTTTGAGCCAATCTAGAGAGAATAAATTTTTAAATGTTGGCCTTTTTTCTCATGGTCTTTATCCCATATCAGGACCAATTCTAAGAGTTTGAAGGTCTTGACCTTTGACCTCTTTCAAAACCACCTCTTGACTATGTCTTATGCTTACTGAAGCTCAACAAGGGCTCGTCTTAGGCTTCCTCTAATTGAATCAAGTCTAGGAGTCTAGAATTCACTTTACCATCTAATTTCATGAATTACTGCATAAACTTATACATAGGCACTTTGAGAGTGACATGACTAACTCCAATTTGTAGATGAGAAAGAAATGAGAGATTTTGAGGGCTTATTTATATCTGGTGTGGTCTACCCATAAGGCAAATCTTAGTAATGAGTGTCATTCTTGGGGCTTCTCTCTAGTTGATTTATTGATGGCATCAATCAAGTTTTTATTGGTGGATTCTACCAATCTATTCCCTTGAGGGTAGTGTTTAGAGGAGAACTTGAGTGTAACCTCATTATCATAGGCCCACTCTATGAATTTTGAGGATTGAAAGGTGGGGCCATTATCACATGCTAAAGAAATGGGGACCCCTAAATAGGTGACTATAGTATTTTAGGAACTTGATGACTTCATCATTGGTGTTCCTTTTGAAATTGACTCAAACCATCTGGTGTAGTAGTCCATGCCTATGAGAACAAATTTATGACCAGCTGATGAATTGGGTTTAATCACTCCCACAAAATCTAGCCCCCATTGTGTGAATATCATAGACTGTACAATAGGTTGTATCATCATTATAACATGTGTTTCAATTTTAGCAAAGGTTTAACATTAATGATAGAAACAAACTTGAGTGTGAACATTTTTGAACATTGTGGGCCAATATTAACCTACCCAAAGGACTTTATGAGCCATGGAATTTATTGTGGGATGGTTGGCTTCCAATTTTTCATGGAAAATTACCATTATATCATTGGCCTCTTCTTTTGATACACACATAAGGTAGATTAATTCATAGTTTCTTGTAAATAAAACTCCTTTCTTTATCATATAATGTGTGACTTTTAATTAGAGGGATCTTCTCTACGTATGGTTGAGTTTTGGGGGTGCATTTACATAAATTAGAAAGTGCATAACTGGGGCATACAAGTTTGAGTGTTAAACCTTTTATTAGTCGACTTAGTGTAACATGATTTTTGGGTCTATCTTTATGATTAGTTGGGTGAGGCCTTGTCCCCTAACCAGCTTGGTCAAATTGATTTCTAAGTCACACTCTTACAAATTCATCATCCATAGGCCTCTCCTTTCACCTAGTTTATTATGTCCTAACATTTACTTTATAGTTTGGTTTGGGATAATGATATGCACTCTATTTTGAAGGATGTAATGCTTGATTTTTTTTACTACCTTGACCAAGGCATAAGCATGTTTGTCGAAGGTAGAATACCATATTTTGGTGTATTTAAGATTAGTTATCATAAAATCCACCAGGTGTTCTTCTCCATCTAGCCTTTAGGTGAGGCAGATGGTACTGGTGTACTCTGAAGTGAAAGGTTAAACATAGAAGTCCTACATATAGTTCAAGATGATAAGGACCAGGGTTTACATGATAGAATCTTTGATATTTTAGAAATATTTCCTTGATTCCACTTTCCACTCTAGTTTAGCATCTTGTTTCAACATTACATTCAAGGGCTTCACTATCTTAGTGAATCTAGAAATAAATTTGCACACAAATTTGATTTTCCCAAAGAAAAAATTTAGTTATTTATTACTATTAGGTAAAGGTAGTTTATAAATTATATCCACCCTTTTAGGGTCAATAATAATATCTTCCTTCATGATAATGTGAGTGAGAAGCTTACCTTTAGTGACACCGAACATGCTCTTTTGTAGGTTTAAGGAGATGTCTTACCTTTTACATCTTTCAAATACTCTCTCTAGGTGGTACACATGATCTGGCCTATATTTAAAGAATAAGTTAGGTCATCTATCTATATTATTGTGCACTTACCTATCAAGCCCTTAAAATTGAAGTCCATTACCCTTTGAAAGGTTCTACCAGTGTTGATTATCCCAAAAGGCATTCATTTGTAAGTAAATATGCCCCATTTATTGGTGAAATTGATCTTAGTTATATTTGATAGATTGATTAGGACCTAGTTATAACATAACAATCCATCTAAGAAAGACATCATCTCAGACCTGATCACATTTGGATTACCTCATCTAACGAGGGCAATGGGTAATTATCTTTATCTAAGGCCCAGTTTAAATTTTAGAAGTCCACACAAAGGTGGATTTCACCATTCTTATTTTGCACTGAGACCAGGTTAGCCACCTAAGTGGAGTGGTAGACTGGGAAAATTATCTTTGTAGAGAGTAATTTATGAACCTCCTTATGGACCAAGGGCTCCAAGATTGGGTTAACTAGCTTCTAGCTTTATTTGAAGGGTTTTTGGTGAGGTTTTAATGGGATGGTGTGAGGAATTACTCTTAGGTATAAGAACTTAATGTATCCATAAGCCTAAGTAATTACATCCTTGTACATTAGCAATAATCTCTGTAATAGTTCTAATTCATGGTTTGTCTAATATGGACTGACTGTTTCTCTACATTTTTTTGCTAATTATATTCAGAAGAAAGAAGAAACTAAAGTTAAAGGTTATGGGTTTGTACGTTACTCAGATTAAGTTGCACACCGTATCCAAGCGTTGTAGGAGCTCCTCTTTGGCTGTGGAGGAAAACACCTGTAGATAAGAATAAGACTTAAACAAAGAAAATGTTAGAATAAGATAGGGTGGACTGCCAAGCTACGCGCTTGGTCCCAGAAGCATAAAGCTCTGTAAGGGATGACAGTCCAATATTTGACGAAAAGAGTGTTGTATAAAAAGAAATGATGAAAGACTAAGAAAGAGAAAAATAGATAACATGTACTTGTTCTCTGCAGTCAGTCTGTCACAATCATCGACGTCAGTAGTTATGCCGAGGTCGGTTGGTCAAAGGTGCCGACGTCGATTATACTACCGATGTTGGTAGGGGCAGTGGGCCTTGGATGGGTTTTGGAATATGTCTGTGGTTGACAAAAGAATCTATAGAAATTTAAAGGTTTATGCAGGGTTGCGGGAAAGTGAATAAGTTTTAAGGAAGGGCAAAGGAAGAGGGCAGGTGTAAGAAGAGGGTAAGAATAAGAGGAAGGCTTTTCAGCCTTTCCACAGAAGAAGTTAGGTCTTTGAATAGTTCTTAGAAATATCAGATGGAAACTAATTACCAATGTATTCTAAAATACTAAAATAAGATAGAAGAATACTTAGCTCTATTAGTTGAATAACCAGAGGTGTCAGGATGCTTGTTCCCATTGTAGCTGATGTTGAGGTCCTCGTACAGTGCTTCAATCCAATCTCTGGAATGACTTGTGTAGAACTTCGGTAGCGTGGAGGATGATAGTTGAGTTCTAATGCTTGGTCTCAGAGCATGCACATCGATATGTGAAGAGGCAAGGGCAGCTCAATGTTAGAGCTCAGGTTAAGTAACTGACATTGGTGATCCCATCAGCGTCGGCTGATAGTTGACCGACGTCGGTGGAGAAAGAATGGGTAAAAGGGCTATTTTTAGCCCTCTACCTGTTTCTCCATTTGCCAAGTGCATTTGCCATTGGAGAATGGTCAAAAGATGGGATTATTAGGCACGAGAGTTAGTTAGAGAGTTGGAATAGGTCTTAGGTAGTTAGGATTTGAAGGACTTAGTCTTAGGGTGACTCATAGGGTAAGAAATGGTCTTAGGGTGAGGTGTCTAGGTGAGGTGTCTAGGCGAGGTGTCCAGGTGAGGTATCCAAGGTAAGGTGTCTAGATGAGGTCATTAATTTAAGATAAGTAATTTATTTTAAGTTAATAAAGTGTGTAAGTGGTTAGAAGGGGACCAAGGGGGGGTTGACACAATATTGGTGTCTACATTTGCCCCTTTTTGTCTTGTGGTTTGTTTTGACGGACTGCAAGACAAAAATAGATGTTGTTTGCCCCAGGTATGGGATGAGGTATTCCCCATAAAAGTGGGAATTAAGAGAAGGGAACCTAAAATCAGTTGTCTATTTGATAGGCAGTGGATGGGTATGGTGAAGTTGGAGTGTGAACGCTGTAATAGTTGAGATTGCGCGTATACCACTTCACGTGATAGGTAGGTCAAATTGTCACAGGTAAGGTCGAGGAGCACTAAAATCAAACTAATCGGTCCTTAGCTTTTTGGTCGTAGTTGATTGGGTTAGATTGATCAAAGGTGTATCTCTAATGGTCATCGTGTTCCAAGTATCTAGGCTAGGAAGTGCTCCTAGAAAACATGAAAATGTCACAAATATTAGGGATCAACTTGGTCACAATCTGACAATACGTGTGAGGGGCATAATGTGTGGTGCATACAATTTACTAACTATTCATGAGGTAGCATTTATGCAATCAAAACAACCAAAGCAAAGTTGTCTCAAAAGTGGTTATGGTCTGAGGAGATAGTCACGATCTCCAAGGGTGTATCTCCAATGTGCCCCATGAGAAGTCTAAGGTGGATTCTACAATGTTAGGGCTGGTTGTTTGGTCATGATTTTAGGCTAATTTAGATAGCTTGTCCATTAGGTGGACAGATGAAGGAATGGCCGAGCTAACCTCAGAAGACCCTATGTCAACTGAGTGCTGCTTACATAGCCCCTGTTGTAAGGGCCTCAGGCCAATGTAGTTCTCCCCAAAAGGGAAGAAGGGAGTTGCTTATGGATTAGGTTTGACTAGGTTAGGTCATGGTTAAATATTATATGGTTGGTCCATCAGGTAGATGAATGAACAAATGGCTGAGCTAACCTTAGAAGACCCCATATAAACTGAGTGTTGCCTATATAGCCCCTATTTTAAGGGCCTCAAGCCAATGTAGTTCTCCCCAAAAGGGAAGAAGAGGGTAGAGAGGTTGATAGTTGGTTTGGTTATGTTTAGAAATGATGAGTGTATGATGATGTTACAGCCTTTTCCATATTGTGTGATGGTGTATGCTATAACATAGGTTATGTGGTTTTTCATCCTTAGCAATTTTCCATATTGGTGATGGTGTATGCTAAGAATGAAATGAGTTTATTTATGCTTCAACAAGTTTCCATGT
Source organism: Torreya grandis (assembly GCA_037957365.1). NCBI lineage: Eukaryota > Viridiplantae > Streptophyta > Pinopsida > Cupressales > Taxaceae > Torreya > Torreya grandis. The sequence goes on from JARHVA010000006.1 coordinate 10,501,673, forward strand.
TGGTGATGGTATATGCTTGACATAAATTGTATTTGGTTGATAGTTTCAAGTGTATTTTTTTCCATAGAAGCTAATGTGAATGGACTATGACAATTTATATAACACAAATTTGTATTTGCATTAAATAAATCATGATGTCATGTTAGTGGTTGAGGAAATATGTTTTTCTTGTCATGTTATTGGCATGTGACAAAGTTGTGTAAGAAGTGAAAGGCGCGTTGCTCTTTCATTGACAAGGACTATAATGATATCATAAATATGGGTTTGTGGAAACAAAAGCCCTATTCATGCATTACGTCGTTGACCATTGATTTGTGTTAGAGAAGTACTCAAATCACTTAACATTAAGTGAGCTCAAAATCCCTTGAGTATGTTGGGGTAATAGGTGTGATTAGGTGATATGTCAGGATAACGTAACTCCTTTTTAGTAGGGATAACTTTGCCCCTTTTTATAGGTGACCCTGAGAACGATTATAGGCAAGTCCATGACTTAATAATTTTTAGACTGATCAATGCGGGAAGTCTACTTGGGGATGTTGCTTTGATGTGTGGTCATGTGATGCTGATTTATGCGGGAAGCTTTTGATGTTTGTAGCAAAATTTGGGCATAGCCATCCTTCGAGGGAATGGTCTATAGTTTACTTTGTATGCTTTGAGTTTATTGAATGGCTATCCTTCAAGGGAGTAGTCTATTAATTACAAGAATGATGCAGCTGCCCTTTGAGGGAGCAGTCTACATTTATAGTTCATGACCTTTGTATATTTTGTTAGGCATCCCAATTTTATGTTTTTTTTTTGTTTTGTTTGTTGATTGAAGTTTTAGTCATGGAATAGACTATAGATGTTTAAGGGTTTCCCTTTTTATTAGGACAAAGCATTTATTGCTTTAAAAAAGGGTTAGCTAATTGTTGTATGGAAAAAGGGTTGAAAAGAATAAGAATGAGGATGACGGAGGTTGCTCAAGGGACGAGCTCAAGTTAAATATCAAGTGAATGATTACTTGGTTAACAGTAGAATGGTCGCAGATGCAAGGCATTAAGGGGCTCAGGTTCTGGCTGGCCTTCGAGAGAAGACAGACGATAAGTCCCTGATCCATACTTGTGCGTTATGATATAAGGTCCAAGCTAATTAGGAGCAAACTTTCCTCATTTGATTCTTTCCATATTGGTCACGTGTTGGTTTTCTTTAAGGACTAGATCTTCGATTTTGAAATCTCGCTCTCTCAAATTTTTGTTATAGGCATGTTTGATGTGATTTTGGTAGATATGAAGATGATTAAGAGCGGCACCGTATCCAAGCATTGTAGGAGCTCCTCTTTAGCTATGGAGGAAAACACCTATAGATAAGAATAAGACTTAATTAAAGAAAATGTTAAAATAAGATAGGGTGGACTGCCAAACTATGCACTCGGTCTCGGAAGCGTAAGGCTCCGTAAGGGATGATAGTCCACTATTTGATGAAAAGAGTGTTGTATAAAAAGAAATGATGAAAGACTAAGAAAGAGAAAAATAGATAACACATACCTGTTCTCTATAGCCAGTCTGTCACAGTCACCTACATCAGTAGTTATGCCGAGGTCAGTTGGTCAAAGGTGTCGACGTCGGTTATAGTACTGATGTCAGTAGGGGCAGTGGGCCTTGGATGGGTTTTGGAATATGTCTGTGGTCGACAGAAGAATTTGTAGAAATTTAAAGGTTTATGCAGGGTTGTGGGAAAGTGAATAAGTTTTAAGGAAGGGCAAAGGAAGAGGGCAGGTGTAAGAAGAGGGTAAGAATAGGAGGAAGGCTTTTCAGCCTTTTCACAGAAGAAGTCGAGTCTTTGAATAATTCTTAGAAATATCAGATGGAAACTAATTACCAATGTATTCTAAAATAAGATAGAAGAATACTTAGCTTTATTAGTTGAAGAACCAGAGGTGTCAGGATGCTTGTTCCCATTGTGGCTGATGTTGAGGTCCTCGTACAGTGCTTCATTTCAATCTCTAGAATGACTTGTGCAGAACTTCGGTAGCTTGGAGGATGATAGTTGAGTTTCGATGCTTGGTCTTAGAGCGTGCACGTCGATATGCGAAGAGGTGGGGGTAGCTCAATGTTAGAGCTCAGGTTAAGTAACTGACGTCGGTGATCCCATTGGTGTCGGCCGATAGTTGACCGATGTCGGTGGAGAAAGAATGGGTAAAAGGGCTATTTTTAGCCCTCTACCTATTTCTCCATCTGCCAAGTGCATTTGCTATTGGAGAACGGTCAAAAGACAAGTTTATTAGGCATGAGAGTTAGTTATAGAGTTGGAATAGGTCTTAGGTAGTTTGGATTTGAAGGACTTAGTCTTAGGGTGACTCATAGGGTAAGAAATGGTCTTAGGGCGAGGTGTCTAGGTGAGGTGTCTAGGCGAGGTGTCCAGGTGAGGTGTCTAAGGTAAGGTGTCTAGATGAGGTCATTAATTTAAGATAAGTAATTTATTTTAAATTAATAAAGTGTGTAAGTGGTTAGAAGGGGACCAAGGGGGGTCGACACAATAATGGTGTCTACACTGAAGTTTACTATTTAGGGGTTGTTTATAGGGTCGGGATTAATGATTCAACACTTTTGGTCTTTGAACTTAGGCCTTTTAGCTTGGAAGGTTAGGTCTAATTCATCAAATGCTCTTTTGAGTGAAATCATCCCCTTAGGGATCGTATTCCCATGAATGTTTAGGATCCCATCCTTATCCAACTCAATCTTGGGGTTGTCTCTATCCTTTTTGTTTATGATTTGAGCCTCAAATATCCCCTTGTTATCAAAGAACTAGGTAATTTATTGGTCATTTTAAAAAACCTATAAGTTAGTAACATTATCTGGGATAGAATGATAAGGGATGAGTTCCATGGATAACTCTCATAGCTCAGTGTCATATAGAGTGGTTAAGTTTGTCATATCTAAAGATAATGACTCTGCTACTTGGTTTTCCTCTTCGGGAATATGGATGATATTGAGCACATTGAACATTTCAATCAGGGCCCATTATCTATGTTTATACCTTTTGAGGTATGATAGTTTTCATTAAAACCTAGTTTTGATCTGGTTGAAAGCTAATTTAAAGTTGTTGAATACTCTTAGGTAGTTTGCCTCATGTCTCAATGGAAATTGTAATCCTAGGCTTAGATCTTTATATTCTACCAAGTTATTCATACAAGGGAATTGTAGACTATAAGATACTATATGTTTCATCCCTAATGGATCTATAATCAAAACACCAACTCCACTACCTTGTTTAGAGCAAGCTCTATCTATATAAAGAGACCACAAACCAAGCAGACGTGGACTATGATTGGTCTAGTTTTTTGGAGACTTGGTGCTTAGTGTGATGATGCTTAGGTCTAAGGAAGCTAGGTTTATCTTCTCATTAATATCATTATATTTAGTGATCATGTATTTCATGCATGGTTCTTTTTCCACTTGTATTTGGTTGGTTAATACTCTCCATGGCAACCACATATGTGAAAAATTGATGGCCATATATCCATTCAGGGCCTTGGACCAATCTCTACTAAGGAACATACCATAGGCTTCTGGGATGCCAATTACTTGAATGTCTATAAAGTGTTGAATCCTAAGTTCAGGTTTTAACTAGATATGTATATTTAATAACTCACCTATCACTTTAACCTCTGATTTTTCCAATTTGACCACTACTTTATCTGATTTAATGAGATATAGATCAAGTTTCTCACATATGCCTACCGACATCACATTAGCTGAGACTCCAGAATCTACTAAGTAGTCATGAAGATTCTTTCCAAACAACTTGATGGTCAAAAGAAATGGGGGAACTTCCATCTTATTCTTGTGGATAAGCACATTGGTGTGTGTTACTCTTGATTTTAGCTAGGCCTGTGGGGTTAGCTTTTCAATCAAATATTTTAACAAAATTTTTCACTACTTTGTGATTTGGGCAAGCTCATGTAGGGTAATGTTAGCCTTGATTTTATTCATATCCTCCACTATGTTGTAAACCCATTTACTTTGGACTGCTGGGGTTTCCATAGGTGTCTTAGGCTCTTGAGGTCTTAGAGGTGGAGGATCATTCATATAATTTTGGTCTGGTGGGGTTACACCATTATATGGGGGGTCAAAGTATTAAAGAGATGTTGTTTCCTAATATTAAGGGGGTAATTGCTCCTTTAGAATTATTTAAATGAAAGCACCTCACTAATACCTTCCTTTGAATTATTTTATTCTTAACTAGGTAAATCTAAGGTTTCTAATACCATGGTAGTATTAGGGGATTTAATCGCATTGGAGGATTATAGATGATTTAAAAATACCTTGTATTCTTCCATTTCCTTTTATAATATTTAAAAATTAGAACCAAACTTAATGCCATCCATCTCTCCATGTATTGTTGTGTTGTGCACTCAACACTAGTTAGGTAAGGCTATCTCAAAGATATTAATCTCAGGGAGCCTATTGGGTGAAGGTTCTGGGGGGTTGTGAGGGCGATTATAGCTCATATTTGGCCTATGATATGTGAAATTCTTATTGTATCTTTCTACATTAGAGTTATTAATTTGTCTCTACAGTCCTAGGAAGTCATTGTTTAGCTTGTGCACCATTCGTTAAATGTCATCTAGCTCATTCTTAGTAAGATTTTGAAGCATCATCTAGGTGTTGTTAACCACAACTAATGTCACTTGATGTTGAGTTCAAGGAATTATATCTAGACCCATAGGCTAAGGAAACCTAGTGGTTGGTTTGAAATGGGATGACCTAGTAGTAGATTATGCATTATAAGGATGAGTTGAGGCATAGGTACATTATGAGTAATTCTTGGTAAAAATTTCAGTGTAGGAGTTTTTGGTAACATGTTAGGAGTATGGGTCATGGTCTAGCCTTGAAGATTCAGTTTTATCCACTTTGATGACCCTTACATATGCTAAGGATAGGTCTATTATAGCTGAGTCTCTTCTTAGGAACATGGTTGTCCAAGGGTCCAAAGCATTCTTGTACATTTTAAGTGTTAGTTAAGGATTGGGTTGGTAACACATGGTTACCCTACTTTACATCTTTTATAACCTAGCATTAAAATTTTTAATGGGCTCATTGGGCTCCCTCTTGATACAAGTGAACTACTAGTAAAGGACAATGGGGTCTATTACTTGGCAAAATTGAGCGAGGAAAGCATAACTAAAGTGGTCCTAACTTGGTATAAAGTCTTCAAAAAGATTTAGGAACCAATCATAGGCATAGTCCATTGGATTAAAAGGGAATTAATTGCATACCACCTCCTCATGTTCTACATTCAATAGTCTCAGGGTGGTCTCATAGGAGGTTATGTGTTCTTTCATGGTTCATCCTACACTAGGGGTGAAATGAGGATGATACCTCTCAAGGTTCCTGGGTAGATCATGGATGACTCTCAGGACATTAATGACTGAGCTAGCTAACTAGACCATCTTGGGTTGCACATTTGGGATAGGTTGTAGAAAAGAGATGATAGGAATAACTATAGGTCTGGGTTGATTGGACCTACATTTTCTATAAAAAATAGGGGAAATTACCAATCTACCTTGATGGGACTTAGCCCTAGTAATACATAAACTAGTCTCCATGATGCTGTATAATTAAAAAACAATTAACACATTATTACCAGTAAACCTAACTTGACATATTCATAAAATGAGCTGAAATTAAAACAAGCACGAAGTATCCTTATTTCTAGCACCAACTATTGTTCACTCTAATTTGCTCCTTATCAATGAGACTCCCATGACTTTGGACATTCCTTAAAAAGGGGAAGGTAGAGTTAACTATGGACTTTCATCCTCCATTTTAAGATTGATCTTGGATCATCCCAAGACATGACTATAGGTATTGGACTTCACAATTGTAGTCTATGTGAATAGTCTCTAAGAGATGCACTATTACCACTGAAAGTTTAATACACTATGTTTCACATAGGTTAAATACAGTCATGAATATTCTGAGTATTAGGCATGTTATTTATAAACATAAGGGGAATGGGGTATTTTATAACCACTAAATAAACATAAAAGAGAGGGAAAATTAAGTCAAAAAGGGATGCCTCCAAGTCTCAAATGAGATCAATGCGATGGTCATTGAACTAACTAACATTGCCATAATTATACCATAGTAGACTGAGTTTCACTAAAGTTATACCTCTAAGAACATACCATGGGGAGATTCTAAGGGAACTGAGAATATGTCTTCAATGTGAATTCCTACTAAATATTCGTACTAGGAGTTTATGGTTGAAAACACATAAACACCATATGATAATTTGTAGTTAGGCACACAAATTATCATTACTTACCAAAAGGGAAACAAAAGAATTCACATAGAGAATATAATAGCTGAGCACATCACAATCATGAGATACATAAAGTGATAAAGTGTTAATTTAATTACCATAGCATTGTTGATTATTTAAACATGTAGATGAAATAAAATTAAACACAGAAAAGACTCTTTTATAGAAACAAATATTGTATTCTTTTAAAAGAGTGAAAACTTCTACAATAATCGATATGGGTTGTTGTTATAGTCTAGAGTGTAGAGGGAGATGTAGGTAAAATCTTGGAAATAATCTAATAACACTTTTGATAAATTTTTGGTTGATTTCTTAAATACAATATGGCTATCCTGTATATAGATAAGGATTGGGGCTCACCTCTAAAAATAATGAGGATTCCATCCTGGGACATGATGGCCATTCATTTTAGTTACAACCATATTTAAAAAATTAAACCAAAATAAAAACCCAACAAAATTGTAATAAATCTATAGGTAACCACTTTTAAACATGCAGAGGTGGCTAAGAGGGACTGACTCCCAACTATTTTGATTGGGCACTCCTAGTTTCCAGCATAGTTACCATGAGGTCAAACTCTTTGTCTAGCTTGGCTAAGTTCATGGGAGGATCTTTGAAGATCACCTTTGCTTAGGCCACCAGTCTTTGGGAGATATAGAAAGCTAATTACATTGAGGCCTGGACTCTTGAGTCTTAGTTGTTGCTCACAGTGGACTAAGTTGACAAGTCCAATACCACCCAAGCTCCATCCTATTTCACCTTGGCCACTTTTTCTCTCATAACCTAGTCAAATTGACCTAGGTGGATTCTAAATTTCCCTTGGTTGAGTAGAGTGCCATACAAGTGGAATAACATAGAGATATTGACCTTCTTAAAGTAGGTAAATATCTTCCTCTGAGAGGGAGTAGTATGCCTTGAAGGCATTCTTAGATATATCAATAGTTTGGTGCTAAGAGGTGGGTGAACACACCCAATCATTAATAGAATCCTACATGAAAATAGCCTTGTGGAGGATTTTTCCTAGTAGGTTATTAAAGAGAAATGCCTTTAGTTTGGCCATGACTCTATGAAGTTTGCATCTTTTATAAGATCGAAGGGCATCCTTGTTTTTAACTAGTTAGTCATTAGTGTTGACATAATCCTTAGGGACCTGCTCAATTACTATGAATATGCCATTGTAGTGTTTTTACCTGGTTAAAATAGTAGGGAAAGTGGTGTCTTGGTACTCAGGATCGACCTTTGGGTTGAAGGATGTAACAACCATTGGAGTAGGATAGAGGTGAAATTATGAAGCTTTGGGTGTCAAAGGTGCAAGATTTATGGGTTTTATGTATATTTAAATGTAATAAGTCCAATATTTATTTTAAGGTAGAAATGATAACCATTAATGGACTTATTTTGGGCTTTATAAGCATATATGCACACATCTCCCTACATTAATGGCATTTGGTGGCTCATTTGCAACAAATTTAAAATTGGGTCGGTGGATGAATGTTAAAACACAACTATCTGCGGAGAGTGGAGGTGAATTAGTAGATTGAATTAACTAGTCTTTTAATACTTTTAATATAGATTAAAACATAAATGTAGAGATTACACACACAAAAATGGACACGACACCATATATATACGTGGAAAATCCAATATGGGAAAAACCATAGTGAGAATAGCTGCTAGAATCTACTATTCTAATCTAGCCTCACAATCAAAACCTCACTAGTTAAAACATTTAAGGGCACCAACCCTAAGGAGACACCAATCCCCTGATTTAAGAAAACCTACTCTAAGGAAGCACTAATTCCCTTACTGATCACCAACTTAGCTCTTCTGATGGCACCCACAAATCATATATATATATATTCAAAATATGAAGCTACAACTCTAGATTATAATATCAATTCATAAATGAATCCAATTCCAATTATTTATTACAAGTCTATTATATAACTTCTCAAACTCTGCTCTTCACCTCTCTCTCACTCATTCCCACCATGAACAGGTTCACTCACTCTGTTAGATCTTTGTATGCTTCTAGACTTTAACTTTTCAACTTTGAAATGCATTTATTAGATCTTTTGATCTGAGCTGCCGTGTGTGATTATATCTTCAAAGTTTCATGAACTTTACCTTTGTCTAATATTAAACCTCGAGCACTTGGTCTAATCTCATTTCTTCTTGAGACTTTGGAATGAATATGATCCATTTATCTCATCAAAGTAGCTTAGTCTTTAACTTGCCTTTGTGTCATTAAACATCAAGCACTTGATCTCATTGAGTCCACTCACTCTGTTAGATCTTCATTTCATGATCACATGCTCACCATTCAATCTTTTAACAAGCTCAAAACTTATCTCTAACAAGCTCCCATGAATGTGATACTTGGCACCCTCACGTGCCTTTTATATACTTACTATCAATGCCTACTATTGAGACACTTGGCACCATCACGTGCCTTTTACACCTTTACTATCAGTTCCTGCTATTGAGACACTTGGCATCCTCATGTTCATTCTCAGGTAGATTTGACATATTGCTTTGATACACTTCATTATATCTTAAATGTATGATTAAGTGGTAATTATTGATCGAGCTAGGATAAATATTAAGTCAAGGATTTAGGAAATATAGTCTTAAAACATTGCTTGAGCCAGTAATTACCAGGTTGAAGGGGCCAATTTCACAATGATGATAAGGTCTTAAAATATAACTTAAGTAACCAATTTTTACCTATGTCCAATCAACATTAAAATATAACATGCATGTGAATGCCATGGCTTAAACTCTTAGGGTTTAATGAGAAACCCTATAATGTCTAAGAGCCAAAATAAATTATTTATGAACTAATTTATCTTCATTTGAAACTATGTACCATATATCTAGGATGCACTCAAAAAATGCATAACAGATCTTAAATCAATTACTCTTCAATCCTTAAAAAATGGTCTGTATAAAAACATGACAACTTTTCACTGTGCAACTGTAAAACATGCTCTTCTCTTTAATCTCATGCCAACAAGACATCAATGATAATCATATTTCCAACAATGGATTTTATCCCTTTATTTATAAATATAGAATTCAATTTAGAGCCCATGATCCTCTACTGCTAGCCATAAATAGTAATGGCAAAGGAATGTTTTCAAAACTTTCCAATCAGGTCTAAATTCTTGTTCTTTTAATGCCCAATCTATGGTAGGCACATAGTTACATCTCTTAGAGGCCCCTCATCCAAATTTTGATTTCTAACACATGTCATATGTCTATTGGTCCTCTTATTAATGGTCAACACCTGGGAATGATCCATACTCCATATCATTCCCATAGATTGGGTGATGTGTCACCTGAGGACATATGACACACCCTAATTAGCCTTAGTTAACCACTTGTACATCATTCTAAGCTTCTTGGGTCACAAGTGATAACTAGTTCATCTTTTCACTAGATGACATGGTAGCTTTTCATTGGGTTAGGATCTCTTAGGATCTAACATCTTTGATAGGTTTAGGAGACTGGCTACTCAGACTCTAAATGACATGGTGACTTCCCATTGGACCAAGCTCTCCTAGGCTCTGACATCTCTGACAGGTCTGGGGGACTGGCCTTTTTAACTCTAGATGACATGGAAAGTTCCCATTAGGTTAGGCTCTCTTAGGATATGACATCTCTAACAAGTCTGGGGGATTGTCTACTTTGACTTTAAATGACATGGTAACTTCCCATTGGGTCGGTCTATCCTAGGCTCTGACATATTTGATAGGTTTAGGGGATTGGTCACTTTGACTCTAAATGATGTGGTAGATTTTCATTGGGGTATGATTTCTTGAGCTTTGACATCTCTTATAGGTTTGGGGAACTAGCCACTTTCATTCTAAATGATGTGGTAGCTCCCCATTAGTCTAGGCTCTAACATATCTAGGAGGATTGGGAGATTGGCTGCTCTAACTCTAGATGATATGGTGACTTCCCATTGGGTCAAGCTCTGACATCTCTGACAAATTTTGAGGACTAGCCTTTCTGACTTTGGATGACATGAAAAATTTCCATTAGGTTAGGTTCTCCCAGGATCTAACATCTCTAACAGGTTTGAGGGGTTAACCACTCTAAATCCAAATGATGTATCAACTCCTCATTGGGCTAGTCTCTCCTAGGCTCTAACATGTTTGACAAGTTGAGGGGACTAGCCTTCTTGACTCTATATGACATGGTGACCTCCTATTGGGTAAGGTTTTCCTAGGATCTGACATATTTTTTAGGTCTGGGGAACTAGCCTTCCTTACTCCAGATGATGCAGTAACCTCCTATTGGGTCAGGTTCTATGAGATTCACAAAATGAATAAGTAAGAAAGATAAAAATTAAATGATTCATTAAAGCTTACTTGTCAGACATGGAGACCTCGATTCATCATGGAGGATAATGATTTGTTTCTCTAGGAGGGAACTAGACTCTGATAACATATCCTTGTGAAAATCAACTTGTAATTTTAGTGCCATGATATGCTAAAAGAGAAAAAAACATTACTTAGTTATTTTTAGAAAAGTAAAAAAAAAAGGTTTGTTACTTCTTGAAGAAAATCAAGGTGATGTATATTTTGAAGTTTTGAGTAGGCATCACTGAGGAGAACCAAAAGAGGAGAACTCTGAAGCTTTGGTTCATGAAATTTTTAGAGGGGTCCCCCATTTCATAGAAAAGGGGGCATGTTGGCACAATATACATGTTTCTAAAATGTTTCCCCACTATAATTTGGATATGTTGAATACTAAATAAGTGTGAATAACATGCTTCTAAAGCATGCCCCCACTAAATTTGGGAACTAATATAAGTACCATATACTAAATAAATTTGGAAAACATGCTTAAACATGCACCTACTTGATCTAGTAACTATGAATGTGTGGAATTCATGCCCATATGACATGCCCCCACTGAATCAAAAAACTAATATAAGTACCATATACTGAATGAGTGTGGAGAACATGATTCTAAAGCATGCCTCCACTAAATCTATTAAATTATGATAAGTGTGGAGAACATGCCTCTATGACATGCCCCCAATAATATTCCCTCTTTTGAGGTTAGTAAAAGATAGGAATTGGTAGTTACCTCACCTCAAAAGGATAAGTCAACTGTATAATATGTGAATATAACCATGTAGCATATAAAAAGGAACATGTCTAGGTAAATGTATTATTGAAGTGCATAAAACCAATGTAGTCACATGTAGGCCTAAGATGCATGATAAATATCATGGAAATATCTATATAGTAATAGCAAAATATCAACAAGCAAATAAGTAAACACATAAAATCACTCAAAATCAAGTCAAAAATCAATGGTCTTAGGAGATCGCAAACAAGGGGCATGTTAAAATATCGTAAAATCAAAGGGACTTGACTTAGTCAAATGTCCATAACATCAATAATGACATATTTAAATGTCCATACAATGAATAGTGACATATTTAAATTTCAAAAATATCATACATAGGCATAGGGAATACAAGTAAAGGATCATATTTAAATGCTCAAAAAATCAAGATAAGATACTCAAGGAAGTGCATAAAATAAAGCATAAGAAACCAACATAAACATGTCATAGTAGCCCATAGATCCAATGTGTTAGGATAAAATTTCAAGTGTATGGCATATCAAGTACCCTATGTAATATATAATCATGGATAAGAGGTATGTGTAAGTACATATTAAGCTCAAACATGATAATGTAGAGTGATAATCGAATCATATAACCTATGTGTATCAAGATCAAAGAAGTGGATGCCCCTAATGTCCATATGGCATGAGTAGAAAGAAGGCAAAACATCTAAAATAGGAATGTATGATGTATCTTTGTATGCCTGTATCATATTCAAGTAGAAATATGACACATATGTATATGTAAGATTAACTGAGTATGTTGTCCATCAACATGGAACTAACACATGGATTCCAAGAAACTGATATAACATGTAGGTGCCTAAAGTGTTTTTGAAGTTTTAAATATTTTAATTTTTTTTGATATTTTTGGAATTTTATAGAGGAGGGATAATCCTATGATACCATCCAATGTATGGTCATATATGTCTCCCCATGATGAAGTTGGTGTAACACCCCATTTATGCTATCGAGGAGCATGTATAGGTGTAATATTGGACATTATGGTATCAATGGTGATCTACGTATGTAGAATAAGACTCTGTGGTTGTGAATCAATAGTAATATTAGTAGGAGTATGGGTTCTTGAAACCTAACATTAAATGTTTTGTGGTTTTTTTAGTATTGTAGTGATATATACATTTGCAGGTGCTCTAGATATCTAAACATGGTGTGTAGTATAAGATTGGTATTCTATTGAATCCACTATATGTATCTAGTGTAATGGTATCTCAAGTATTTTCTACCTATTAAAGGGGATTGCATGTTGATTACCCTTTTATAGTGAATTATTCATAGTAGGATTGATAGCTAGTTGTCTAGGTATAAGTTTATTTTGTTCAGGAGGATGCTCATATGGAATTCCAAAAACTATAACTACTTGATTGGCATGATCCAAGGTCTTCCCAATAACATATCAAAGATTCATGTGGAAGGGAAACTGAGAAGGTAGTAACCACATGTGTGGGACCAACCTATAAATTCAAGTCAATCTCATTAAGAACCTTCTTAGAGGTCCCATCAAATTCTCTAACTGATCTAATAGAGGCGTGTAAATCATGATGAGTATAATACAAGTGTGTAAGTAATGTCATGGTGCAAACATTTTTTGCTTTCACCATTATAAATCATAACAATACATATGGGGTGTTTTTCAAGGTATGCTTGAATGAATAAAGAATGAATATTAGAGTCATCAACCTTGATTTCACTGTCATCAAATGAAATAGAAGGTTTATAAACCATAGGAGTTATATGTCACGTATAAGTACCAATAATACCATATATTGGGTATCCATAATGTGATGGAGGAGGATGTGCATTATATGCCATTTAGACTTCTAGTTACTTCTTAGAATGGCCTTGCAAAGGATTGCTAAATATTTTCTATTTAATGTGATTGCTATGTTACGAGCCTGATTCCTTTAGAGGATCCTTAAATGTAATATTTTGGTCATCGATAAGATCTTGGATCTTGTGATTCAAGGTAAAGCATATGTATGTAGAATGTCTTGGCTCTTGATGATAATCACAATAAGCATTCACATCATATCCTTTAGGTATAGGTTGAATCATATCAACCTCGATAGGATGTGGGAGAGATATAAGTTGGCACTCTAATAATCATGGGAGTAATGAATCTAGGGACTCAGGTAAATGTATGAATTATCTCCTTGGTGTATTAGATAGAACATGCCAATTAGGCTATTGTGAAACTATGTTAACTATGGTGGTTGTTTCTTTTTTATGCTAAAGAAGTTTTACCTTATAACCTAGTTTAATTGTAAATTTGGTACTAGATGTAGATGCAACTAGTGTGTTTACTACATACTTGAGATTATTTAATGACATAAGCTTTATTTTATGGTCCCATACAACATGGCATCAATCATTGAAAGATTTTAACTTCTTAAAAATAATGGAATCATGTAAATGAGCAAGCAAAATTTTCTTGAATATATTTTGTAACCATTTTTCTGCCATAAGATTGGTCATTTTGGCTAGTATTATCTTATATATCAAGACATATTGATAGGTAGGTTCATTGGTTTCTTGTTTGATTTTGGTAATTTAGGCATAGGAAACCTTTTATAAAATGTTAATGAGAAAGTGTGTTAAGAACTGGTCAGCAAGAGGTTTGAATGCTTTTACATATTGGAGAGGTAAATCATAAAACCACCTCAAAGCATTGTCCTTGAGGTTTTTTGGAAATAATTTTGTCAAAAATTTATCATTGGAAGCATAGTCAAGGCATGCGACATAAAATGTTCTAAAATGTTGTTCAGGATCACCCTTTTCATCATAAAATGTGAACTTAGATGTAACAAATCTAGTTGGCAAAGGGTGAAAAATTATCTCAAGTGTAATAGGGCTATGAAACACATCTTGCAAATCCATAACATGAGGGGATTTTAAATATTTTTGTTCAATGTTTATAATCTTGACTTTCAAGGTTTATATAACTTGGCGGAATGATTGAACTGTAGGCCCAGTGGGATTTAGATTATCAAGTTGAGTAGTCACCAAAGGGGATGAAAACATGTTTTGAGTAATAATATGCATTGAAACCAATCTTTGTGTTGAAACAATTGGTAATTACATAATAAATGCATCAATAGTAATTTTAACAAATAAAGGTTTAAACACATAACCTGTACCCCCACTAGATGTATTTGGTTATAAGTGTTTATGGGGAAGGATATTTCCACTATAGTTTTGGAATTTTTTACTCTAAGAATAATTTTTAAGATCTCATCAATATCTTTAAGGTTTTGTCAAATTCACTCATAAAATAATGCAATTTCTCATTTTCATTTACTTCATGGTTTTCATTATCATAATCTTCTTCTATGATAATATTATCAGGATTTTTTTCATTGTCAACATGAGTATCATCATGATCTAAGGTATGAGATCCATCATTGGTTTGAGACATCTTAGATGGCTGGAAGGGAAGCTCAATATGTTCGATAGTCATACCTCTCAATCTAAGGCTATGCCTAGGTTTCATAAAAATAGTAAAAGGAAGAATTAAAAAAGTGTATCAATTTAAAACCCTAGTTGGTTTAAAAGCCTAGGAATAAAAAAAATTGTATTCAAATGAATGGGGTTCACCAAATGTTTAACCCTAAAATGATCTAGATTGGGATTATCTAGATGTTAAAGGGGTAAATAGAAATGAAATGGCACAAGGGTGATAATCAGATCTATAGTAGGCTAATTAGATGTTAAACTCATATATAAACATATACTAAATTTATTATGTTGAGATAGTCTGAATATAGAAATTAAAATTATGTTAGATAGAGAAATTATAAATAAGTGATGTACTTAGCTTGTTCAGATGCTAATACAGTTTTGGATCTAAAATAGATAAAAATCAAGAGGGAAGGAGATTCCAAAATAGTCATTAGATTTAAGATTTGATGCTTCCAGTGCTCTAGATAGCAACCTCTGTAGACACCCCATTTTGACCACAACTATGTTTCAATTGGACTTCATATTTATTTCTACCAAAAAGTGCAAATTAAGCCTAGGAATCACTAAATGTCCCAATTTTATTTGCACATCAGATATTAGTACTCAAAATCATGTTGATGCATCCCTATTTAGGCTATTATCTTGTACACAATAGTAACCTCTCATAGATTCACCTCCAGTCAGCTTGCAATCTATTAAATTGATAGATTGGCCTTTGGACCCATTAAGAAAGGCACTTGAATAATTCCTAAAGTGCAAAAATGCTAAGCAAAATGAATTAAATAAGCAAATCAAATTAAATATTTAAGCTAAATTTCCAAGTATAATTAGTGAAAATAAATTTTGTAAAAAAAAAATTCCAATAAAGATGAGGTCTTGATGATGTCATCATCCTCAAAGTCAAAGAATTGAAAATTTATCCCCTAAAGCCTTAAATTTAGAAATGGAAAGCCATGCTTAATAAATAGGATTTCTATCTCAAATATTAATTGATTGTCCCCTCCTTAACTCAACTAGGGTTAGTCTAAACTTAACCATGGTTAAATATAACCTAAATGCACTTGGGTTAGAGTTAGTTTGAGAGGATATAAATACAAAGCTTCACCCATTGTTCAATAATATCTTTTGGTGTAATGTTATGATGCAAAAAAATTGAAAGCCATGCTTAATAAATAGGATTTCTATCTCAAATATTAATTGATTGTCCCCTCCTTAACTCAACTAGGGTTAGTCTAAACTTAACCATGGTTAAATATAACCTAAATGCACTTGGGTTAGAGTTAGTTTGAGAGGATATAAATACAAAGCTTCACCCATTGTTCAATAATATCTTTTGGTGTAATGTTATGATGCAAAAATACCTACAAAGACCATCTTTGTAGTATTATGCTCATTTGTTGAGAGAGAGCCAAGCCAAATCCAAAACCAAGCCCAATAATGCCAAGGAGGCAAGGAGAGATTATGCAAGAAACACCATTATGAAATATTTTTTCATCACACAACTGAGCACATCATCCATGGCCAACATACAACTCTTGCTCTCAAGGAAGGTAAATAATGGTTGTTTTATCTTATATAGATAGTTGTATTGTTTTCTTGCTCTTTGAGTGTTTCAGCTAGAGGTGTTAGTTTTATTAGTGTGTTTTTGTTTGGTTTTCATCATACTAACACATTATATTGTTCTCTTGCTCTTTGAGTGTCTAGGCTAGAGGTGTTAGTTTTGTTTGTGTGTTTTTATTTGGTTTTCATCATACTAACACAATACTAATCTCCCCTCTTGGATTCTTATTGTTCACATAATGGCACATGTGGTGGGACCACACACCCCAAAAGCATAAATGGAGTATCTTTGGAGTTTTTTGGAGCTAAGAAGATTTCATTCTAGAGATTGATTTCTTGATTTTTGGCTAACTTTTTCATGTTTGGCTTGTGACTGCATATTTTTAAATTCACGACTATAGAATTGAAAATTCGTCAAGGTAAACCAATAAATTATTGACATAATATCTGAAATTATCTTTGAAAATTGTGAAATCACCCTGATCTGACCTTGACTCTGTGTAACTATAAAAACAGGGTTGTAAACAATGAAATCATTGAGCAAAACCACAAATTCATCCTACAAAAAATGAGTCTTTTCCTTTGTCTTTTGAGTTAATTGAAAAATTATTTACATTTTTGAAATCATCTATTCTAGTTTTGGAATCATAATTTCTAGAGGTAAAATCACATTTCTAATTAGCAAAATTACATTTTTGGGTTGCAAAATCATCATTCAGTATTGTGAAATCATTATCTAACTGTAAAATCACTATAAAACAATGAAACTATTGTTCTCTATTTCTTTGTGTTTTCATGTAACTTTTTAAAAAAATGTGAAATTGTTTGCTTGAGTTGCAAAACTATTTCCTGAGTAGCAGAATCATCCAAATAAGTAGCAAAATCATTATAGAACAATGAAATCTTCCACTATAAGTTTTTGTTGCGTTGATTTTTTCTATGATTTTATGCTTGAACAATTTTGTAGTTCACAATTTACTATGTAACTGTGAAATCATTTTAGAGAGCTAACTTTTATGTTTTCTTGAGCTAAATTATAAAATTTCACCTTGGCTTAAAGTACAAATTAATCTACTAAATTGTTTATAGGGAATTAAGTTGACAAAGAATAAATTTAGATGGGCTTTAATCAAATTTTCATTTTGCAAAGTTAAAATTTTACAAAGGTTAAAAACTTATTCACATTTGGTTAATGTGTTTAAAATTCATTTAACAATTTGTATTTGCATTTTTTGAAGCTTTTTTACAAGTGCAAACACAACTAAGAGACCAAAAAAAAAAAAATCAAGAACATTTCGATTTGGAGTTAGTAAAAATTACCTACATCTTTAGTTGGAGCTCCTAAGATATATATTTTTTATTCTTGTTTATTTTTTAGACTAGTTTCAAATTACTTAGATTGGATTCTTTTGATTTTGGCAAAACACAAACTTTAGCATGTATACTCTCCTCCCCCGTCTCCTTTAGGGAACTCAAGTGACCAAAAATATTTAGTTTATTGCCCTTATTTGTAAAAAGTGTGTCAAAAATAATGTCATATATGCTCTTTCCAAGCTCTAAGTGACTTGGGTGATTCAAAAGTGACCTCTAAAGTCTTTCCCTTTTTATTTATTTATTTTTATGCACTTGGATTGTGGGCAGGAGTTCATCACCTCGCCATGATTTCTTTAGGATTGCATTGACCTAGGGTTTCATTTCCCAACATTGTACTAACCCTGCTCTATGATGGGGTATAAAAATTAAGAAAATTATTGGATGGGATAGTGGTGAGTAGTTAGCTTGACCTTCCCACAAGGTACCCAAGCCATACAATAGCTAGACATCAGACTTCACTAAGCAGTACATGACTATAGTTATTATGTAAAGTAATAGACCCTTGCATAGTAATCTAAGTGGTTTATATTCAATTGACGTGTTTTCACCCTTGTGTTAGCCACACTTGAGACCATATAATATGCATTAAACTTATAGTTTTTAGTCAAATATCACTTACCATTAAATTTCATGCCAAATGTCGAGCGCTCATCACTCTAAGTTCATGCCACATACTAGTTCTTGAGAGATAAAGGAGTACATAAAAAATATACCTACACCTATACTTTATTTTTTAGATTAACACTTAATTCCTCATGAGCATTGGTATATCGATAGAAACTTTGGTTGAAGCTACGTACACCCATGTCAGTTGTAGGAATAGGATGAGCCATTTGGGATACTTCTATTTTTTTGATTTACATGTGTGTTTTAAAAATTAGAAATTATTTATTTGTTTGTTCAAAACAAGTCATAAACTAATCACATGTTTGTATACCACTTTATCTTAAGAGATTTTATTCTGTCTATTTGATACCAAGCTTTTGCCTTAGACTTTTCATTCCAAAACATTTATGTGTGTGTGTGTCATTTGTTTAAATGGGGTATCATTATGCTACTCATTTCATTCCAAGTATTTACCTTAAGAGTTTTGAATCAAAAACCATTGTCATACCTTTTGATTAAATTAGCATCATTATGCTAATCATATTATTTCAAAAAAATGCTTTATTTTAAACCAAGTTCAAAACCATGTATGCCTTTGGTCTATAATTAGTGTCGTTATGCCTTCCAGTTAGGTCTAGGATGTTATCCACTTGAAGAATCTAAGTCTTTTTACACCAATTTATAAATTTGTCTTACAAAGTTTAGATTCAAATTGATTGGTCTACACCTATGTCTTGCTTAATTTTTGCTTGGGTTTTTACCTTTTACCTTTGAATTGTGCGACTTGGATTAATTTCTTGCTTACTTTGAATACTCCTTTTGCCTAGATCTATGAAATGGTATTTTTTTCTATGTGTCTTGAATTTATTTATTGCCTTGAAATAAGGTTGAAACTCTCCTTTTAAGTATAACCTTAAGCATAGTTAATTTACATTGGAGCCTTGCTTATCACGTGGGCTTGAATTCTTTACTCATCACTCATATTTTTGTTTACTTGAGATTAAATTTTCCAATTAGTTTAGGCATATGCCTAGAGTGAATGTCTTATACCAAGCTCAAAATTTTAATTGAATACATGTGCTTAGATTGAGTCAAAGTGTTTTGAATTGTTTTAGATTTATATGAATTGAATTGCAATTTTTACCTCAACCAAGTGTGTTTTCAAGTCTAGCTTTGTGGCTTGTTTCCAAAGACCTAACATTTGCCTTAGTTTTTAGATTTAGTTCATACCTTTTGAGTCTAGATTTGTGCCTTATTTCTAAAGGCCTAACATTTGCCTTAGTTTTTAGATTTAGTTCATGCATTTTGAGTCTAGTTTTGTGCCTTATTTCCAATGACCTAGCACTGTTTTCATTTTAGACTTATATTATATTTGTTTGAAATACTTTGTCAAAACTAGGATTTAAAATTACCATTTATTAGTGGGAAAATATTCAAATATATATTTCATATTTTCAAATATATTACTATTCATCATGTCTATACATATATTTTGTGCATAGTAATAACTTTCATTTCCATCCATGCAATCTTGTTAGCTAGCCTAGTCAGATCAGAATGGAGTTGGCCTATTTTGAGTTAGTAACAACAGAGGAAGTTACAAGTGACTTGGCACAACTAACTTCTTGGAATAGATAGGAAGTTTCAACTACAATGTATTTGAGCTATATTATGGATGAATCTGTATGGAAAAAGGTTGATTGCTTTTGTAATTGTTATCTTTGTAATTCCTTTGTTGTAAGATTAATGTAATAGTTGTTAATTAAGTTTTTATTGTAAGATTCTACGAGTTGATCTCTGCAATAGTATGTAATGAAGTATTTTGATTAATATAACAATAAGTATTATGTTATTTTCCTAAATGTCTTTATGTTTCTTATATGAATTACATAAGACCTAAATGTATTTAGTCACACTGTGAAATACTCCATGTTTTGTAATTGCCAATTTTGAGTTTTTTTTCTATGTATTTGTGTTCCTGCCACTAAGACTCTATGTGATACAACCTTAAATTATGATAAAACCCTATGATGTTTTCATATAAACCTTTAATTGGTCTAGAAAAGGTCCCTTAATAGGTTACTTGTTAGTATTACAGTTGTTTATCCCCATAATTAGCAAGTTTTGGTGATCCAAGAACCTCTACTAACAATGGTGTGGTGGGTGTGAATCTCACTATTAAAGGGTATGTTGCATTGGTTGCCAACTCAGAGAGATATAGAAGCATGGATAGATCTAAAAATTAACATTTTCATAGAAGGGGAGGCAAGGAGGATAGAAGTACTACTAAATAAATTATTTAGGATCACCTATATGTAGATGTTTATGAGATCTTTTGGTACGAGTTCTTGTGTTTTTTAGTTGTGTGGGTGGAAAGATTGGAACATTTTTGCTACCAATCGATAAGTACACACAATATAGCTTGGACTAAAGAAAAGATAAAAAGTTTATAAATCTTGGACTCACCTTGGATGCGTGTGATTGACTATTAGGTAGACACAACCATTGATAGTTATATAAGCAAATTCATAGTACAAGGTTGTATTGCCTTTGAAGCTACAAAGGATCAATTTTTGTGGAGAATCCAAGGTAAATTTTTACAATGACTCCCTTTTTTCATTAAAATTATGACTATATAAAAATCCATGGTGCCCACTCTGTTAGGAAAATATTTTGTTGTCAACTAACTGAAGGCAAAATGGTTATATCAGCCATAGTGTAATGAGATAAATCTCTCCTCTGAGCAAGGGGAGGTTCCTTATAAACTATCACAAACTGATCTAGACTAAATATTAATTTAGGGGTGAGACCATATCATCCATTTCTCTTTTTTCAAAAATGATGTTTACAAAATAAAAGAACACTTTCTTGATATAAACTAAAAAATTGAGAAACCCATGAGAGCACAAAGTCTATCATTACTTCTTTTGCTGATTTATAACTTAGAACACAGTAGAATGAGGTGCAACCCAAAGTCTTCACTGAAAACTACAACAAAGTATATGATCACAAAAGACAAAAGTAGTTCAAAGCCTTTACAATATCCTTTATTTTAGAACACTAAAACATAAACTAAAGATAATTATTGTAGCACAAAGTCTTCACAATCAACTTTAGTACATCTCCTAGATTATTTTCACTCACACTACTTATTTAATCAAATAGATAAGATTGCATTAGGAAAAGGACATAAGAATAATTTCCAATACACCACAAGTTATTTCAACACAAATTTTGAAAGGTCACATGCCTTCTCATTCACTTGATAAAATTTGATTTACAATTTGAGTTCAAAGTCTCAAAATGCCTTTCAATTTTGACAGAGTTTCACTTCAATAACTAAAAGATGTCCCTTATCCCCAAGAATTTTTGAAAGAATCTTTGGCTTCTTCAAGGCCTTGGCTTTTACTAGCACCAGCTTATTAAAATCAAAGTTATTTGGAGAGAAGGCTTGTTTCTTCCTTTTTGGTGTTTAAGCTGATAACCATGGTGGGAGCACAGAAGTAATCACATTAAGATTTGTCTCCATTGTTGGCATCACTAGAGCTGCACTTGCATAGGTAGTGGAAACAATAGGTGGAGTGATAGTAAAAACTGCACCTTTTACTATGTGATCAAAAGTAGAAGAATCTCCAATATCAAAATATGGGGAGGAAAAACTAGGAATAGACCTTGAGGAATGGAGAATATCTTCAAAAGTGAGTTGAGAGTTGTCAAAATTATTTTGGAAGGAGAGGGTGATTCAAAAGAGGGAACGTTAATAGGAGAAATAGATGAAGGAGCTACAACAGGTTAGGTGAAGAAGAAGAGACTCCCATTTCTTGTTGAACATTCTCTTGTGGGGACAAGGTTTCTTCCTCTTACTAATTTGTAGGCCTATCTTCAATTTCCATATCTTTCATCGTTGGTTCTTCAGTGCTCTAGTTTTCAACTTTCATATCTTCTATTTTAGATTCTTTTTCCATGGCTTTTGACTTCTTCGTCACAAATATTATCTTAGGTTTATGTGGCTTGGAGGAAGAAGGAACATCAATTTTGTTCTTCATCCTATTCTCTACCTTTCTTCTTATTTCCTTTTGAATCTTGGCTTTTGATCATATGAAGAATTCTTTCAAAGTAATTCCCTTGTTTGCTAGCCAATTATTGGTGTTTGGCAATATAGGTTCAAATCTTTTCCTCAAAGAGGTCAGCTCTTTTTGGAACCATTGGATTAGAGGGAGAGGGGCATTAGCAATTTTTTTAGTATTGTGTCTATCATCAATCAACTCTCCATCATCCACTAGATTCTTAGGAATATCAGTAAGTCCTAGATATTCAATTTGCTCAAGAGATAACCTGATGTAGTCCATTTTCTGGATATCTTCTTCTATTCTCAAATCAACCCAAACATCTTCAATCATAGGTTCATAGAGTTGGGTTTTCCTCTTGATTATGTCTTTCAAACCCCTATAATAAAAATTTAGTCTCATTTTGAAATGCTTCAAGGTCACAAGCTGCATTTTAGTTTCCATGACTCTAGCTTTCCCAACGGTTAACACTAAAAACCTTTCAATTTCAATTGAGAATCTAAAATTGGGCTTCTTGAGTTCCATCTATTTATTATGCATGATGATCATTTGTCTACATAGATCCATTAAGACCAATTTGTTTGAGGGGAATCTTGGAAGCATATAAGGATGACCTTGGAAAAAGCCAACCCTCTGGTATGAGAAGGAAGGAAATTGTAGGAACATGCATCCAAAATTATTTACCACTATCCAAGCCTCATCTAACACTCTTCTTTGTTCTAGTTGAGGATAAAAAGACATAAAAATAATACAAATAAAGCATCATTTACTCTCTTGAAATGATGAATATAACCCTTCAATGTTAATTGAGAGTAGCATTGATACACTGGGATTACTCTCCTATCTCCTTCTGATGTTAGACCTGGAAAGCTTCTTATTAATATACACCAAATAAAAAGTCATGTAGAATTTGAAGGTAGTGGATACCTTTGTCAATTTTTTGTGCAAAGCATTACTGATTTGTTCTCCCCAGAAGATGGTTTGTTTGTCTTGGAGTATTACCTTGATGAAGGGATACATCCATTCATGAAAGTGTGAGGAAGAGGGCAAACCTATTACCCTACTGAGAAGAGTTATCAGATCACCAAATTCTTCTATAAATTCACTTCTTGGAAAAATCTATGGCCACCTTGACAAGTTTGTCATTGAAGTCTTGAGCCATTTATTATTGATTACCTTCTTTGCTTTTTCAAGATTTTTGTCACACTCTTTTTGTGCTTCAACAAAATCAAGCTTTATTACTTCTGTAGCATGATGGCACATAAACACCTTATCAATGAATTTGAGATCCAATCTAATTATCACATTGCCACTAGCATCCAACACAACCCTGGTATCTTTATTATAAAACTAAGCACACTGAAGAACAAATTTTGTGTTATAAGCCACTACAGGGAAAGAAGGTACCAAATGAATATTAGTATCAATTATCTTATTCATTTTAGAGCTGGGATTGCTTGACTTAGTTCTCTCCACAAACTCAACCATTTCCACATGACCAATCTCTGTATCTCTAATGTCATCAACATTAGAAGTAATCGAGGTGATTGGAAAGACACCTTGATATTTATACTTCATCACTTTTGAATTCTTTGGAGAAAGGTCAATCATCTGAAGGAACTTTTACCAAAAAGATGCCGATGAATAAAGAAGATCTATAGAATAAATTGCAACAAAAGTCATGATCATGCAATTAGGAAAAATAATAGCAATTTGGGAAAATTGCATGTTGATGATCACGACTATGGAGATGCGCATGAAAGGGCTAAAGTGTGAGTAGGCTAGAAAACTAGAGGAAAATAGGCTCAAAAAAGCAAAATTAAAAATATCTCAGAGTTCAAAAAATTCAAAAGAGTGTTTGCATGGGTGGTGAAATTTACCATCCTTGTATATGAGGGAAATATGCATTTACATTGGTGACGAAATTTGCTACCTTTTCAGGTAGGGAAAAATTTGTGTCTATGTAGAGGCAACGAAAATAACTGCTGATGCATGTCATTTGAATTTTTGGGTGGCAAAAAATGATGACATGGCATACGACATAAAAATGGAAGTTTTGATGTCATGGTGGCAGAATTAGCTGATACTATAGGAAAAAGGGGAAATGATCAAGTGGTAAAATTAGATGACATTATATGTAGTATTAGTCGCTAAGTTTTCCACTAAGATAAAGTGGTAAAATTTGCCACTCTTACACTATTGTTAAGAATTTTTTATATAACTTGCAAGTAGTGAATTTTGGCATTTATGCATTTGTCTTGTTCATGACAAGAAGGGTGAGAGTGATGAAATTCACCATTACCAAGTTATTTGTGATGGTTTTCAACCAAATTGAAAGGGCAAACCAAAGTTGGGTCAAACCACTGATGACACGTAAGATAGTCTAGGGCATGATCGAGGGTTTGGTGAAATTTGCAGCTAAGGCTCACTAGGGTAAAAAAATAATAAAACAAGGGTTGAACTACCGAAGACAAAACATGATGAAAAGAAAAGTCAAAATTCAACTGAAAAAATAAAATGAAAACCTAGGGCATGAAAAAGACTTACCCAGCAAGCTTGAAATCCTAAGCTCGGTGGTGATTTCAAACTTTTCCCTTGTTTGTGTGGTCGAGCGGTTGTAGAAAGGAGTCTAGGAAACTTAAAATAAAAGAAATGACAAACAAGAAGAATTTAAAATCCCAAACAAGCTTTCAAAAACTCAACACGTGCAGCCATTAATGTCACACAAAAATCAAGATTTTAAAAATCTTTGATCGGGCTACAAAAATCGCTGCCCTAACATGTTGCAGCACTGGATCATGCATTGACGATGAAAATTTCCACCTTTGCATGTAATAAATAAAAATTATGCAAGAGTGGCAAAAAATTCCACCTATGCATGGGAAAATGAAATTTCTAACACCCTAAAAAAAATGTTCAAAATTGATGTTTTGATCATATAGAGACTACAACGGGTTTTATGATTTTTGAGAAATCATGGCAAGGAAAAATTGTAAACTTTCTTAGGATGTTAGATAACTTCAATTGAGATCAATAAAATCTTGTCTCGAACAACGAACTTAGATTGTAGGTTACGAAATGGACAAGTTTTGTAGGGGTTTTCCTCAAAATGAGCGTCACTAATTTTGGGAACAACACACTCCACCTAACATAGTAATTACATCGGTGTCATGGGGATGTGTGTAATAGAATGGTGAATGGATAATAGATGATGAGGAAGACTTGAACTTGGACTCAAGATTTCAAAGCGAACATAATAAGAGTTGAAAAAGACTCAATATATGAAGGAAGCTTGACAAGAACAGATAAAGAAGACCTTAGATTTAGATTGAGCAATGCGATAATAGAAAAGGTCGAAGCCAAATAAAGATACCCAGTTGGATATGAAACCATGAGGTGATAGTAGTAGAGTAGAAGCGAAGAGTGAGTGAGAAGAGGAGAAAGAGAAGAGAAGAGAAGTGTGAAGCAATAGAGTGAGAAGCTTGGGTTGAAAAGATATGAAGAGAAAAAAAGTAATGTCAACTATGAGGTAAAAAAAGAGATTATTTTGTTAGAAGAGTTAGGAGAAGGTTCACATCCTTGGATAATGTTACTGATAGGCGAAGGAAGCAGAGTGTCCTATAGTCACAATGCTAATACAGGTTCAAGTTATGAATAAATAGTTGAAGGAGGTTCATATCATTCACCCATGGACCACACATCCCCTGAGCCCTATTTATTTGTATATAGCCATACTTTAGTTGCAAGAGTAAAATACCTATATTGTCCTAATATAGAATAGAGAAAAGTGCATGATAAAACTCTAAATATATTGGAAAGCCCACTAAGAGAGCAATCAATTTTTTTGAAGAGAATAACATCAATACATCAGATCAACTATGTTGACAAAAACCAACCTAGTTATCCTAGAGTAGTCTGTAGCATTATTGGAAGTAGACTATGATAGTGAGTTTGAAGTTTTCACTTCATTAAAATCACCCAACCCCACTTTAGGATCACATCTCTAAGAATTTTTTCCTTTCACACAAGAATCACAAACACACTCACCATAAATGCCTATTAATAAATATGCATAATAACATCAGGTTCTTGTGACTACACAAGCACTAGGTACAATACTTCAACCTAGAACTTTTATCAGTCTGGCACCCTATTATGGGTCCTTAGGCCCTAAGCATTATATTCTTACTTGTTCAATGAAATGGAAATTCAAAGGAGTTACAGATCAAAATATCATGAAGTATAAATAATTGGTTCTCTAGATGGAAGGGCCTTAAAATTCATATATTGTAAAGATACCAACGCAACAACTTTGGATTAGGTATAGAAATGGTTGATCATTGAGTTTAAGGAAAGAAAAGCATAAGCTAGACTATACAAGATCTAAAGGAGATTCAATAAGGGCCCAGAGAGACTATTGAAGATTATGATTATAGATTATTGGATGTCATGAATAAGGTGGAATTTATTATAGAAGACAAGGACAAAATCACATGATTTTTCAAAGGTCTATGACCTCACATCAGATTTGTTATAGCCTAGACATAGTTTGGTGTTAAATCATATGCCTGCATTGCTGTGATCAAAGTAGAACAGATCAAGAATTATGGCAATGTGATACTTGCTTAATCCAAGGTAGAAGATACACTACAGACCCTTCTCCAAAATCTTAAATAATATCAAGATAGGACTAATAGACAAAAGTTAGACATCTGGTGTATAGAATGTAATCAGTTTGGACATCATAGAAATGAGTGTCTAAGACTTAAAAATAAATTCTAATTTTTTTTTCTAAATGGTAGGTCACTCTACTAGAAGTTTTCATTTAATACAACATTACATTAAGAAGCTACAAAGTTTACATTGTACATTATAGACAAGGATTGACAAGCCTTACAAGAAATCAATTAAGACATTACTAAAAATGTCTTTGTAGTCATAACTTAGCAAGAAAATGTTGTAATACAAGATACTTATCGATTGGAGAAATTTCCTACTAATGATTCACATATTACTAATGTTTAGGATCCTAAAATATAGTCTTATTAGACACAAGGATTGGTTGTTGGACTATTCACTACACAATAATGAAACATTGTTACACATCCATTCACACCTCAATATTCAGCTCCCTAAAACCCTATGAGTCCCTAGGAACAGCAGGATAGTTGGGATCCAAACCCACCACAGACCCAATATGATGGGTATGATAGATACCAATATCAATAGGGTTGGAATTCACCCCAAAATATAGCCAATTTTGGACCACAACAACAAGGTGGTTGGGGTTTCCAAGGTACTATTATCACTCTAGAGTGTACCCTATTTGAAGATGTGTAAAACACACCCTCTCTCTAGCTGATACAATTGGATATCCTCAGAGTGTGTGTGAATCTTTACTGAGAATAACCTCTAAAGAGGGCTAGTTCCCTTAAGATTTATCTATTAAAACTAAACTATTTTAATTTTTTTGGGATGAAAAGGGAGAAAGAAACTAAAATGGGAAATCCTATCTAAATGGGGTGATGCACCTGAATAATTGATATTATATGAAAGATTTATAAAATTGAGTAAGACACACATATGAATCTAAAAGAAAACTCTACATTCAATCCTGAACATCAATGTTTCAAAAGAAGGCCTGAAAAAAGTTTGCAAAGCAAATTCAAATCCTAGCTCTTCAAATGACCCGTAGAGGATGAGATTTTCATAGTAGGTGTGGAAAGGATATATAAAAATATAAAATATATGCCAATTTTATGATGGTACATAGTCAAATTACACTCTATTCTGATTCAAAAAAAAAAATGCACAAATTTTTCTTTATTTGATAAATGGTATCAATTACAATTTTTGTTTTGCTTTAAGAATTTTTAAAAAATGGCTTCAAAAGGCCAATATATAAGTCTAAAACATTAAATAAAGCCAAAGTGGCATGGAAAATAGAAGGATTAGTATTATTTGAGTTAAAATAATATTAAAATCCTTTTACAATATTAAATAAAGGCTTTAAAATCTTTTAAGTCTTCAAAAATTGCATGTTCTTCATTTTGACATAGAATTGAGAAGTGGTGGACCCATGCTGACTTGTCAACCTTCCTTGCATGAAAATCATGACATAAATTAGAATATAAATATATATTAAAAGTGAGTTTAAGCTATTTAGAGTCTTTATGTTGCATGAAAAGCATGAGAGATGCATGAAACTAGTCAAACTAGTCAACTGAAGAGTTTTGACCCTTAAGGACTAATTAACTCAACTTCAGCTCAACTTGCATGAATTTAAACTTGTGTATTAACTTAATAATGATATATCCACGTAAAAAACATATATTCCATGTGGTAACTCCAAAATTTATTCATTTGATAGATTTTCAATGCCATTCTTTACTTGCTTGATTGACCAATTAAGCCTATTAGGCCAATTAGACCTAATAGCATATCTTATTGCATTTGGAATCCATAAAACCTAAAAAAAGATGCCATGAAACCTAAAAAATAATTAAATAGACATGAATTTTTTTTCATCACAAGATATTTGATTTTGATGATAAGATACTCATCATTCAGTCAACATGGTTGACTAGGCCTATTTAACTCCATTTTCTTACAGACTAGCCATTTTGATTGAGCTATTTGGAACACTTATGAGATTATTTATAGCCAAAATAAAATTTGAGGATGAATAAAAAGTCTTAATATTTTATCTCTATTTATTATATTTCATTTAAGTGTCATGTGCTTCTGTTCACATGTTTTTCTCTATAAAATACATGATTTATACCCTCATCCATACATCTCCATGCATAAAATTGACATTTATGGAATCCTTTCTAAGTTTAATTAACATTTAAAAAAGTTTAAGGTTTATTAAATATGATTTTATGGAAATAAAAGCAACTTTTTGTAAAACTAGTTTTTTGAGGGTTTAGGTGGGCTTTGAAGCTAAATTTTCAAAATGATAATTATTGAAGTACAGACCTAAAAATCTCAAATTTTTTATATTAATGCATATAAAAATAACCCTCCAACATCCCTAAAAATATTGGGTTTTAATTCAAGATATATAAAAAGTTACCACGTGGAGAAATCTGTCTGCGGGGTTTTGGCTGCATTCTAAGCTACCTACACTCTTAATGATTGTTCATAATAAAAAGCACTC
The DNA here is from genome assembly GCA_037957365.1 of Torreya grandis. Lineage (NCBI taxonomy): Eukaryota > Viridiplantae > Streptophyta > Pinopsida > Cupressales > Taxaceae > Torreya > Torreya grandis. Next base: position 10,531,375 of record JARHVA010000006.1, read on the forward strand.
AAATAGTATAAATATTTCATTAATTATAATTAAATAATATTATTAAAAACATACTAAGATAGTTCATCCAAACTCCACACGTGGTGAAAGATATGAGCATCTGAACAGGAGGCTAGAAAGGGTGTTTAGAATTGAAAAAATAAAAATTTCACCAAAATGAAAATAAATCTTCATATTCTTCCCAATGCCTAAAAAAATCATCATGGGGTCTATACCATGCTATCAAAACACTCTAAAATCACATTTTTTATAAAAAGTCAAAGAACCCCTTTTTTGCCTTTATGCCTGTTTGCATACAAAAACCTATATGAGCATGGTTTGCTTAAAACTTAGAGTTTTTACACTATTTAAAGGTATGATTATGATGTAAAAATATTATTCCATGATTTTAAAACTTTTATCTAAACTTAAAAACCTTTGTGGCACTCCAGAATAATGCCTACTCTAATGGTGATCTCCAATAGACATGCTGAGGACTATTACAAAACAATGAGTATCTCTACTCATCTAATGACTATGAAACTTTTTAAATTTTTTTCTCAAGTCATGATGACCCTGTGTATAGAATTTGAGGTCTTGAGACCACTTGTAGCTCTTAGAATTCTTAATTTTTTTCAAAATTGACCCCCTGTACATGGATTGTCTGCATATTTGAACTTGACAATACTCTTTTTTGAAATGACAATGACCCATTTACAATCCATTTTTGACATTTTTTAACCAAAGTTAGTGATTTTAGACCAAAATTGATTAGTTTGACCTGATGCAAAGGGATATTGATAAGATTTAAGAAAGTTTTTAATGATAAGAGTAGTAATTTGGCCTTGATAGGTCAAATTACTAACAATTTTGGTGACTTTTGGGGGTTGACCAGCCTACTGGTCAAAGAAATCAGAAACTCTGACAAAGATAGACTTGGATATACACTAAATGTTGAAATATATTTTATGGGCAAAGACACAAACAAGACAACAAACATGTGTACATGTGCACAAACAACAACAAACATGTGCACGTGTGCACTTAGAGGAATGAAAAACAACTTGGAAATGGAAAAACAATGCTGAATACATGTGCATAAAATCACTTAGAGAAAATAACAAAAGGTAGTCTATTATGTGCAAACTAACTTCCACCTTATTGGTCTTCCTGGATCAAATGGAAAGCTATTTGATGCACTATAGAATTTTGAAACATATTTGCTTCCTTTTGATAGCTCTCTTTTGCAAATAGGAGCACTTATATGTTCATATGTTTTGGATGATGCAACTAGGCCTCCAAATTTCATTCTTAAGTGTATGAATTGAAGATATGGATCTAATATCCAATCATCCTCCTCCCATATTCTTCTTTGTTGCATCAAAAGTGCTATCTCTACCTCATTCATAGGTTGATCATGATTTGACACATTCTCATTCTATAATTATATTGACAATTCCACTAGTATACCTGGATTGATGTCTTCATTTGAAGTGGTACTTTGTCAAAGTATTTAGATCCTTGATAAGCATCTAAACATGGCCATAATATGACTTTAATTTCTTCCTAATGAGCAACTGTAATAGTACTCTTTATAAGACATTCATCAATATCCACTTGGGGTGGAGATGGACCATCAAATTTTGCATAAAAACTCTCCAAGTCATCCCAAAAGGCTTCTTCATCATGATAAATGGAAAAGACATGAAATCCATCAGTATTCTTACCATTTGAAACATGTTGATCACATATTTCTACCTTCTGGATGAAGTCAAATGAAATTTCTTGATCTGCTGCACTTGTCTCATCTTTATCAGGAATATTCTCCATCTCAACAATGGCTCTATGTGAGTTGTCTTCATGGCTGAATTTTGAAGAAAAATTTGTTTTTACTTCATCTACCTTAGCTACTACAAACTCTTGAGAATCCTCCTGCAAGTCATCTTCTTCTTCATCATGGAAAACTAAATCATTTTTGTCCTTGCCAAGTGGTGTCCCAACTATGATTTCTTCTTCTTGATCACTCAAGTCACCTTTCTTTTCTATCTCTTTGGTTTCATCCTCTTGGATCACCTTCACCTCATCTATCTGCTACACTTTTTTCAAATGGCTTTCCATGAAGGAAAATATTTAAGCTTTTGAGGAGGAAGAGATGAAAGCTGAATGATCTCTTGCTTGAATTCAACATCTTGAATGATGCTTGATTGTTCCCATTTCTTGTTTAACTCCATGATTTGGTTCCAAGATGGGAAAGATAAAGGATCTTTTTTTACCTTTTGATTCTGGTTCTCATCCTCTTTCCTTGTCTTTAGCTCTAACTTTTTGATCTACTTATCAATATTCTCCTAGAATATCTTCTCTTTAAAGTGGTTAGTGATCTCAAAAGTAGGTTGTGCCATAACAATCTATTTCTTTCTTTGATAGTTCTCTTGGATAGAACTTCAAGAAGGGTAGGTCTAAGAAACATATGAAGAATTTGACAAACTCAAAGGGGCTCTTGGAATGGTCTCTTGAGAAGGAATGGATGGCATAAAAAGAGAGTGAGGTTAGCCCTGTTGTTCCTTGAGGCCTTTTAGTTTTTTCTCAATACTTTGAATGTAACCACCTACATCCATCATATCACTAGTTAAATGATCCCAATTTGCCCTCTCAACAGGTGTCCATTGCTCTTTTATTTGCTTTAATGACCCTCTCACATAATGGATTTGGTGAGTAAGGGTATCTTGGCCATAATAGCTCTATGAATACAACTCTAGTGCATGCTTTTCAAGGCTCACTAAAGTTTGTTTAAGTGTTGGTATGGATTGGATAGATGAAAAATAGCCATGCTAATATTGGTAAGGGGAAATATTAAGATGTATTGATTTTTCATATGAAGGATTTGGGTAATACTCCTGCATATATGCCTGATATAGATCTTCAAACTTTTGGTGAGGATCATAGTGTGGTTGGTCATACTGATTATAGTGAAGATCATATAGATCCATACTGAAATAAGCCATTAGAGAATATTAGTAAGCAAAATACTAAAAAAGTCAATATCTGATACCTAATGTTCAAAACTAGCTTTGATTCCCTGAAAGTTGCATGATCTTTTGAATGCCTCCAAAGGCTAGTGTGTAGAATGATGTCCCTCCGAACGTGCCATAAACTATTATCACTCTGGAGTGCACCTTATTTGAAGATGTGTAAAACACATCCTCTTTCTAGCTGATACAATTAGATATTCTTAGAGTGTGGGTGACTCTATACTAAGAAGAACCTCTAGAGAGGGCTGGTTCCCTTAAGATTTATCTATTAAAACTAAAATATTTTAATTTTTTTGGGATGAAAAGGGAGAAATAAATTGAAATGAAAAATTCTATCTAAATGGGGTGATGAACCTGAATGATTGATATTATTTGAAATATTTTTAAAATTGATTAAGATAAAAATATGAATTTTAAAGAAAACTTTGCATTCAATCCTGAACATTAGTGTTTCAAAAGAAGGCTTGAAAGAATTTTGCACAACAAATTCAAATCTTAGCTCTTCAAATGACCTGTAGAGGATGTAATTTTCACAATAGGTGTGGAAAAGACCTAAAAAAAGGAAAATATATGAAAATTGTATGCTGGTACATAGTCAAATTACTCTCTATTTTTATTCAAGAAAAAATGCAAAAAATCTTCTTTATTTGATAAATGGTGTCAATCACAATTTTTGCTTTGCTTCATGAATTTTTGAAAAATAACTTCAAAAAGTCAATAAATAAGTCTAAAACCTTAAATAAAGCCAAAGTGGCATGGAAAATATAAGGATTGGTCTTTTTTGAGTTAAAATAAGACTAAAATCCTTTTAGAATATTAAATAAAGGCTTTAAAATCTTCTAAGTCTTTAAAAATCACATGTTCTTCATTTTTGGCATAGAATTGAGAAGTGGTGGGCCCATGCTGAATTTTCAACCTTCCTTGCATGAAAATCATGCCATAAATTAGAATATAACTCTATATTGAAAGTGATTTTAAGTTCTTGAGAGTCTTTATCTTGCATGAAAAGCATGGGAGATGCATGAAACCGGTCAAACTAGTCAACCAAAGAGATTTGACCCTTAAGGACTAGTTACCTAATAGCCTATCTTCTTGCATTTGAAATCCATTAAACCTAAAACAAGATGACATAAAACCAAAAACAATAATTAAATATACCTGGAAATTTTTTTCTCATCACAGGATATTTGATTTTGATGAGAAAACACTCGTCATTCAGTCAACAGGGTTGATTAGGCCTATTTTACTCCATTTTCTTGTAGACTGGCTATTTTGATTGAGCTAGTTGGAACACTTTTGGGATTATTTTTGACTATAATAAAATTTTAGGATGAATAAAAAGTATTATTATTTTATCTCCATTGATTATATTTCATTTAAGTGTCTTGTACTTCATTTTACATGCTTTTTTCATAAAAAACATGATTTTTGCCCTCATTCGTACATCTCCATGCGTAAAATTGAAATTTATGGATTTTTATTTGAGTTTAATTTAAATTTTAAAATGTTTAAGGTTTATTAAATATTATTTTATTGTAATAAAATCAACTTTTTACAAAACTAGTTTTTATAGGGTTTATGTGGGCTTTGAAGCTGAATTTTCAAAATGATGGTTCATGAAGTACAGACCTCCAAATACTAATTTTTTTAAATTTATTTATATACAATTTACCCCATAACATCCTTAAATATAGTGGTTTCCCATTCAAAATGTATAAAAAGTTACCACGTGGATAAATCTGCTTGTGGGGTTTTGACTGCATTCTGAGCTACCTATACTCTTAATAATTGTTCATAAATAAAAACCACTCAAATGATCTCACCTTTTTATAAATTATATGTAAATAGGATTATTTTAAACATACTAAGAGAATTCATTAAAAAACCACACATGGTGAAAGATATGAGAATCTGAACAGGAGGCTAAGAAGGGTGTCTAGAATTGAAAAAATGAAAATTTTACCAAAATGAAAATAAATATTCACATTCTTCCCAATGCTTAAAAAATAATCATGGGATCTATACCATTCTATCAAAATACTCTGAAAGCACATTTTGCTTGAAAAGTAAAAAAACCTCTTTTTGGCCTTTACGTCTGTTTGCTTGCAAAAGCCTATATGAGCATGGTTTGCTTAAAATTTAGAGTTTTTACACTATTTAAATGTATTATTATGATGTAAAATCATCATCTCATGCTTTTAAAACTTTTTTTTAGACTTAGAAACCTCTGTGGCACTCTAGAATGATGCCTATTCCAATGGTGATCTCCAACAGACATGATGAGGACTGTTACAAAATAGAGAGTATCTACACTTATCCAATGGACATGAAATTTTTTAAAAAGGTTACTCAAGTTATGATGACCCTGTGTACAAAATTTGAGGTCTTGAAACCACTTGTAGCTCTTAGAATCCTCAATTTTCTTCAAAATTGACCCCTTATGCATGGATTGTCTGCATATTTGAACTTGACAATGCTCTTTTTTGAAATTAAAATGACCCATTTACAATGAATTTTTGAAATTTTTTACCAAAATTATTGATTTTAGGCCACAATTGATTGATTTGACTTGCTATAAAGGGATATTGACAAGATTTAGGAAAGTTTTGAATGATAAGAGTAGTAATTTAGCTTTGATATGTCAAATTATGAACAAGTACCAGAGGAGGAGGCAATTAAAAAGGTGGATACAAATGAGGCACATAAGGAGGATGAGGGAGACAACCTTTTAGGTGCTATCTATGTGGTGAATTGAAGCATGTACAATGGAACTATCCACATAATCTTTAGTGACAATCATGTTGTGCCTACTGTAGAACTTCAGATCAACATGACATAGAGGATTGCCCAGTACTAAAGGTTCAATGTAGAGACAAAGATATGCATAATGTCAGCCTAGTCCAAACACAACCAAGAGATAACACATTGTCATAGGCTATTACATGTCAACAACATGTAGCACAAAGAGTTTATCCATTAGAGATGCATGTCGATAATGGGATAAAGAAAGTAAAACTTGATAAATATCCAAATCCTAGTGTTGAGAAAATCTTGATGCAAGAATCTACATGAATTGTCAATAATATACAATAATAAAGGAATACTAAAGGAGATTATATGGCCATGGATGCTTAGATGTATGTCCATATTGTTTAAATCTTATGATAAGGAGTTATCACTACATTAACTAACTTGATGAAGCTCCTTAGTACCTTGCGCAAGAGGATATATCCCATAATTTAATAAGTCTCTTGCACAATATATTATAATGTGCATAAAAAGGCTAATAGCTAATTGACAAGATGGTCTAGTGTGTGAAGACCAAGAAACCATGGGATATCAATGTAAGAATGGACATCAAAGTAGCTGGGTATAAAATACCAAATGCCATATTTGATTTTGTTAGCATAATCAACATGATTGCTAGATCCACTTGGGAAGTCATTAGATGATCTACACTGAGTTATAGTCCTATGACACTTAGCATTGTAGATTATGGGAAGGTAGAACCATCAGATAGTTGGAAGACATGAAGATTAAAGTCGTAGAGCTCAATTTACAAGGTGACTTTGAAGTCATCGACATGAATACTACTGAGACTCAATATCCTATTCTTATTAGGAAGAAGTGGGTCTATGATGGACAAATGACTATAAATACAGTCATGAATCATATTGAATCACATCAAGATGATAAGATCATCATTATCCCTTGAATAAAGTAGATGTAAAGCCATATATCATCCCTAAGGATCCAAATTCTCCCTATGCAATCATAGGAACAAGCTAGATGAAAGTGACAACAAACGACAAGCAACATGCTTTACAAGCTATGGACTGTAGTTTTATTTATAACTAGCCTAGTTTACAAACATAGATTTTAGAATATACAGACTTACCTGGTACACCTCTATGAAGTACTATGCAAAACCATCAGTTTAAGAATTAAGAAGTGCACTCAATATCTATGGGGTCACCAACATAGTCTAAGGTGGATTTCATCTATAACACAGACTACACTGACAAGGATTACATAGAGCCATCACTTGATGGTATGTTACCTTGGGATAGTGTATCTTTAGTAAGTGGATATTTAGATACCCATCTCTTGAATTGGGCCAAGGGTGACCATGAATTATGACCTATGCATATGTTATATACAATAGAAAAATAGATACCTTAGTACTTCATAACTAAAGATGTAGGTGAATTCCTTGTACAATTTCAACTACATGTCCTTGATAAGAATCAAAGGGTTAGTGCTCTCAATTATGCACTTAAAGGGGTTGCTATGAATTGGTGTTCAATGCATAGAGAAGGCCACATGACATGAGACCAAACATGCAAATTGTTGATCATAAGGCTTCAACTACCAAAAGTGTGACAAGAGTGGCCAATTTTGTAGGAAGGAGAGCCTCTTAAGTTGCATATCTGTAGGTGTATTGAGGTCTAGATGGGAGATGGAATAACTATGAAATACTAGTCTCATAGTTTTATCTATACTCTTGGGGTCATTCCTAAGGTATGGTGCATTCACCAAGAACATAGAAAAGAAACAAAGCATTGGGCACAAATACAAAACAATTTTATATAGACCTTTGTGTTTGAGAGTGATCACATAAACCAAGGACTAGTGCATAGCATATAAACTTCATTTAGTCAAAACATTGGGCCAAGATGTTAAGGCTGAGGTTACCACTCTCATCATTCTATTGGAGGAGTACCAAGGAATGCTTGACACTACCACACTTTAAGCTCAACATGTCACATGTTATTTTCTAGATTGGAAACAACAATTGGATACCTCCTTATCGAGTTCTAGTGCATACTTTAAAATGGTGGCCACCACCAAAGTAACCATGGCCAACCACACTATAACTAGGGAAGAGAAGGATAGAGCACTCTAGGAATCAGTTAATGCTAGGGATAATGTGCATGATAATCTTCTGAATTGGTAGAGTCAATTTTATGTAGTTTCTTTACCGACCTCCAAGCTCAATGACACATTGACAAGATGGAGCAGCTGAGTGCATAAATTTAGAAAAGGGTCATGAATACTAAGGCAACCTTAAGAATAATAGATAATGCATATCTCAAGTAGATCATCAGCTTTCATGCTTTGTTGTGCACCCTATTATGATTGATCCAAGAAGTGATACTGGATTGGAATGCCTACAAAATATATCTGACTCTGTTCACTAGTGTAGTTACCTAGATTATCAATACACCTACATATAGGCCACCCTTAAAGCTCCAATAAATCATCACTCAGTGCAAGGCTACATAGTTCTAGTCCAAGGACTCTTTTGATCAAACATCATCTACATCCATGCCATCACCGTTAAGTTAAGTATTATGCATAGTACAAATTTTGAAAATTTTATATAACATTTTGTATTGGGGATGACTTAATAAGACAAGCAAGGCCGGGTTAGTTGAAAACTTGTAAATTATAGCCACATGGTTATGCCAACCTATTGAAAACCTGAAAAGTGTGGTAGGTTTGTACACTACTTAATTGAAAACCCAAAAGGGTGATTAAGTAGTGCATAAGAGGTGAAAACCAGAAATGGTGGCTTGAGAAATTATTGTGAATCTTAATGGTCTAACCATTTTTTATCCTCTAGTCACTTGTGTATTCTCAGAGATCTTGCGATGTTATCTCAGGATGAGACAACATTTTAAGTATGGGGGAGTGCTCGTAGAAGAACATAAATTGCAAAGTTGTGTAGGATATTTGTTTGATATTCATGTGTTATACACTCATTTTATCATTGTATAAGTCTATTTTGTCTTATATTCATGACTTGTAATAGGCTAGAATATGAAGAGACTCTAATTTTGGTGCCAATATGAGTAGAAGATGAACAGTCACATACTGGAAATGTCTATATATAATTTTATTTGTAAGAAAAGGGTTCCAATTTTTAGAAGAGATCAATAGAGATTATCTAGTTATGGTTACCTATGTGATTTCTTATTATGTTCTTTATGTGAGCTCTCATGTGTAACATTTTAGTTACTTTTTTTCTAACTATTATGAATGCATTATTTCAGTCTATGCAATGTTGGTTGTTCTTAATCCCTTAATAACACAAGATAATTAATGTTTCTATCATCCAAATTCCTGTCTTTATATAATAAACTATTCTATGAACATGAAGTATATCATAGCTATCCTCATATTTAGCATGTTCTGATGCTTCAAGAACCTCTACTAATAATGATGTAGTGAGCATGAAACTCCTTTTTGGAGGAAATTATGCTAATATGGTTACTAGGGTAGAGAGATATTGAGATAAGGTTAGACCAAAGGATATGTAATTTTGCAAAAGAAGAATAAACAAGGATTTGTCTTACCATTTAGGAGATCATTCGAGAGCATATTTATGGAGAAATTTATGAAATTTTTTGGTGCGAGTTGCCTAAATTAGCTAATTGGTTAGCACAGTTGAAATATTATTGATTTAACCCAAGGATAAAAGAAACTATAATCTAGATTAAAGAAAAGATAGACTAGTTACAGTGATTGAAAATTAAATGGACAAGAGAAATAGATCATTGGGTTGATAATACAGTAGATGGATATATAACTAAGTTTGTAGTACAATGATACATAGCTTTCAAAGTTGTAATGGACTTATTTGTTAGAGGAATTGTAGGTAAATTTTTACGATGACTACCTATCCTCATGAAGATGTTGGTTGTGGACAAGGCCATGGTGCCTACTCTAGCCAATATGGAATAGTCACTTCAGGTAAATGGGGGTGTGTGAGACATGATAGTGAATTATGAGTATATAAGGCTTGAACCTAAATTCAGAATGGAGACACGAAGGAAGAAGAGCCAAAAAAAGAGTTTGGATTTAGAACATGAGCTACAAAAATAGAATAGATGGAGTAAATATAAAAATACCCAGGTAGCTGCAAGTAAAGTTAAGGGTAGCAGTAAGATTGATGAAAAATGAGTAGTATGATGTGATGAATGAAAATAAAGAGATGAATAATGAAGGATGAATGAATATGAGATGAAAGAAGAAGATGAATGTCGTCAGAAAGAAAGAAGTGACAAAGAATAAGAAGAGATGTTCAAAGATGAAGGTGAGAATAGTGTAGAAGTAGATCATTAGATGATAGATGTAGTGTGTAGCTACAAAAATGGGTATTATCAAAATAAGCACATGAAGTATTAATCAAAGAAGGAAAACAAAATTGTAGATTAATCATAGGTTCAAGTTTAGAGTATGAAGTCACAAGAAAGAAACATTCACTGAAAGAGCACATGTCCCCACAACCCAATTTTTTATATTCTAGTGCACACAAGAAAAATAGAAAAGCAGAGTGCACAAACTAACTCTCCTAGTGCACAGGTAAATCTTCATAGTACACAAGTAGGATCATAGAGAATGCATCCTCCCATTGTAACAGTTATGCAACAAATCCATTGGACACTAATTTATAATATGGGTGCTTTATGAGCATTTATCAACTTGGCAACATATGATAGGTCTGCAGACCCTGAGCAGTACTTACTAACATGTGGGATGAGATGGCAAGCTAAGGATATTACTGATGAGGCTATAAAGAAGTGTGAATTAATAGGAGAAATGATTGGAAGATAGCTTGAGTTTATGTACTATATATAAATCATTCAAACAAATTTATAGTAGATTAAGGATTAACTCATCACATAATTTAAGATAAAGAAGTGTACAAGTCAGACTATTCAAAACCTAAAAGAGATTAGACAAAAGTTAGGAGAATTAGTCTATGATTATGATCACAGGCTCTCAGATCTTATGAATAAGGTGGAGTTTGCCTTAGTAAATAAAGATAAATCTGCATGGTTTTTTTAAGGACTATATTTTAGGATCAGGTTTGCTATAACACATACCCAATATGTTACTAAGGCAGATGCTAGAGGTGTTGCTCTTCAAGTAAATCAAATTAAAGATTATGGGGAAGCTCCTATAATGGGTTCTAAGATTGAAAATACATTGCAAGATTTTATGAAAAGGATGAAACAATATCATGAAGTAGATAAACCTAAGCTAAACCTATGGTGCATGGAGTGTGGGAAGGAAGGACATCATAGGAACGAGAGTCCTAAGGTCAAGATAGAGTTTTGTGAAATTTGTAAAGTAGTAAGGCATGCAACAATGTAGTGTCATCTCCTACAACAATATGTTAAAATCCCATTGAGTTTATATTATAATTTTTGTAAGTTGCATAATCATGATGAAAATAATTGTAAGGATTTTCAGGAGCTCAAAGAAGACATTACAAAGAATGTATTCATCATCACTGTGCAATAAGTGTCCTCAATAAAACATACAATTCTAGGCCCAGAGGTCGATAAGGGTTGTGTAAACCAAGTAGGTCCACAATGGATTCCTAGATTGCCTTAGTATTAGCCTCAAGTTATGGCTATATGGACCCTTCCTTTGACAAATTGGACACCACCATCATTGCAATACCAGTACTCAACCCCTTAGAATTTGGCAATGATACAAAAATAATAAACTAGTTTAACCCTACTAATTATGCAGTAATAATTTTGGATTAGAGATAATACCCAACATCATCAACACTATAATACAATGCAATAATAGGGAGGTTATAGAGGAGGTTATAAATCAAATAGAGAAGGATTTATGGGAAGATACAGAGGGGGTTACCAAGGTGGTAGAAGAAATAATTACCAACACCTTCCTTTGTAATGTTAATTGTGTGGAAAGTATACTCATGTACAATATAATTACCCTTTGAATCCCCAAAGACAATCTTATTGTGCATATTTTAGGGTATATGAGCAACATGAGATAGAGGATTATCCAGTGTTGGAAAAGCAAAGAAAGGAAAAGGCCATCAGGGATGTTAGCATGGTGAATGCACATTGTAAGGAGGATGCATTTTTGAATGTCGTTACAAGACACTAACATGCAGAGATAGGATTGCCTCCTCTGAAAATGCCTCAGGACCAAATAATCTAGAAAGAGAACTAAGACAAATAGCTAGACTCAAATGTAGAAAAGGGGCTCATGTATGGAAGTTGAACAGATGTTGAAAAATATTAAACACCAAGACACTACTAAAGTAGATGCTACAATAATAGATGCCCAAATGTATGGTCAAATTATCTATATTATGCACTAAGATGGATTTGTTACTACACTGATGGATTTATTGAAGATGTTAAATATACTACACAATGAAGATATTTATCAGAACATCATAAAATTACTACATAATTTATTAGAGTATGCATAGTGAGGGCCATAAAAGACATAGAAATGTGTTTGGTATATAAAAATAAAGAATCTAAGGGATGTAGATGCGTGAATCAACATTGAATTTTTAGGATATGAAATTCCAAATATTGTCTTTGATTTTGGCAGCATAGTTAACATGATCCTCAGGTCTACATGGGAGGTGATTAGACAACCAGTTCTTAACTGTAGCCTAGTGACTCTGAGCTTAATAGATTATGGAAGAGTTGAAGCCATTGGTAGATTAGAATATGTTGAGATCAAAGTTTTAAAATTGAGCCTATAAGGTGACTTTTAAGTCATCAATATGAAGACAACAATAACTCACTACCTTATATTGATTGGAAAAAAATAGGCATATGATGGTTAAATGACTATTAATACTTTGAAAAATCAGTTAGAGGCATGCCAGGGAGATAAGATTGTAGTCATTATTTTACATAAGGCACACAAACCCTACATTTTTTTGGCTAAACTAGAGTCTTCTTATGTCACACAAGAACCCAGTTGGATGAAGGTAAAATTTGAGGAGAACGTAAAAGCTCTGCATGCAATTGAGTGAAATTTCTTGTATGAGCATACTAAACCTCAGATGAGTCTTTACTCACTTAACAGTTGAAGACATATGAATAATGGAAGCCCAAATTAATAGTTACTCAGTCGTTAGTACCTTAGTTTGTCATATATGACTGTACATACATGTCTGCTAAATTCCCTACTCACTCAAAAGTTGATTTTATCTATCAAGCAGATGATCATATTTAGGATTATATAGAGCTAACTAGAGAAGGCACCTTGCCTTGAGAAAAAGCTTTGTCTATAAGTAGAGAATCAGATATGCATCTACTCAACTAGGCTCATGGTGATCATGAAATCTAGCCTATGAGAATTGTATTCACCATAGAAAGATAAATTCCTTTGTACTATGTGAATGAAGACATAAATGAGTTCATTCTTCACCTACAAGTTCATGTGCCTATTATCAGTGAGTGGTTCAATGCCTTAAATTACACTTTGATGGGAGTTACAACAATATGGTGGACAATTCATAGATATAATCAACTCGATTGGGATGATGCATGCAAAATTATGATTAGTAGATTTAAACTACCACAGGTCATCAAAAGTAATTGGTTGTACTTTCAAGAAGGTGAGTGCCTTAAAATGTATATCCAAAAATGTGTTGAGATTTGGACTGAAGAGTGTGTGGCATCTAAGTAGTAGGTTTATATCTTTCATTATAGACTTGCCCCTTTACCATCAACCTGGTATATGCATCAAGAATGCAGAAGGGAGACAAAGCATTGGGCATAGGTGTAGAGCAACTTTATACAAAATTTTATCTTTTAAGATGAGAATCCTCTGGTTCATCATAAATGATTGAAAATCAAACATTTCCTATGCCATGGATTCATATGAGATTTAAGCACTATTATGGAGTCTACTGTGCAAAAAAATATAGCGTTTGATATAAAGCTGCCAAGATGGAAGAACAATCTCTTAGTGCCATCAAATATAAAATGAAGAGGAGGCAGATAAAGATTCAGATACTAATGGTGATATTGATTTGACTAATTTAATTATACCTAAATGACCAATAATACCATTAAAGGATCTAGTCGTAGAACCCACTAAAGAAGAAAATTTATACAACATACATATTCTAGAACAGGAAGGGCAGATAATGCTACCAAAATATTTTGTTGAGGAAAAGTGCAATATTTATCAACAACATATTAAAAACCATGTGAAAAACATCAGAATTGAGGAGATTCCTAAACTAGCAAATATAGGTGATTAATGGATTGAATCCAAAGTTTCAAAAGCTATGCAACTCCTGCAGGATTATCAAGATGTGTTTCCCACAAAATTTTTAGAAGTCAGAGGAGTAGATCCATCCTTGGGTGAAATGCATATTGAACTCAAGTAGTGCGCATGACCCATAAAGAAACAACCATATAAGTTGAATCCAAACATGAATTTGAAAGTGAAGGCTAAACTAGATAGAATATAGGAAGAAGGCATAATCTATCCTATAGAGAAGGCATATTGGGTTAGTCCCATGGTAGTGAAGCCTTAGAAAACATGGGAGATCAGAGTATGTGGTTACTACCAAATTTTGAATGATGCATGCGTGAATGATCCATATTTGATTCCCTTAATGGATGAAGTTTTGGAATTTGTCATAGGTCATGAAGTTTACACTGTCACAGATGGCTTCAGTGGTTATCATCAAATACACATCATAGAAAAATATAGAGCTAAAATCACTTTTTATATTGAATGGGGATCCTTTACGTACAAGATAATGCCCTTTGGCCTCAATAAAGCACTTGTAAGTATTTCTTGAGTAGTGGTGATGGCTTTTAAATATTTTATTCATGACTTCCTAGAAGTATATCTAGATGATTAGGTAGTCTTTTATTTGTTTAAAGAACACTTTTCTAAGTTGCACCTCATGTTAGAACATTGTTGAGCTTTTTGTATTGCACTAAATTTTAAAAAATACTTATTTTTCACACCTTTTGGTGTCCTGTTAGGTCATGTGGTTTGCAGGGAAGGGATTTTAGTAGACTACACCAAAATTTCAATCAGTCTTAGTATGCCTCCACAAGTCAAATCCATATAAGTGCAATCTTTTCTTGGCCATATAGGGTACTATTGGATGTTTATCAAGGGATATGCAGCCATTTTGTCTTGAGGATATTTACTATGCAAAGGTACAAAGTTTTTTTGGACTTTCAAGTGCTAAGCAGCGTTTATAGAAATAAAATAGAGATTGGTCACTGTGCCTATTATCATATTTATAGATTGGATTAAGCCCTTTCATGCACATGTTGATGCTTCTGGTATCACAGTCAATTGAGTACTTATGCAAATAGGCAAAGGTGGATTGGTCCACCCCATTTATTTTTCAAATAGAAAGTTATCTGATGTAGAAAAAAATTACATGACAACTGAAAGGGAAGCATCGACTATAGTGTTTACACTACAAAAATTATGACACTATCTTTTTGTGACACCATTTAAAGTTTTCATGAATCATCAAGCTCTGTGATACATAGTTAATAATCCTATGTTAAGAGGATGCATTTAAATATGGTTGATGTTTTTTCAAGAATGTCAATTTTGCATCAATGTTAAACTAGGCAGATAAAATGTTGGGATGGATCATCTCAGTCATATCACAAATGGGGAAGAACTAGAATAACTATAGGAAGATTATCCTGATGTTCATATATTTCAATTTTTTACGATACTTAAGAATTTTGAGGCAATTGCTAATTTACTAGAACAAGGAGTATTCCCTATGCACTACCAAGAAAGTGAAAAGAAGCAGTTTATCACAAAAGCCTTGCCATATACTATTATAAATGGACTCTTGTACCATTTGGGGAAGGATTAAGTACTATGATTGGTATTTATAAAACATGAACGACCATATCTCTTACAATAAGCACACCAAAAAATAAAAAGAGGTCATTTTTCTAGAGAAGCTATTGCAAGGAAATTATTATAAAGTGGGTTATGGTGGTTGAACCTTTTTCAAGATGTACATAGAGTAGATCAACATTGTGACATATGTCAATGGATGGGTAAGCCACTCCAAAAGGATGAAATGCATTTGCATCCTTTGTTATCCGAATAAACTTTTGAATAGTGGGGCATTAATTTTTGTAGGACTGATCGATCCTCCAAGCAAACACAATAAAGTATGGTATATTATCACTATGACATATTACTTTACCAAATGGGTTGAAGCTACCATGATACCCAGTTGTGGCCCAAAGGATGAAACAAAGTTCATTTATGAGAATATCATCACAAGGTTTAGATGCCCCATAAAGCTCATCAATGATCGAGGGACTCACTTTCTGAACAAAACTATCAAAGCTCTTACTAAAAAATTCATGCTTTCTCATCATAAAAGTATTATTTACCAGCCATAAGCTAAGGGCTAAGCTGAAGCTTCCAATAAAGTGTTGGGGAAAATTTTGACAAAGATTTGTGATGTCAAGAGGGATGATTGGGAAGATCACATTCTTGTGATTCTTTGGGCTTATCAAACACACTATAAGAGGGCTATAGGTTTTACTCCATTTCAATTAGTCTATGGGCTAGAAGCAATAATGCCTATGGAATAATTGGTACCCATTCAACACATTGTAATGGTTATGAGACTAGGGGATCATGACTCTATCATAAATAGGCTTCTTGAATTGAATAGGATGCATGAGTATCGATGTAGAGCATCTTGGATATAGGAAGTTCATAAGCAGATCCAAAAAGCATCGCATGATAGGAATCTATGCCATAAGGAATTTCAAAAAGATCAACCAGTTTTGTTATATGATAATGATTTTAAAGTATTCTTAGATAAATTATAGATTAGATGGAAAGGGCCTTATGTTATACATGAAATATCATAGCAAAGAACCGTTATTTTGAGAAATCTGCAAGGAACCATTTTTCTAGGCTGATTTAATGGCTGTAAGCTTAAGCCCTACCACTAATAGTCTTAATTGATCTATTTTTTCTAAATATATGGGTGTTAAGTAGCATCGAGTAGATTAGGATTTCCCATTTCTATATGTTTTCTTGTGTTTTTTTTAATCTCTGTGTGTGTGTTTGTAGACAATCTTGTCAATAGATTTTAGAACCAAGATAGTAAGTATAACGTGCACCAATCATGAAAAAAATAATTTAGGTGCACCAAAATTGATGTCATCAGGAGTAAAAGTAATCATTTAAGTCTAGGAAATATACATTCAAGTCACATCAGCCAAGATCTCAATCGTATAATGGTCAACCTAAGCAGTTAACATTAGATCTATATACACATAATATTTTCAAACTTTTATAACTTATTGACACTTTGTATCTTGTAGGAACCCATCGAGTCTCAATCTCTCTAAGTGTACACCCTAAGGGGTGCATTGAGAAAGGGGTGGGTAGACCATTGGTGCTTTGCAATATTGTTGTCCCTTTTACCACTCATTATCTAGACACTTGTCTCCTAAAAAACTTATCCCTAAGCTTGTTATTTTCTATTGTACACTCTCTAGTCATTTTCTACCTTTTGTCCTCATTTTCCTAGCCTTAGCCCCTTTTTGAATATTTACTATACTAGGTTGACCCTATATAATTTTGGGTAAAATTCACTTAGGGTCAAGGTCAGCTCTTGGCTGACCTAACCCATGACCTAGTGAATTCTTGTCCAAAATTATGCTAGGTCGACTAGGTCGACCCTATCAGCCAAAACTTTTAGAAAGGCTTAGGGTTAAATCCACCTATATATACAAGTTAATGTTTCCATTATTTAGAGAAAATAATAAGAAGTAAGAGTTATTACACATTTTCTAATCCACCATTCTACTTGAAGAACAAGATTAGGGTTTCATACTTTCTTTGGAAATACAAATATTATCTTGTGGAGAAGTCTTTTAAATGCATTGATAGGTTGTGTATCCTAGAGCTGATTTATCCTTGTCATCCTTACATACCACAACAACCTCTTAGAAACACCTTGGCTAAGGGAGAGATTGAGGCTCGGTGGGTTTGTCTTCAAAGGTAATTATTCCTAACTTTGTTCCTCCTTTGTAAGAGTAGATAAATATAAATTTATACTTATCTTCCATGCATTAGGATTTTGTATACATTAACATGAGTATATGCCTTCTATTCATGTTTAATTTTATTGTTTATAACCCTCAATTTGTGCCACAAGCTTTGGTGAGCACTAGATTAAATTTTACTTTTCTTATTATTAGTTTAGTGAGAGATATCAAAACATAGGACTCCCTTAGGGTTAATGCATGATTGTGATTGATTGGAGGCTTTGGAACCCTCCCTATCATTGTGTATTATGATAAATTATCCCCTAATTGGGTCTTAGTGGATCCCTATAATGGTAATGTTCCCAATTATTTAATGTATCCCCAATCAGAAGTGTATGGTATGATCTATCTTCTCTGAGTTAGGATTGATTTATAGACATGAAACAATTCTAATTGCATACATTATGGTGAACCCAACACGAATCTAACCCTTGTAGGTTTCATTTCATGTTTTTCATTATTTTATCATTTTATTTATCTATATTTGTGATACTAGGTCGATAGTGTCGATATAGCTCTAACTTATGTGCACATGTTTAACACATAATCACATTGATACAACCTTACTCTATCTATGTAGGTTTTTCATTAGATATAGGCTATTAGGTTGACTCTATCAAACCTATACATATATATACTTCTAGTTTAGGCTACTAGGTTGACTTAGTCAACATAATACACTTTTAGACATCAAGTTCAAGATACTAGGTCAACCCAATCAACATAGTACATTTTATAAGTTTTTAACAAATAAAGAACTATAAAGCTAGGTCAACATAGTTGGTATAATTTTCAAGTATAAATTAGGGTACACTTTCAAACTTCCAAAAAACATACTAGGTCGACCCTATTGACAGAGTACATTTTACAAGTTTTCAACAAACAAGAAATTGCAAAGCTAGGTCGGCACAATTGGTAGATTTTGCAAGTATAAATTAGGGTACTTCAATAACAATCTCATTTTCATTTGTATCCTCCAACCCACCAAGTTTATTTTCTATCCTTCTCTACCATTTTTGTTATTCATTACAATTCTATTTTTCATAGTTTACAGTCTTTAAAAATACCCCTATACAGTCAACTAGGTTGACCCTATTGATGTAGTTCTATATTTTATATTCTATCTAAAAAACTAGGTTGACACTATCAATGTAGTTCTTTTTTAGGCCCTTAATTCTGTAGTACATCAGTGATATTGTCAACTTTGTTTTATAATCTCTACATACACTATCATCTAAAATGATATTGTATTATGTTTCAAAGTTATTATTAACACTTATATGCTAATATTTATCTCACACTTTTATTTTTTGTTGCTTGCATGCTTATAATAGATCATATAGTCTAATTAGGTGGTTTTTAAATATACCATTTAGTTTCACTATTTTATCTTTTATGCATACACTACCAAATCACAAAATCTTAAAACACATTTTAACAATTATCTACCAAAGGCCTACCTGCTTATATTTCATCACCAAGGGGGAAGCTGACTTAGTTTTTTGGCCAAGTATAAACACATGGTTCATGGTATATATTAGCTAAGCACTTGATACCATTATCATTGCAGTGTGTGAAGTGAGGGGTTAGGCCCCAATACCAAGCAAATACCATTGTCAACATAGATCCCTTTCAACCTAAACATCCTGAAACCATCCTTAGATTGCTTTATAGTTCCTTGCTTACATCTAACTCCCTATCACATCTAAAATCATATTATAATATATAACAAAATTTAGGTTGACCACTTAGCTTTTACTTTCCAAGTTAACTGCTTATGCTTTGCTCAATTATGTGTTGTATTGTAAAAGATTGCATGATCTAACATTGGTGTAAGGATTTGTGTTATGTGACTCAATTGGATCAAACTCATTGATCTAATTGATTGTGTGTTTACTTTCATTTTTTTGATTTCAAAAGTACATAGCTCAAATGGGCCAAATCCTTCTTTAGGCTTTAAGGAGACCTAATTCAATTAGTCCTTCATTAGTACACGTTACCCTTTGATCTTCTTAGAACACTTTCAAACTCCACATAAAAAAATAAAAATAATATTCCACTCAAATATACCCATAATAAGTTAATATTAGTCCCTTACACAATTTCAATACACAATTATTTTGCTTGACACAGTCTCTTATAGACTATCTATTTTTCCCTTGCCTACTGTACTAGGTTGATCCTATTAACTTTGTACACTTTTTCAACCTCAGTTTCCATTACTAGGTCAACCCTATCGACTCTATACACTTTTTCAACCTCTATTTTTATACTAAGTTGACCTTATCGACTCTGTACACTTTTTCAACCTCTATTTATAGTACTAGGTTGACCCTATTAACTATGAATAGTTTTCAAACCCTATTTTATGTATTAAATCGACCTAGTCGACTTTGTACATTTTTTTGTCACTTGCTATTTCCTTATTTTTGCATCACAATTGCCTTATTTAATCCTTCTCCTTCATCATGAACTTATTTGAAGACAACACTGAGTTGAATTTAATGGATATGATGAGTTTTATGAACTCTCATAGGGTCTCCCATAAGCAGCTTAGGGATCCTCTCTTAGATGAGAGTAATTTTCATATAGCCACTCCCATAATAAATTATGGGACCCCTCCTCATTCCTATTCACTTCATAATCCTCTCTTTTCACTTGAATATCAACCTGAATTAGAGTATACCCCTAAAATGCTCTTTTTATCTCTATATTTCCTCAACATCTAGGAAAAGATCCTTCTACCATTTACCATCTCATAATTAGTGGTCAAGTTGAAGAGCCTCATTCACCTTCTCCCACATTTTCACATGGATTTGGGGGTACTAGTTTATTTGATTCTCAACCTCTTCCCTCTATTATGACCCCTTCTCATACCATGACCTCTTCTTCTTTAAATTCTTCTACCTCCATGCCTAGTATATCCACTAACATGGTAGGTTCTACATCTAGTGGGCCTCTTTTAAGATCCACTCTTCTTAATATTTCCACTAGTGCATCATTTTCTACCCATGGTAATCATGCTTCTAGTGCTTCCTCTTATCATCCCTTCACTAGTCCATCTTTTACTACAATAGAAAATTTTACCACTAGTGCCTCACATTCCAACAATTCTTCTCAAGCTCCTATCAACACTAATAGTGGTACCCAAACCACTAATACCAACTTTAATGCTTCAAATAATGCTAATATTTCCAATCAAACCCACCAATTTTTATTACAAACACCTAATCAAATGAATAATTTTCAAGCTCATAATATAAATCAAATGATGATAATGCAAAATCACCTTCTCCATCTTCAAACCCACCCTTAACCAATGCCTTGGGGCATGCATAATAAAAATGTTCCCCGACCTCCTCTTCAAGATTCCCATGGAAATCTAATCCCTCAACCTCCTCTTGTCAACAAGACAATTAAGCATCTTCAAAATGAGCCTCTTACATCCCAAATTACTAATATCAATATAGGAGGTATCACCCCTATCATTTCTTACAATGGGTCAACTGATCCTACTCTTCATCTAAACACATTTGGAAATATCTATAAAGACTTGGTCAAATTAAATACCTTTTCCACTACCAAGATCTTATCCAAAACCCTCACAGGGGATGCTTTAGATTGGTACAACTAACTTAAAACTCATTCTATTACTAGTTTAGAATATTTAGTAAATGCTCTAGTCCAAGAGTTCTAAACTAGTGAGCTTCCTAAGAAGACCTTGGCCCATTTTATCAATTGTAAGCAACTTGAAAATGAAATTGCCCAAGATTTTGTTAAAAGTTGGAAAATATTCTTCAATAAATGTGAACATAACATGGCCGATGACAAAATTTTCCATCTCCTTACCAATGCTCTTTTTCTCAATTTGTAATATCGGGTCTGCACTCTCTCTCCACATACCTTGAAGGAGGCCATTGACCAAGAAAAATTTCAAGATTTCCTTATGCATCAATTTGAGCCACCCCAACCTTCTATGGGTACTCGTATCTTACTTAAGAACAAAAATAATCATGCTACCAATGATGGTGTCATGGAATTTTATGACACCATTCACACTATTCAAGTTTTTGTTCCTAACCAATCTTCAGAACTAGCTCCCCCTCCTCAAAAATTCACTAATCCTCATTTATCTTTAATTAATAACATTAATGTTCATAAACCTTTATCCTTAGATGAATTACTAAAACATCTACCTAGGATTATACCATGATAACTTGATGCCACTCATCTTATGAAATCTTGGTATGATCTCAACATCATGTCTATAAATCAATCTTGGCTCAGAGAAGATAGAGCATACCTACACTTTAGATTGGGGATACACTTGTTAAGCAGGAACATGACCAATATGGGGATCTGCTATACCTAATTAGGGGATCACTTGTCACAACACATCATGCTAGGAAGGGGTCAAAATCTTATAGTCTTACAAAATTGCACAACAACCCTAATGGAGTCCTAAGGTTTAAAGCATTCACTTATTCTAATAACAAGAAAGTAAAATCTAATCCAGTGCACACCAAAGCTTATGGCATAAAGTGGGGGTTAGAAGAAATAAAACAAACTAAACTAAACATGTACTAGAAGACATATACTTACGTCAATGTATACATAATCATAATACATGGGAGATGAATACAAATGCATTATCTATCTAATCTTACAAAGGAGAAATAAAGTTAGGAATAATTACCTTTGAAGATGAACCTATCAAGCCTCAATCTCTCCTTTGGCCAAGATGCTTCACAAGAGATTGTTATGGTATGTAAGGATAACCAAGATAAATCAACTCTAAGATACACAACTTATCTAAGCATCCAAAAGACTTCTCCACAAGACAATATCCGTATCTCCAAAGAAAGCATGAAACCCTAAACTCTATTCATCAAGTAAAATGGTCAATAAGAAAATGTTCACTTGCACTTATTTGCTAATAATTCTTCTCTTATGAGATGGTGGGAAATGAACTTATATATATAGGCGGATCTTACCCTAAATCCTCTCGAGAATGTCAATTGTACAAGGTCAACCTAATCAATTGAGTGTGTTTTTGGGGACAAATCACTAGGTATGATCAAGGTCAGCTAAAAGACTAACAAACTAAGAAAGTGAAAAATACCCCTAAACTATACTAGGTTGACCTAGTTAACCCAATACAGTTGACTACCCAAAAGGGTGTTAAAGTAAGAAAAGGAGGCATGGAAAGAGGTAAAGATTGAAATAGGTAGAATTGAGAAGAACAAGATTAGGGTAAATGGTTTTAAGAAACAAGTGTGTAGATGTAAGTGGAAAAAGGGACAACAATCTTACGAAGCATCAATGGTCTACCCACCCCTTTCTCGATCCACCCCTTAAGACATGCACTTAAAGAGATTGAGATTTGATATGTTCCTACAAGATATAAAGTGTCAATAATCAATAAAAATTTGAAAATATTATGTGTATACATATGCCCCACTCGAAGCTCATCACGTGTCATGTAAGTATAACATGGGATGGTGCTTCAAGATAAAACATGATAACACATAATATTGATGCTAAGTAAGTGTAGTAAGCAAGAAATAAGATATATGAAAGGGATAAATTGAAAAACACATACATTTAACTTACCTTAGTGCCGTAGATAAAGAAGTAGACTACAATAAATGGGAAGGTGTCCAATGTAGAGAACACTAGATGAACGTGTAGAAGTTAGCAACAAAAAAATAGCCAAAAATCATTTTTTTTGGA